>OAMR01000110.1:2607221-2621490 GCA_900205405.1 Echinochloa crus-galli | reverse complement strand
CCCAATCTGTTCTTGAACCAATCTAATCTTTGTTTTGTAATCTCGCAGATCGTGACGCCGAGCTCAATCGGCTGAAGGCGCTGGTGGAGGAGCTGGCGAACAAGGTGAACGCTCAAGGGGACACACCCGAGGCTCGCCTTGGTACGGTGGCAGGCCGCGTCGATGAGGTGGCCCTCCATAGCGTTCGCCTGGGTGCCGCCGTGGGCTTAGTTGCCATGTCGATCCGCACCGGCACTAACTATTCCAGGATGCCGGTCGGTTTCGCCAACGGCAACCCAGAAGACATCGACGACATTGATGCCTCCATTGATCGTCTTGATGGCCATGGCGCTGCTATTGCCGATTCCATCCATCCCCAGTCTGTCTTAAATAGGCTCTTCCAGTAGTTTGTACTAGGGATTTATGGAATTTCGGCAATAAAACTCATCTTTTGCATCCTTTTTGTGATAATTTTGTTGCTCTTGTGATGTAATTTGTGTGCACTAAGGGCAATACAATTTAGTATTGGCCATTTCCTTTTTGTTGGAATTTTTTGCTCTGAAGGCGGCTTCTTCCCAACGCCGGCTATCTTCCATTATTCTCTGACATTAAATTCCTCCATTCAGCGATTAATTTCGATACTAGGATAATATTTCTTCAAATATCTTCCATTTATAGCAGCAGTGAATTCCTGTCCCAACAAAGTTTTTAGGATATATGCATTGCCAGGCACGCAACGAACCACTTTGTTAGGCTTGGAGGATTTCCCAATTTCAAATTGATCATTCGGGAAGCGAGAGTCTTTTTTTGCGAATCTTTTCAATTGTGACTTGCCGAGTAGGATCAACTGAGCCATTTTGTTTTGCCTTCTCTGAAGTTAAAACTTTCATCTTCCCTTTTTCTTCAGGTGCAACAGCATTCACCATGTTGATTGAAAACCCAATCATATTCTGAGGGAAGGGATTGCTATCCAATTTCATTCTGTTGTCAAACTTCAGGTGCCCCTCTTGGATAGCCTTTTGAATCCTCATTCTGAAGATCCTGCATTCATTAATGGAATGAGAATTTCTGTCATGAAATCCACAATACTTCTTGTCTCTCACTCCTTCAGGCCGAAGCATAGAATGCCCCTCTGGTAATTTGATTCGGCCTTCTTTCACAAGAAAATCAAACAATTTGTCTGCCTTAGTCACATCAAAATCATATGTGCCCTTGGTCTGTTTAATCCACTTCTGATTCACTGTCACTGGCTCTTTGCCCCATATTATCTCTGCTGCAGCTACCTCTTCATTGTCCTCATACTCATCTCCTTGATCTGCTCTTTCGAGGAATTGATTGTAAATATCAGCTACATCATTGTGTTTGGCAAATCTGCCATCTTTCTTGAAACCATATGCTTGGTTACTCATCAATGCCAATTTTTGTGACAACTGACCCAGATCTTCAAATTCCATTCCAAATAGCTTTTCACGAATTGCAGGTAGCATCCCAGCTACAGCCATACCAGCCAGCTGATCATCAGGAATATTTAGAGAGAAGCACATACTCTTTGTTTCCCTGAACCTCCTAAGGAATTCTGTAGGTGTCTCATTATGTCTCTGCCTCAAGTTAGTTAAATCAACCAACTTTTTCTCAGTGCTGCCAGTATAGTAATGAGCATGGAACTTCTGCTCTAGATCCTTCCAAGTACAAATTGATTGAGCAGGCAAAGAAGCAAACCATGTAAATGCTGAACCTGTCAATGACAAAGGAAAGTATCTGATTCTAAAAGCTTCATCTGCTGAGGCCTCTCCAAGTTGCATCAGGTACCTAGCTATATGTTCCACAGTGCTAGTATCATCTTGCCCTAAGAATTTAGTGAATTCTGTATGAACCTTGACTCTGTTAGGCAATGACACTCTTTGATACCATTCTGGGAAAGGAGAGGAGTACATGTATCCTTGATTTTTGGGCTTCAAACCGAATTGATTTTGCAACACATCGGTCATTTTTTGCACCATGAGGTCAACATTAGTGTCTTGATTTCTTGTCCTTCCAGCAAACATTCCTACATTACCAACACATCCAGGATTCGGGAGAGCATCGATAGCATTATAATCCATGAATTCTGTATATCCATTCCCATACATATCCCTCTGCAACCTGTTATTCAAAGGAGATATCTTGTAAGCAGATGCAGGTGGATTTGCTGTGGTACCGAATGCCATATCATTGTATGTGCGAGTTTTTTGCATTGCAGGCTAAGGATTCTGCTGAATTGGTTGACCATTTGCATCCTTGGTACCAGAAGCTCCAGTTTCTTCAACAGTTCCTTTACCATGAGCTCTTTGACCTGCTGTTTGAACATTGAAGTATGTTGGGCCACCAAGTTGCCCATATGCTTGCTCGAAAGGCTTATCCACTTGCTGACCAAAGATGCCAATCATTATGTGTCGAAAGCTGTTCAAGAATGCAGAATTATGATTGGTCATTGTGTCCCCCAGAGCTTTGTATAACAGGCCAGAGAACTTCTCCCTTTCTTCATCTTCATTAAGGTCAGATTGTCCAGGCAGTAGAACTCTTGGCAGATCTGTCTTGAGAAACGGTGCACCACTTCTGTTTTTAGCAAAAGATAGCAGACATTTCTTAATGAACTATTCTGCAGCAGTCTTCACCATTTGTTGATGTTCTTCAGACAACTCCTAAGAGTGATATCCAAAATGTCTCTTAACTCAGGCATCTTCAAAGCTTGTCTGTCCCACCAGGTGTGCCAAAAAGTGTGTTGACGTAAAATCTGAAGTTCACGCCAAGCACACAGCAAGCCGAATCAGCTAGCTTCACACGTGAACGTTTGAATCCAGAGCGTGCCAATCAATTTTCCCTGAAACTAACAAAAGAAGAAAATATTTAGAATAAAACCTCGAACGTGCCGGATGATACCAGACAGTTCCACATCTACGGCTTTACAAAGCCAATTTTGATCGACATATAGCTATGAACAAGCTATCTGTCGGCAATTGATACATTCGTTATATAATCGGCAAACAGCATGCAAAGAGTGCACTGCCGACCGCATGACGTCACCATGATGAAAGATCGGTTTTAATTAAATGATCGCTGCAGTACTTAATCACAACCGATTAACAAGAATGAGGTATAATAAACGTGAAAAGCACGATCGTGAATCTCTAGTAAACAAGAATGCATAGGTTTAAAAGCACTAGTCTACCGCATGTCTAGGTACTTTCGAACCCGTCAAGTATAATAAACAAACAAGTTAATCCACCGCATGATACAACTTGTTTAAAAATCACACCACCAACCAAGAATAGATCAATCTACCGCATGATATACTCTAAACATGGAAGGCTAAAAGCATTCGTTATTTAAAACAAAGTCACGAACATGTTTCACTCATGAAGGGATTACCGAATACGGCTAAATAGCCGAATCGGGTTCCATGAAGAAGGAACAAACTTTGTCAACGATGATAGATCTATCAGGTCAATTTCGAGCTCTAATCCACCGGATGATTAGTTCTAAAACGACCCAAAAACCTGCATCTACCGCATGATCCCGGCTCTGTCAAGATCCATACAAAATTTCAAGCTAAACCTTAGTCTACCGCATGGCTCATGATCTAACAAGGAAGCCTTCTTATACCAAGCTTAAATCCACCGCATGATACTAAGCATGATACAAGGTTGTCGATACTTACGGAGGTCGACGGATCGATGGTTCCTCTCGAAGATTTCGACGCCACGACTAAAGGACTCGAAAAGGTGGCGCAAGGCCGGTTTGTTGTATGATTGTTCGGTTCCTATTACAATCACCATGGGTTTATATTTATACCCTGGTTTTGACACTATTCCTAGTCGACTACGATTACAAAACGTTTATTTCCAAAGAAATACGTCATCAAAGTGCCATCATCTCATATTCTTCATCAAATCGGCTTATTCCTTATATTTCGATCTACGTCATCACGCTTTCCCGAATACCTCTGTTTCCAACTGTGGAACAGCTCCTTTGCCGAACGATGGCGGATTCCCGACCGTAGAGCATCTTTTGCCGAATGCTTCGAAGAAGACCTTCCTGCCGAATGGAATCTTTCTACCAAAGCTGGCCCACTTGTCAGCCTCTTTCAGGTGCCAATTTTTGGTGTTAACACTGAGTACTGCTGATTGCCGGGAAATGGAACGTAGGTGAGCGCGGGTGAGCTCTCATCAGAGAAGTCGCAGAGCAGGATGCCACTGTAGTAGTCGACCTAGTAGAGGAAGCGGCCGGCGAAGGGGACCACCCTGTCGGAGGACCAGAGGGCGGGGAAGAACTGGCCCTGATCATGCGGCTGCGGAGCAAGCATTTCGTCGACCGCCCATTCCCCCTTCTTGGAGGAGAACGCGCAGATCGCGGCGACCATCAGAGGCGGGTCGGTGTAGTCGCCCTCTCCGGGGACGCCGCTTGCCTGCCAGGACACGACGAGGTCCGCCACCACGAAGTCGTTGGCGTCGCCGCCGCGGAACAGGATCTCCATGTCGCGGTCCACCGTCAAGAAATTCTTCCTGCCAGCCAAGCCCTGGGTCTCCTCGGTGCACGCGGGGAGCCGCCGCGCCGACGGCGGAGACGACGAGGGGCCACCAGCCGTGTAGACGAACAGATCAGGAGCGCGGTACGCGTAGGACATCCCGCGGAGGACGATGCGGAGGAGGACGAGGAGCTCGTCGGAGCCCAGGACGGCTGGAAACGCGGGCAATAAGTCGAGCACCGACCCGGGCACGCCGTACAGCCAGTGCAGGTCGAGGTAGGATACCCTCGGCGGAGGCCTAGCGTGAAGGAGAAGTAGCCGGACTGGTTGTTGGAAGTATCGATCGCGACGGCGGTGGCGTTGTCTGCCACGGCCGCGGCCGCGGCGCCGTGGTCGCGGCGCCGTGGTCGTTGTAGCAGTGGGTGCGCCCGAAGCTGTCCAGGAGCAACCAGTCGGGGAATCCGCCGGCTCCGGCGAGCCGGGGATGGCGTCGGCCATCTCGCTCTTCTTGATTTGGGACCGGGGCCGCAACCAAAACCTAACCCTGGAGGGGGGAGCGGCCGCCGGAGAAGCTCTAGAACGACGGTGGGGGACGGGGATGGGAAGGAAGACCTCGGAGAGTCTGTCTATGGTAATATTGGGCGATCCCGTTGGTTTTGAACCCATCAGGGTGGCCCATTATCAGAAACCCAGCAGGCTGATCCGTGTATGTAGCCCAAAAGGACGGAACGCAGTCTTTCTATTGGTGGGCTAAAACTTGCCAAAGAAAACATCCTTCAGCGTCCGTGGAATCGAACGGCATCCGGCCCGGGGAAAAAAACTTGACTTACGTCCGCTCGGAATCTGTCTGTGGTCCCAGTCCCAGTGGTAATGTGGTTCACGCCCAAGGCCGGTGGCGAACACCAACGGGTAGCTTGGGCAAAGTAAGTTCGTTGGTCCAGCCCACCTTAGATGCGTGGGCCCGTGTGCGTAAAAGGGCCAACGAATGTTCAGATCCAGAGTTTCGGAAAACTTTCAAACTGCTTCCGACCGAGCGAGCTCAGCAGGCTAACAGATTTTTTTTTTCAGACAAGGTTTCGGCTTGTTTTAACTTTAATCGACCGAGCCAATTGAAAATTAATTTATATTGATGAAGTATCATGTTATTTTGGTACGAGATAATGTGACGGAGCCCCGTTTCAAAAATAATAGTAATATGGACCAGTCCCGTTTCAAAAAAAAAAAAAAGTGGCCGAGTCCCCTCTCGTTTCAAAAGAAAAAAATGTGATCGAGTGCAATTGTGCAAACGAAGCACATTGCACGGAGGGTGCAATTTTGAGAATCCATGAAGTGAGCTTTATTTTTTTCTAACCGAGAGTTCGATCGTCTCAAAATTTGGAAGGGAGTCATGCCACGCCGTACGGAATCGGAGGCCTTGCGAAAACTTGGGCCACCAGCAGCTCCCAGGGAAATCCAAAACGCATGAACGCGACAAGTTCTCCGGCTCGGCGACTTGCACGGCTGGCACTGGCACGAGACGGAACGGTACAGAGTACACGGCTCTGTGAACGACCAGCTGGAATGCTGGATCATAGTAATTGATACAAATACCATCACCGGGGGATCGAAACATAACAGTCCACAGCTAGGAGGCCCATCAGGCTCATCCATCACACACGACGACGGCGACGGCGAACATGATGAGGCTAGCTAGCTAGCTAGCTACCGTATCGGCCTGAGCTGGCCGTAGACGACGACGTACGCGTACCAGTGCACATACCCATACCCGCCTCGGGCACCACACACGCTGACACGCCCACGTCGACCCCAGCCAGGCCCAGGACGTAGCCAAGCCATAGGCCGTACGCGTCGCTGTTGCTGCCAGCCGTGCCGGACACTGTAGGCCGGCTCCTGTCAGCGTGTATAGCCTTTTCCTTTTCCCCGCGGTGGGCGACGAGAGAACAGCTGCATGCGCCCGCTTGCCGGCCGGGGGGCCGGGGCCGGGCCGCTTGGCATGGCGACGGCGGTCCTGGCGGCCTGGACCCAATAATGCCCGAGGCGTAACATGCGCTGCCTCCCGAGACCGGCCGGCCGCCCGATCGGCTGCGCTGCGCCCCGGCCGCGTACTGCCTGCGACCAGCGCGGCCGGCCGGCGTCGGGAGGCAGCCGATGCCGATCGATCTCGATCGGCGCTGTTCGGCTACAGCGCCGATGGGAATCGGGATCATCGATCGATCATGGAAGAACGTCATCCGCGGCCTGTTGGTGCCCTCGGTCCACCGGCATAACTGCGGGAGGACATGCGTACGTATGCGCCGGGGCGGAGCGGCAAGAGGACACAGACAGGAGGCCCGAGTGCGTCCCCCCCGGGATTAGGGGATTCTGTACCCCCGGCCTGTTGGGTGTAGGGAGCTTGAGATCGAGCAGAGCACCAGTGTGCAAGTACTCGAGATTATTGGGCGGGCGCGGCAAATAAAAGGAGTGCTGGCGATTGTCGGCCATGTTTGGTGATGCCCGGACGGCCGGCCGGGCCGGACCAGGTCCTGCGCGCGCGCGTCACCGTACCAAATAATCGACGCTGCTTGCTTGGTGCCAGTACAGGAAACTAGTAGAAAGCGTGATCTCTCATGTGACTCGACGACGACTCGGACAGCTGAGTAAAGCTACACGCTGGTTGTGGTTGGGTCGTACGTACTAGGTTGGGTAGATGGACAAACAGCTACTGCTACGTACTGCTGCTGCTCAAGTACCAATAGTAGATTAGTTGTAGAGCGCGTACAGTACTGTGGAGCGTTACTGTGATCCGATCCATCCACTAGAACGGCGCCGGACGTACTGGAAGCTGGAACCTAGGCTAACCTCGGCGCCGTGGTATTGCCAGTAATTAATTAACCGAGCTGGTTTTGTTCGTTCGGCCCCCGGCCGCTTCCCGGCGGACAGACAACACACGTACAGGCGGCGTCGCGGCGACCAGCCCATGCCCATGCCTGCAGCCGATCGAGCTCGGCAAAACGACACGCGCCAGCCAGGCCAACAGGCCAGCGCGAAAGCGGCGACCGAGCGGCGCGCCGTCCTGATCCAATCATCGCTGGAGACGGACGGAGGCGTGGTAGGAGGCCGGCGCGCACGGGGCGTCCTGATCATTCACAGGCTAGAAAAGAAAAAAAAGGAAAACCAGAATCCCCGCCGCGCCGCAGACCCTGACCTACCCGTGGAGTCCGGGACCACGGCGAGCCAATGGGTTTTACGCTATCCTGATCGGCGATCCACGGCGGAGGCAGCGCGCGCCGGGGTTCGGCGCCGCGCGCTCAGTCACCAGCGCTCCCGGTGGCGACGCGAGACGGCGAGAGCTGATCACGCCGCGGCTGCCAGCCAACCCGGCCCGCGATGCGACGCGGCCGCCGGGTGGTTGGTGGTGCGGGTGCCTGCCTCGGCCTGCCTGTGACACGCGTCCCGTTCAGGATGCCTTTCCAGTTTGCGTCACGTTACTTTGCGGCAGCCTCCAGGATTGGATCGTGGCCCGCCGGGGCCGGTACGTCTGAGGTCTGCTTTGCCTTTTGGTGGGCGGCGGTGATCGTCTGCGTTACTACCCGGGCGTCTCCTGATGGAACGTCTGTGGTACGTACACGCCGGCCCGGGGCACTCGTACTCGTATGGTATGCAGCTAGCATCTGGTGATCCATGCATGTGCCAAATCCAAAAAAGATTTAGGGACGCCTGCTCTGGTATTGGTACACGTTGGCTACGCCTGTCCTCTCAAAGATTTAATAGTTTCCATTTCTTATGATAGACTCTCCTACTGTCCTGTATATGTTTATACCTATAATAACTTACTCCTCTGTCTCTAAATAACTGTTTCTAAAAATATATGTTTCTCTCATAAACACGCTTCTCCGATGCGACATATATTAAGAGACAGAGGGAGTATCATGGATTCAACAGATTTTTTTTGATGATAACAAAATTTGCATCGCCACTCTTATTATCGCAAAGATATTTGACTTGTATTTTAGCACAAATTTTATATAATGCACCTCTTTCTCTTCGCAAAGCTAATTTATTTGTCATATTGTTCTCTGCTAACAAAAATGCTAGTGTGACTTGGTGGATTTAAACATGTGCTAATATGAACAATCTTTTTTGCACCAAAATTACTAGCTAGCTGTCACTTCTAACAAATCCACCTTATTTAACCGACAGGACTTGATGGTGGCGCTCAATCAAATTTGACATCATATACTCTGCCATGTGGAGTTTGATTGAGCTTTGAGCATTTTTAACCTAACTCTAAATTCTTGGTAAAATCTATGGTAACCTCTGCAACTTTCTGTCACAGGCGGTGTTCACTTCCCGAAAAATGAAGGTGAAGTTTGGTAAAAATGTCACATCGGACACTGTAACGCACTGTAACACTTTTCGTTTGTGTGTGGTAATCGTTGTCCTACCATGATCTAACTAGGCTCAATAGATTCGTCTCGTCGTGTACATCGAAACCATGTACTTAGTTTTTTTATTTACCCACGTTTAGTGTTACATGTATAATGAGAGAGATTTAATGTGGTAGGTGAATAGTGAAGTTTGGAGAGAGAATTTTTATGTTTTGAAGGGAATTATGGTTTGTCCTGGGTGGTTTGACGGGTCAAAGAGTTGGTCTAATCTGGCATGTGATGGGATGGGTCTCAGACCCAACATGTGCGCAGATTCCTTAACATCCATCCAGTCACCCACCGCCGAAGCATCAAATCGCCGACCGCAGAGGATCCGGGGGGGAATTTCATGAGCAGCGACAGCTGTGACCCGGCATGCAACCAATAACCCATCAGACCTGGCCAATTAAAAAAAACGCGCAAGGCAACAACGAAACCGGCGGCGACGCTGAATTGCAGGCAGGGTCGCAGGGATGAGGTTATTATTAGATATTCTCGGTGCGCCGAGGTGGCGAGCGTCTTGAGTCTGAGCTCGGCAGGGAATGGTGGTGGCATGGCACGAGCCACGAGCTGAGGAGCTTTGCTGAGCCCCAGCCTGAAATCCAAGCTCCTCGTTGGTGTCATGCTGATGCGTGCTCAGTTACTATTCTAAACTGCACTGTCAGTTGACCAGCACGTTCTTCTCCGTTCAGGCTGTGTTTAGTTCCCATCCCATTCCCAAAATTCTCTCCAAACATCACTATCCACCTATCACATTAAATCTCTCTCCTCATATATGGAACACTAAACGTGGGTAAATAAAAAAACTAATTGCATGGTTTTGATGTACACGACGAGACGAATCTTTTAAGCCTAGTTAGGTCATAATAAGACAATGTTTATCACAAACAAACAAAAGGTGCTACAGTAAGATACAGTGTCCGATGTGACATTTTTTCCAAACTTTCTCCTTCACTTTTTGAAACTAAACACAGCTCTTCAGTCATTCACCCACCCACCCCCTCTTCGTCGACTCTCTTCTCTCTCTGTCCTCCCATCCGCTCTCCTCGTCTTCGACGATTTCCCCTTCGGTTTTCACCGCTTACCGCGCCGGCCGTGTCTTTCTTTGACTGCCGCCTTCCGTCCGCCCCCACCCGTTTCTCTTTCGCAATTCGCACCCCCTCCTTCACTTCTCGCTGATCCAGCCATTAATGCCAGACCAGCTACATCCACTACCTCCCTCTTCCTCCCCCTTTTACTCCCCAATCCCTCTCTCGCCCTTCCTCTTTCCCTCTTCCTCCCCGCACGCGATTGCCGGTACGATCCCCGTCCTGATTCCCAGCTTCTACCTGGGACTGGGTTGAGTGCGCGATTCGGTCTCTCCGTCTCGGCACCGCCGCGCGGTTCCTTTTGTGGTTTCAGGTTCTTTGCTTGAGGGATGAGTGGAAGGAGGCCCGGTTGCAGCAGAAAGAGGTGAGCTTTAACTGTCCTATCGTCTGATGGCCTCATGGGATTGGGATCACAAGAAAAATTTGGGGCCCTATTTTCCTTTTTCCTGGCTCCGTAATTCAGTCCAGCCTCCTGCTAGAATCGATGCATCTCCCCTAAGAAAACGGGGGAAAGATAGTTCTTGTAAGGAGCAGAGATTGTTCCTAGTTTCTATTGATTTGCTGGGGCGGCGCAGCGTAGTCTGCATTTGTTTATACACGCGAATTTCGTTTCCTCTCCATGGCGTTCTGAGTGCTTCACTCGCGTTTCTGCAGGGAGAAAACTTCATCTTCACCTGTTGCTGATGTGCATTAGGGGATCTGTGCTGACAATATACAGCTGAACCGCACGAGCTTGACTGAATCGACTCTTTGAGCCTGACTGACAGCACCATGGGTTCCGGCGATTTGAGCTCGGAGATGAAGAGGACGGTTCTTGGCCTCACGCTGTGGGTCTGGATTGCCATCGGCGTCGTCGCCCTTCTCGTCGCAATCCTGCTGATGATCTGCATTTGGGTTGCCTCGCGCCGGAGGACCAAGAGGACCATGGACAGCCTGAGGCAGACGCAGATCCCCATCTACTCCAAGGAGATTCCCGTCGACCGGGTCGGCGGCCGCAGCCTCGCGCAGACAATGCACGAGCGCGAGCAGCCGAGCTTCCCGCCGCAGGACAAGTACGCGAACCGGGAGCCGGCCGGCGCGACGCTGGGCCACATGGCGCTCAGCAAGTCCTCGGATCATGATAACATGAGCCAGGGGAGCTCCGTTTGCAATGTCGACCGTGCCGCAAGCGTGCACTCCGGTGAGGATGGGAGCTCAGGGCCACGGAGGAAGCCCAATTCGCCTGCAGCTTTTGTGTCTGCGTCGCCTCTGGTCGGCCTTCCTGAATTCTCTCATCTTGGCTGGGGTCACTGGTTTACTCAGCGTGACCTTGAGCTTGCTACCAACCGTTTCTCCAAGGAGAATGTGCTTGGAGAAGGCGGCTATGGAGTTGTGTACCGTGGGCGTCTGGTGAATGGAACTGAAGTTGCAATCAAGAAGATCTTTAACAACATGTAAGCTCATGTTCAGCTTCAAGCTACTTCTCTGATAATTGTAATTCTTTTGGTCCAATTGTAGTAGCATACTTAATGAAGTCCACACGGATAAATTTTATCTCTGGGCTTGCAGGGGCCAGGCAGAGAAGGAATTCAGAGTGGAGGTTGAGGCTATTGGCCATGTCCGACATAAGAATTTGGTTCGACTATTGGGATATTGTGTTGAGGGGGTAAACAGGTATGTGAAACTGCCAGGCATGAATAGCCTGTTCAATTATTTCTTTCAGCAGTGTGCGCGTTTTGATTTCTACTATGCTAATCTGAAATGTTATGTTATGCCTTTAAGGACTATTGAGAATTGAATATATTGGCACTGCCAAGTAAATGTTTTTGGGAAAGTTCTGCATTTGCTGTTTCTTGAAACTAACAGCTAAGGTTTCAACAATGCCTCCTTCCTTTGCACTGAACGAAATCGAGTTCATTGATCATCCATTCGATTGTAGTAGCAGTCTTCTACCATCTGCTAGAAGTGAAATAAAATATAACAAAATTTGAGACGCATTTTTCGGCCCGCGCAAAGTTAATAACAATTATGCAGGCACTGCAGTGTTTGGTTGATCATTGTGATACAGTAGCATATGTGAACAACCACAATTTTCTCAAAAGTCTACTGTTTGTATGTAATATTTCACCCTTTTGGCATTGCATAACTTCTGTACAAATTTGCTGTTTTTACTCCCTTATATGTCACGAAGTATAACAGTATTCCCTTCTAATAGGATGCTGGTCTATGAGTTTGTGAGCAATGGTAACTTAGAGCAGTGGCTTCATGGAGCTATGCGTCAGCGCGGTGTTTTTAGCTGGGAAAACCGGATGAAGGTTGTAACTGGCACCGCAAAAGCGTAAGTTTCATCAGCTTCTTAGTCCACAGGTTCTCTACTACAATATTTTTTGTATGTATATTTGTAGCTATCTAAATTGCTTTCTTTTTTTGTGCAAACTTTGGTGGTTGCAGGCTTGCTTACCTTCATGAAGCTATAGAACCAAAAGTTGTGCACCGAGATATAAAATCAAGCAACATATTGATTGATGATGAATTTAATGGCAAGGTCTCTGACTTTGGACTGGCCAAACTTTTGGGGTCAGATAAAAGCCACATTACAACTAGAGTGATGGGAACATTTGGGTACGATTTTTTTTCTTTTAACCCATAATTGTCCACTATTTCCTCTGTTTCTTTGCAAATTTGCATGGAGTTTAACCTTCCTTATTCTTTTGTTTTGCTTTAGGTATGTTGCGCCTGAATATGCTAATACTGGGATGTTAAATGAAAAGAGCGACGTTTATAGTTTTGGTGTTCTATTGTTGGAAACTGTGACAGGAAGGGGTCCTGTTGACTACAGTCGATCTTCCAGTGAGGTAAGTAATGGAGTTTATTCACTTTTGTTCTGTTATGCTTCTACCCTATATGATAATAACTAAACTGTAGAGTGTCTGATGATAGTCATTAGGAACATTTTCATGGGTTCTACAATCTAGGGCCATAAGACTTTTGTCATTTAACCAAAAGCAGTATATATATTTATGTTTCACACAGAAAGGTTGGTATATATTTTCGTTCAGATGATAACCCACCCATTGCTTAGGTCAATCTTGTTGAATGGCTCAAAACAATGGTGGCCAATCGAAGGGCAGAGGAAGTGGCTGATCCAAGCTTAGAAGTTAGACCATCTATTAGGTCTCTGAAGCGGGCTCTTTTAGTGGCGCTAAGGTGTGTCGATCCGGACTCTGAAAAGAGACCCAAGATGGGCCAGGTTGTCAGGATGCTTGAGTCTGAAGAAGTTCCGTTCCGAGAGGTAATAACCATCGAAAACCTTTTTCGATAAGGAACTAGTGAAAACTTACCTTGATGTATACTGTAAGTAAAATATTTGATTATCATATCGCCTTTTAAAAAACAAAAAACAGGACCGGAGAAACCGGAGGAGTCGCACTGGAAGCATGGATATTGAGTCTATTGCAGAGGGTTCAAACTCTGCGGAGTTTGGAAAGAAGGTAGAGAGGACTGGCAGCGCGACATCAGATCGATCTCAGCCTTGAGGCATGCAAATATATGCCATATCATGAATGGTCTGAGAAATGGTGGTAATCACCAAGCTGATTGCTGCCCTTATAGGGTATGTTGGTAGGTGGTGGAGGCAGGGCAAGCCCTGATGTTACTACCTGAATCTTAGGTCTATTAGTATCAGGTCGAGTAGAAGCATTCTTGCATGAAGAATCTCCTGGTCTCCTGTTGTCTGTATAGGTTATATGTTGGTACCTGGGGAATTCCCTTGGTTTGGGTGTTTAACGATTAGTCGGTTCTTTTGGTTCTGCACTGTTACCTTCTCAAATCCGGTTCACTTATGCCAGCTTGCGATGCTGCACATGAGGTTGTGCTGCTAGCCTGCTAGTGTTGCTTGCCAGTGTTTCTCTGATTTGCCTGTGGCCTACCGAATGTGAATTCTTTGGTTAACCCAACCAGAGCCACATTCGACAGGTCCTCGAATTTTTCGTGGGATCATTTGAAGTTTGAACACAAAATTCTAACTTTATAGGATCGTAGGGTGGCAGCAGACAGGTTTTTTTTTTGAGAAACCGGGTTATGTTATATTAATATAATAGTTTACAGACATTGCTTACAAGAACACCCCTCAAGAAAAGAACATTACATCCAGGTCCTTGTACCATATTCCCGGTCGCCTTCGTTGTTGGTCGTCGGAGTCGCCGTCCAACGTCGCACCCATGGAAGAGAACGCCGTCAAGCTCGCGCCTTGAAGCCGAACTCCAGCTCGACGAAGAGACTTCCAAAGAAGCCACAAAGCTTTTCAGACCATC
>OAMR01000110.1:2547883-2605900 GCA_900205405.1 Echinochloa crus-galli | reverse complement strand
TTGGAAACTGTGACAGGAAGGGGTCCTGTTGACTACAGTCGATCTTCTAGTGAGGTAAGTAATGTAGTTTATTCACTTTTGTTCTGTTATGCTTCTACCCTATATGATAATAACTAAACTGTAGAGTGTCTGATGATAGTCATTAGGAACATTTTCATGGGTTCTACAATCTAGGGCCATAAGACTTTTGTCATTTAACCAAAAGCAGTATATATATTTATGTTTCACACAGAAAGGTTGGTATATATTTTCGTTCAGATGATAACCCACCCATTGCTTAGGTCAATCTTGTTGAATGGCTCAAAATGATGGTGGCCAATCGAAGGGCAGAGGAAGTGGCTGATCCAAGCTTAGAAGTTAGACCATCTATTAGGTCTTTGAAGCGGGCTCTTTTAGTGGCACTAAGGTGTGTCGATCCTGACTCTGAAAAGAGACCCAAGATGGGCCAGGTTGTCAGGATGCTTGAGTCTGAAGAAGTTCCGTTCCGAGAGGTAATAACCATCGAAAACCTTTTTCGATAAGGAACTAGTGAAAACTTACCTTGATGTATACTGTAAGTAAAATATTTGATTATCATATCGCCTTTTAAAAAACAAAAAACAGGACCGGAGAAACCGGAGGAGTCGCACTGGAAGCATGGATATTGAGTCTATTGCAGAGGGTTCAAACTCTGCGGAGTTTGGAAAGAAGGTAGAGAGGACTGGCAGCTCAACATCAGATCGATCTCAGCCTTGAGGCATGCAAATATATGCCATATCATGAATGGTCTGAGAAATGGTGGTAATCACCAAGCTGATTGCTGCCCTTATAGGGTATGTTGGTAGGTGGTGGAGGCAGGGCAAGCCCTGATGTTACTACCTGAATCTTAGGTCTATTAGTATCAGGTCGAGTAGAAGCATTCTTGCATGAAGAATCTCCTGGTCTCCTGTTGTCTGTATAGGTTATATGTTGGTACCTGGGGAATTCCCTTGGTTTGGGTGTTTAACGATTGGTCGGTTCTTTTGGTTCTTGCACTGTTACCTTCTCCAATCAGGTTCACTTATGCCAGCTTGCGATGCTGCACATGAGGTTGTGCTGCTAGCCTGCTAGTGTTGCTTGCCAGTGTTTCTCTGATTTGCCTGCGGCCTACCGAATGTGAGTTCTTTGGTTAACCCAACCAGAGCCACATTCGACAGGTCCTCGAATTTTTCGTGGGATCATTTGAAGTTTGAACACAAAATTCTAACTTTATAGGATCGTAGGGTGGCAGCAGACAGGTTTTTTTTTTGAGAAACCGGGTTATGTTATATTAATATAATAGTTTACAGACATTGCTTACAAGAACACCCCTCAAGAAAAGAACATTACATCCAGGTCCTTGTACCATATTCCCGGTCGCCTTCGTTGTTGGTCGTCGGAGTCGCCGTCCAACGTCGCACCCATGGAAGAGAACGCCGTCAAGCTCGCGCCTTGAAGCCGAACTCCAGCTCGACGAAGAGACTTCCGAAGAAGCCACAAAGCTTTTCAGACCATCGTAGGCAACATGTGGCGCACCGAAAAAGTCGATGCACACCTTAATCGCTGAACGCGCAAGCACTCTTTCGTCGAGAAGAAAGAGATCCGGCGCTCCAAGAATTGCTAACAACTCTGAAGCAACCAGCAGAAGACAACTCCAACCCGATTTCTCAAGGAAGGAGTAAGCAAACCTCACGGCGAGGTAGAAGAAACTTGGACGGTAACAGACCATCATCCAAGGACTGTTATTACTCCATAGCCTGCCACCGAAGGATGAAGCTCCGGACTTACCGACGCGTCGCCGGAACTGCCGTCGCCACTCCTTCCGATGACGCTCCAGACTCCAGAGGACCAAAAGGCCCGGCAGTCATCCTACTAACTCCACCGGGGACTAATCCTACCCAACTATATAGCTAACCTATACACCGGGGAACAGATCCGGCGCCGATTCGACTGCGCCCTCTTCTCCTCCGACGCCGGCAAGGGCGTCAGAGGCGAGGAGAACGGCAAATCGACGGAGGAGATGAGATTCGCCTGTCGCGTCGCCTCTCTCTCCTGTAGCGCCTGGAAAGACCGACAGGTGGTGGTCTTGCAGACCCGTGCAAGGCCCAAGTAGGAAGCGCAGCACATTTAGGCCCATCCTTTGCTGCAGCTCCGGGCTGCCCCAAAAATGCCTGATACCAGGCCGTGGGCGGAATCAGCAAGCAATGTTGGAGGGCGTCAAAGAGAGGACCCAGAAAGGCAGAAGGGAAAAGTCCATTCTACACTCTTTAACTATCAACGTTGTTCGATTTTCAACCCTCAACCGCAAACCAGATATTCAACACCCTTCAACTTTCCAAACCGTCTTATTTACACCCTTTAGTGGTTTAAATGGTGGTTTTTTGCTGATGTGGCACCA
Source organism: Echinochloa crus-galli (assembly GCA_900205405.1). NCBI lineage: Eukaryota > Viridiplantae > Streptophyta > Magnoliopsida > Poales > Poaceae > Echinochloa > Echinochloa crus-galli. The sequence goes on along the minus strand of OAMR01000110.1, from coordinate 2,603,505 downwards.
CGTTTGACATCCCATGTGGCGCCACATCAGCACATTTAATATTATAAAACTCCCACTGAGACTGGCCTTAGAAATTCACGGAGCAGGCCATGAACAGGTGTCACTAACTGGTGTATATTTTCTTTAAAACATTGTTGTAGGCTAATAAACGTTAATCAGACATTTTCTATTGCTGAATTAGGTTTTGTAAACCGCTGGATTATAATTCCTTTTCATGTAAGAAAAAAATATAAATTTAATTTTAGAGAACAAATTCTTAAATATAAAAAAGGACCGGAGAAAAACAATAGTAGATATGCCGGATGATTGCCACGCATGAACCGCTGAGTATAGATGCCTGACTGTTCGATGTTCTATGGCTGATCGATAACGAGTACTCCCTCCATTCCACAATATAAGACGCGTACATAATTTAAGATTTAAACTTTAAAAGTTTCAACCTTTAGTTAATATTCTATAATAAAAGCTTTATCTAACAAAAATAATACCGTTAGATTTGTATTTAAAAGTACTTTTATATAGCTATGGTTCTGTTGCTACAAATATTATAGTATTGGAGATATTATGAGTCAAACGGTTAGTATGGGAGACTTGCCAAATTTGATCACACCTTATATTATTTCAGGACGGAGAGGTATTTGCATCTAGAAACAAATTGTACAAAGGGAAATAAAACACAACTTCTGTCCTGTCACATAGGTAAATACTTATCCCTGAAGATTTTCCCCCGCATCCGGCCGCTCTGCCCGTCAGCAAGCGACGCGTGGTCCCGCTCGGCACGCGGCGGCCATCGGTAGGGTCTGAGCTCACCGTCCCGCCCGCGTATATTGCTGTCGCCTACGGGCCCACGCACACAGCAGACAGACATGTGCCTCAGCGTTGCCAAGCCAAGATTTTCTTCCACGCCCGTTCACCGCCGGCCTCCTGTACTCCGCCTCCTCCTCTCCACTGACGCTCCCCTCCCCTCTCGTGCCCTCTGCCGCCCCCTCCCTCCCTCGCGCGACCACGTGCGGCGCCCGACCCTTCCCGTCCCTGCGCTCCCCCGCTCTACTTGCTCGCGTGGGACGATGGCGGGCGGCGGCCGGCGGGTCCCCACGGTGGCGACGCGTAGGCGGCGGCGAAGGAGAAGCAAGCTGCGCCCCGATGCCTCCACTTCCGCCCGCGCCCGCGCCTGCAGCCCCCCTGCGGCGACGGTGACAGTGGGAGCGGCGACGGCGAGCCTCCACGCGTGACCCCCGCCTCAGCGGTCGGGGACGCACGGGCGGCAAGCGGGGGCGGCGCCGAAGCGTGTGGCGGCGGCCGAGCGGTCGGGCCCAACCGCGACGCGGGGAGCGGCTGACTGCGGCGGCGGGGCGTCGGCCGGCCGGCAAGAGGGGTGCGGCAAGCGGCGGCGGCGGACGGGCGGGAGCGCGTCCTTGGTCGTCCCGGCCTCCGGCGGCGCATCCCCGTGGCCTCGCAATGGCGGACGGCCGCCGCCGATGGCGGACGTGTTCGCGTCGGCCGCGTCCGGCAGGTGCTGACCGCCCGGCTCGCGCGGGACGACCACGGGTGGCGGCCGGTGGCTCTCCGTCCATTCATTCTTCCTGTCTCTACCTTCTCTTGCTTCACCGTGTTCGCATGTCCATTCCAAAGTTGCAGTAATGGAACTCGCCTTATCTCCCGCTCACCTTCCGCGCCTCTGCTGGGCTCCTCGAGGCTGCCGCTCGAGCTCAAACCTGCGGCCGTCGTCCTCTGTGGCGGCTTTGAGCGTTCCTCTCCTCCCTCAGCATACGCTCCGTCGCTGTTATGTTTGGACTCAGTGCTAGCGCCGGCTCCGTCTCCTCTACCGGCGGCTTGCGCGGCTCGGCGCGGCGCCGGGGTGACCAGCGCGGTGGCCAGCCCACGCGCCAGCTCGGCGGCGGGCCATCCCGGCGCGTATCCGTCGACCGCGTCGGCGCCCTCCTCCCTCAGCGGCGGGTTACGGGGCCCCTCGCGCCCCACGCTGTCTCTCCGGCCCACTAGGTCGTCACCGCCGGCTAGCCGCAGGAGCTCGCCGCCGGGCCAAGCCTGAAATTGACCGAAGCCAGCGCAGAAGGAGGCGCGCGGCATGAGAGCGGCATGAAATCGACCACGTGCCGCAGCGGCGCCTGCTGCCCCTGGCCGCGAGCCTGCGCACGCAGCCCGCGGAGGCGGACGCCGCGGCTGCCCGGAGGCCCGCGCGGCGCTTGGCAGTGTTCGCGTTCGCCCCTGCCAATCGCGCAGCGTCATCAGGTACTACAACTGGTTTATTTCTTGGCTTCCGCCTGTTCAGAAAACCTTACTGCTCTTGATGCATGCGCTTACCTTTGGATCTCACAAATTTGTGCATCGTAGCGTGCCAACAGCCATTGCTCAAATTGCAACTCAAGTCCAATCCGTTCCTTTCTTACCTCCAGTTTGTTCCCGTTGAAAAAATCGATCAGCTGGCAGCTTTTTCTTCTCCATTAAAATTACAGCAACAACCTGGGGTGGGCCTGCGTGCTTCCTCAACTCCAACCAACCATAACACAATTGCCTGCTGTCATCTTCTTCAACACTGATGACACAGCTTTATCAGGGATTTGCCCTCGGTCATCACTTCCAAACCTCGGACTGCTAGCCCTGGTTTCTGTTCGACTTTCAGAAAGGAGCTATGCCAAGGTTCTGTTTGCCAACATGACCCTCTCTCTTGGTTTTTATTTCAGTTGCTACTTCAGTGGCTGACAACACTACGATTCTTTCATGCAGATTGGTTTGCTTTGTAGGTATGGTTTCTTCAAGGCCATCCTCTAATTTGCAACCCTTCTTTTGTTGTAGTTCTCAAGTGGATATCCTCATATGTGCATGACAGACTTCTATGATGGCCCCTGGTAATCAAAGTTTCCTGAAGAACGCGACAAGCAGGTTAAAATGAATTCTAAACATTATGCGCCAGTTAGTTTGTTATTAATGTTGCCAAATCATGGATTGGACACATTTATTTGGTCCAATCCATTTGCCTGGTCCATCGCAGTGCTTGCTGATCAGCTTACCTTCAGAAATCGTCGATGTTGAAGATCTTCTTTTGCAGGTTACGGCTACTACTGCTTAAAAATTCTGAATTTCACATTCCAAACTACGTAAATCTCCCATCCAAGCTGCTATGTAAGGTCCATTGCATTTTTTCCATGCAAGTGCAAACGATAGTTCAGTTTCAAATGTTTGGATAGTCCAATAGGTGTTTCTTGAATAGCTAAAAGCTTGCTTGCATAGCGTGACAACAAAATCGATGAGATTTAGGTCCACAACAACACCTTGCCACCAGTAAGTGAATGATGTTGCAATGCCGCATTGCACATGAGTTCCAAAGTTTGGCTTATATATGTAATTTGTATACAGCAAGTGCAGATTAATTTTATCTCTTACACCTACCCACTTCGTAGCAACACAAACTACCTTTAGGAAGTACCAGTAAACGTAGGAGGTGGAATTACAAGAAGTTCTGAAGCTAATTAACCTTTATTCATGCTGACCATTTCAGGAAATTAACATTGTCCAATTCCACCTCTTGGTGCTTATACCAAAACCAAGCACCCCACTGACTATTTCTGCGAAAATTTAACTACAAGTGATAAAAGTAGCATTGTGGTTTCTCATTGCCACAAAGAGCTGAGAGGAGTTGTTTCCAATATTAGTAAGGTATTTTTATCTACTTACTATTTGCATGCTTGATCCTCCTTCAACCATGAGCGTTGTCAAAACACAGCTACAATGTCAGGTGATGACCTTTTGCACTAGCTTTGTGATCTGACCAACGCTATGTTTTTTAATGCTATGCAGCAATAATAGAGCTGGTTTGAGTCGTTTTTGCCCTCCTCAAAAAGAGGAGGGACCTCATATTCAGATTACCTAAAGGTTGTTTTTGCGGCTCAATTTATCAAGAGGTTCCTCTGGATGGTACGAAACATTCATGCATTAGGAGAAAAATAGGCAAATAGCGCTCGCTGTGCTTTACCTATATTACCACTCCCGAATTGTCATCTTAACTGTTAAGTGTTCAAGCTACATTTAACTGCTCTACTCTGTTGAAGGTGACAGCTGTGTGTGCAATTATTGTCGGTATCACTATGTACCTTCACAAACAAATAGCAAAACCTGATACTGTTTCAGTTTGTGAAAGTGCAGGCTCCATGGCCTTATGGCCATGGTGAAGGTGTCAGTTCATGCTTCACAGGTCCGTTGCAGAAGTCAACATAACACAGGAATTATATTCTTCTGAAAATATATATTTTTTAAATCCAAACAGAGTCTTATATCTCTTTCTTTTCTACTATCAGTATATTCCCATGAATATCAAAGTGAAAATACCATTTTACTTTGTGGGTTTGTACTTAATTATTTGTCCGAAGAGTTCGAATTGAATTAGAGGCATGTGCATTGCTCTCAAATTGATAACCCTGCCATCTTCATGTTCTGGACTGGATATAATCATATAACTATCAAGATTGGTGCCAACATGAGCCACAAAAAAAAATATTGGTGCCAACATGTTGTCAGGATCATGGAGTCTTTTTCTGATGTACATTGCAGCCCTTTATTTCGAGGCATTTTCGCTATAGTTGGCAACTTATTAGAGTTGAGGAGTTGGCAGTATTCCCGGAGTGGTGAGTTGGTGGCCATTTTAACCAACATATATTCTTCTTCACTCCAAGAGGAAATATAACGTTAATGGATAATTAGATAAGTAAGATCAATTCGGATATAACATCTTTCCGACGCTGGCCATTTTAAGTCGCACGTTTATATCGCACAGGTACAGGTCAGGCTCACGGCAAACTAGCGTATAGTTCCAACGGGCGCAGCGAAGCGCGCTATTCTTCCTAGTAGTTATGTCCTATCCAAGTATGATCCAACTGCTGGATTATCAGGTTGCAGAAACCGTTGCGTTAAAAGTCTTTTTCATGTAAGTAAGAATATATAGGGTCAAAGAATACCAGAGAAGAGATTACGAGGAACAAAAAGGGGAAGAAGAAGAAAAGTAAATCCTCCACGTACGTGTGAATCTGGTGAGCGTAGATGCCTGACCATTACACATGCAAACAAGCCAACTATGTACCGTTCGCCCAATCATGAGGTTTGCGCTTCTAGAAACAAGTTGGGCAGACATAAAAAGGAAAGAAAAGGCATATCTGGTCTGTACCCACATAAACAACGTACGTTAGCAGCAGCCCTCAGTCTTTGCCATCAGAGTCAAGCGTTTTGCGACTAGCCTCGCCCACATCAGAGATGACGAACCGATCAACCAAACCATGGCTGCGAAGTTTGACTCCATCCTACCAAAGCAACGGCTTTGATTATTATAAGCTCCAGGAAACGGTTGCCGATCATCTTAGCCTTACAATCCCCTTCCCCAAGCTATCGTGTCGTGTCACTATCACTATACTATACCATCAGCCCCGGCTCCCGCTTCGGATAAGAAGCTTCCGGCCAACCGCCTCTCAGCCTTCAGGCTTTACCTGACCTGTTGACCAAGGCGCCGTTTGACTTTGAATCGTCAAGTCTTGCGCCTACTGTATCGGTAGAGCTGCGACTAGAATTTGCGACTAGTATTCTGTTGCGTCCCCATCCGTGCACACATGCAGTGGCGCAGTGCTACTAGTAGTTACGGCACCTGCAAATTTTGGAAATTCGAGTGAAGGCGCGCGACACGGCGGGGTATGGCGTCGTCAACTCTTCCAGCCGCGTTGCGTGGCGTCGCAGAATAAAAGGCTTTGCGGGAGAAGAACTGGAGGCCGTGCACTCGCAGAGTCGCAGTTGCAGAGAGACCTGAAAGCCTGGAACTGACAGGAAAGGGAGACGCTCTGTTGTTGGAAGCTTGAGCTAAATCGGATTCGGATCGTTCGATATGGCTGGCGGGAGCATGAGCAAGGTGCGGGAGTGGATGCGGAAGCGGATGGCGCCGAGGAGCAGGAAGGCGTCCGCCGGGAGCGGCGAAAGCGGTAGCAGCGATCAGCCGGCGGCGGCGACGCCGGCGTCCGCGCCGTCGTCGCCGGGGCGGAGGCTCCTGGCGGGCGCGCTCCCACCGGCGCTGCGGTTCAGGAAGCCTCGCGGGAACGTGCTGGCGGCGCTGTTCCGGCGCGTGGCGTACCACCTGCTGTGGTTCGTGGAGTCCGTGGTGGTGGTGGCGCAGCTCATCTTCTTCTTCGTGCGCTTCGGGTTCAGGCTCTGAAGAAACTCTGCCTGGATTTGGGGGCGTCGAGGGATGATTTGATCCCACGATTCTTTCATTTGTTTCCGTTTTTTTTTCCCTTCTGTTCGCCGCTTTTCAGTGGCCCTTTCGATTTCCATCGTCACAATTCACAAATTGTAAGTAACCCGTTCTTGTGTCTCGGAGGAAAATGTAAATTGCCCTGGTATGTAATTGTCTTCACAAGGAAACTGTTTTTCCGATTCCATTGAAAATGTCCTTGCACATATAAATGTACCATGACACGAGAGTGTCATATAGAATGCTCTTTCCGTGTTGCTTTAAAAAGAAGAATGCTCTAGCTGTGGCTGTGCTACTTGTCTGCGGATGACAAATTGCGGACGTCAGCAAGGTTTTGCCATTCCGTCAGATGGACCAAGTAGCTAGTTCGAGTAGTCTGCATTTCACGCAAACGGGGGCAATTTGCTTTGCGCAAATGACTCGGTCCCCTCTGCCTGCCTGCCAGCAAGCACCAAGTTAACAAGGCTGTTTATGTGCTTAACTTAGCGGATTCCTCTCCGATTTGTTCAGTCAAACCTACGTGTAGTACTCAAGTCCTTCCACGGCTTTCTGCTTCCTTGCTGGGCACTTGATCAGTCAAACGATCACGAGAGCTTCCTGTGCACTTCGCATCCGCGACGCCCCTTGCTTGCATGATTGCTACTTGCCTGCTAATACTAGCTTACCACTAGGCATTACTGCATTACTAGACATGTAAGATATCCGCCTGGGGACGTGAAGTGGAGCACAAGTTCGATCACGCGTCCCCCGCTTCGAACTACCGTGCCCCCAAAGGCTTCCCTGCCCGCCACTCGCCAATCGCCATAAGGTATTTAGCCTAGGCTGCTCCAGCATCATCTGCCCCAACACAGCAATGTTGACATGACGCTGCAACTCCTGCCATTTGTTCCGGGAAGAATCTTTGATCTTCGAAGTCACCGCACCGGATACAGTGCTCCGAAAATGTAACGTGCCGCCAACCCTGATGGCTCTCCGAACCTCCAATGCAGGCGTACTGGCGTACTGCTACGATCGACGTCGTCGTGCTCCCGTCCTCCGCCTATAAAGTCCTCAAACGCCGCCGCCAACTCTTGGGCTTCTTCCCCTCCGCAACCGCCTCGATCCGTCGCCCCAGACAGCCTGCCCAAGCGGGTGAGTGTTCTCCTGGCTTTTCAGTTTTCACTCTTGAGCTCATCTAAACTGAAACTGCTGGGCAATTCAACCGTGCCCAGTCAGTGCACGCCTTGCAGTTCTGCTTGTCAAGATGACGGGGCATCGATCACGCGTGGCGATCTGCATCATTCTTTCCTTGATCTCCGCTTCCACAGTACTCTCATCATCGAGCAGCGATGGCCGCCTGATCCGTATCCCGTTGAAGAAGAGATCGATAATGCAGAGCATCTACGGCGACCTCCTGCCGAAGACCGGCGCGCTGGAGAGCCAAGCCGCGGCAGTGGGGAGACACATCGACGATCCAGTGCGGGCAGCCATTGCCCAAGCTCGTGAGCGGGAACACCAGATGCTAGTCGAGGCTGCGGCCATGGAGCGCAGGCGCAGATACTACTGGAGTTACAGCGGGGGCAGGGAAAACAGCAGCGGTTTGCGTGGCGGCGGCGTTCAGTCGGAACTCGTTCCGCTGAAGAACTTCTTGAACGCCCAGTATTTTGGGCAGATCGGGGTTGGCTGCCCGCCGCAGAACTTCACCGTCGTCTTCGACACCGGGAGCGCCAACCTCTGGGTCCCTTCAGCCAAGTGCTTTTTCTCGGTATGAATGTTGCGTGACTTTTGTTTTTAAAATGGTGCTGTTTAAGTTTAAGAAATCAGTCTTGATGGTTGTCATGCTTAGGGTTATTTGTTTCTGATTTTGTTGGTTGCTTTGCAAACAGCTTGCATGTCACTTCCACCCCAAGTATGAATCAAGTCTGTCCAGCACTTACAAACCGAATGGTATGGTACTATTTGAACCACCTTCGTTGTTGCAATTTGAATATACTCCCTCTGATCAAGAATACAAGGCGACTTTTTATTTTGGATGCCATTTTTTTCGCCATTTGCCTCCAAACACCCCCATGGCAAAAGGACAAACAAAAATAAGATGTCAAAAACCTTTTGGCTAAACATTGTGGCAAAATTGGGTGAAATGGCAAAACTTTTGCCATTTGCCTCTAAACACCCCATGGCAAAAGGAAAGAGAATGGGTTTAAATGGGTTTTTGCCAAAAGTTTTGCCATTGGATTCAAACACCCTTAATGGCAAAACTTTTTCCATCTTTTTTCAAGGACAAATGTTTTGCTCTTTTTTACTCTTGCCATGTGGATCCAAACACCCCCATAAAGTAAAACTTTGGCCGTTAAGTTTTACAAAGTATATAAGTTATAGCTACAAAACCATTGTAGTGTGATAGTATTTTAAAATGTAAATAGTTGTATAATTTTTATACACCAAACATATGTCAAAAAGTTGAGTATATGTTGGCCAACGCTAGTCATTGATAATAATTTTTTATCAATAAAATCATATTTATGCCAAAAATGTTTTCTTCCAATTAATATATATTGTTTTATTTTTTAAAAACCTTTTGGCATAAATATGATTTTATTGATAAAAAATTATTATCAATGACTAGCGTCTAATTGTTAGGAGAAAATTATAAGGTAATTTGAATGGACATGTGTTTATTGATATGAATATCACTTTTATATGAGAAGGGCCTAATTTTAGATTCCGTCCCGGGCCCCCAAAATCTCAGGACCGGCCCTGGTTGGCCAAAGGATAAATAAATTGATTTTTTCCAAAATAAGATAATATGTGTACTTTTTTTTAAATGGAGAGAGTAACATTACCATCGCTACTGGTCTGAGCTCTACAATTTTTTTTTTGTGTGTGTGTGGTATTCAGGAACACCGGCTTCTATTCACTATGGAACTGGAGCAATTGCTGGTTTTTACAGTGAAGATCAGGTCACAGTTGGCAATCTAGTAGTTCAAAATCAGGTGCTTCGTCTCCCATGTTGTTATTTACTCGGTTTATTCCACCTAAGAAATAACAGCACCAATTTTACTGAACTCAATTGTACCACCCAGGAATTCATTGAAGCTACTCATGAACCTGGTTTCACCTTTTTATTTGCGAAATTCGATGGAATCCTTGGGCTTGGATTTCAGGAAATCTCAGTTGAAGGTTCAGTCCCAGTATGGTATGGTAGTTGCTGTTAACCTTGTACTAGTATTTTTCGTAATACCCTCAGATCATCTGCTATATATTTACTACATCTGAGTGCGCCTTAAATTCATGCCAAGGATAACAAGTCATTGTGTCAAATGTAAAAAAATAGTTTAGTCACAATTAAACACCAGAAGTTAAATATAACTTTGCTTTCAATGTTATAGTATTAGTAATATCTTTTTCCAAACAAATATCTGTGCTCAGTAGCTGTTCTGGTGAAAAAAATATGTTGTTTTTTTAACAACAATATGTTGTTCATTAAGTGATGACCCTGTCATGAAGTTTTTCATACACGGATTGTAACTGAATATTACTCGTAGTAATTTGTTTTCTGTTCTGTGACAATTGATATCTGCAATGTCCTATCAGGTACAACATGGTGAACCAAAAACTGGTGCCAGAACCTGTTTTCTCCTTCTGGTTAAACCGAAACCCAATCGAAGGGGAAGGAGGTGAAATTGTGTTTGGAGGTGCTGATCACCAACATTACAAAGGCGACATTACATACACCAGAGTAACTCGGAAAGGTTATTGGCAGGTTGGTCTCTCTCTCTCTCTCTCTCTCTCTCTCTCTCTCTCTCTCTCTCTCTCTCTCTCTCTCTCTCTCTCTCTCTCTCTCTCTCTCTCTCTCTCTCTCTCTCTCTCTCTCTCTCTCTCTCTCTCTCTCTCTCTCTCTCTCTCTCTCTCTCTCTCTCTCTCTCTCTCTCTCTCTCTCTCTCTCTCTCTCTCTCTCTCTCTCTCTCTCTCTCTCTCTCTCTCTCTCTCTCTCTCTCTCTCTCTCTCTCTCTCTCTCTCTCTCTCTCTCTCTCTCTCTCTCTCTCTCTCTCTCTCTCTCTCTCTCTCTCTCTCTCTCTCTCTCTCTCTCTCTCTCTCTCTCTTCTGGACCTGCTATCTCCTAAACCAAATTTCCTTAAAGTTTATTTGATCTTCTGTTGATATCTGCAGTTTGAAATGGGTGACTTCCTTATTGGTGGGCAGAGCACTGGTAATGTGTTAGGCTTATTTGCTGTTCCAACCATAAGGTTATGCTCATGGTCGCAACAATTCGTTTTCTGATAAATAATGTGTGTCATATAGGAATTTGTGTGGATGGTTGTGCGGCCATTGCGGACTCTGGGACTTCGTTGATTGCTGGTCCTCTGGTAAGCAATGGATAGTCTTCATATGTTCCATTCCATCCTAATGCCTCTGAAGTTGACTCTATATGTCTATTCTGATTTTCCTATCATAATAGGAAGACTCTTTTTTTTTTGAGAATACCATAATAGGAAGACTCAAAACTATCGCTGAAACTGCCATAGAAGGGGTTTTGACCTGAGTATTTTGTGATATGTAGGTTGCCATTGCCCAGATTCATGAACGAATTGGAGCTACTGGGGTGGTGAACCATGAATGCAAACAAGTTGTTGCTGGGTATGGGCAACAAATGCTAGAGCTGCTGAAAGCTCAGGTTTTAACCAACTCTTAGAGACTTTTAAGTCCTTGGCGTCTACTACTTTTCCTTTGCTAGAGAAATGAATACACTATTTCTGATTGACTAAGTCACATAAGTAATTCAACTTATCTGGTCAACTGCAGACACCGCCAGCACAGGTATGCTCAAAGATTGGGCTCTGCACATTCGATGGAAAACATGGAGTCAGGTTCGTGAAATCAATCGCAACCTAGCTTGGCTTCATTTCTGAAGTCTGGGTTCCCAACAAACTTTTCCCTTTTGGATGGTTACACATGATCCAGTGCACTTCTTCTTTATACATACAGTGGTCGTATCGAGAGTGAAGATGGATCTGTAGATGGCATGTCTGAAGCTATATGTAATGCATGTGAGATGATAGTCTTCTGGATGCAAAGTGAGCTCAACCCGAACAAGACAAAGGAGGGCACATTGGAGTATGTCGACAGGGTGAGAGTCGATTTTTCGTAACCAATTCGATTGTATTAGTAAATCAGACATGTCTAACCAGAAGATGAGTTGAATGACAGCTCTGCGAAAACATGCCTGATCCTGTGGGATCACATGTGGATTGCAGACACGTCGACTCCCTACATCCTGTAGCCTTTAGCATCGGTGGAAGAGCATTTGAGCTCCAGCCTGAGCAGGTAATTAACTTGCCTGAATCATTTCATAAACTCCGTTGCTTTCTTCAGATAGTAACGGGATGCAACTGAAAATTCCCAACGAATTTGATTTGATCTTCCTGTTGCCGAACAGTACATTCTCAAGGTTGGCGAGGGCTTCATGGCACACTGCATAAGCGGGTTCACGGCTTTGGACATTCCCCCTCCAATAGGCCCTCTCTGGTAAGATCGATAGGCCGGTGAATACAATTTACCTGGACATTCCCTGAAGATCATGATCTACATCTACCCACACTCCTCTTGTTACGGTTTACTTTTCGTGGCATGCGATCCCTGAATCCTATTCGTCAAACTGATGCAGGATATTGGGCGACGTCTTCATGGGAGCCTACTACACCATCTTTGACTACGGCAAAATGCGGGTTGGGTTCGCAGATTCCGCATGACACGACCATTTCACTGCTAGCTACAGAATCTAACATTTGAAGACGGAGTGAAGTATGAAATTCGTCGATAGTTCACATTTTACAGTTCTCTGTTTCACATCGCACAAAGAGTTGTATCGTGTGCAACTGTAGGCTGGCTCCAGAAAAACTCTGCACTGTGTAGCATTAGATGTTACTGCGCAATGCAGATCTTTTCCGGAACTTCTATAGAGTGCACGTAAGAGAAATATGTATCTTTGCACCAAGAAGAAATAAAGTATACATGCAACTTTCGTTTGTTCTTATTAGTTGTGGCCATGTAAAAGCATCAAGTAGTGGATCGAGAACAAAACAGACGCAGAAGATTAGGTCTTAGTTTTGTTTACCTTGGACCAAAACAAAAGCCAGATGTTCATAGGCCATCTCCCTATTTCCTGCCATTCCATTCCATCCGGATATCATAAGGAAGGAGTGGCGAGCATCAGCAGCATTTTCATTGACAGGCATCGAATGCCCTTGCTCTGCTGACGAGGAGGCATCGGATCGCCATCAAAGAACTAATAGTAGTGTGGATTCTGCTGGAGCATAAATCAAAGATGGAATTAAAGCATCACCCCAGGGCCCAGGCTAAACAAACAAACTGGCGTTCGAAAAGCTATTTTTTGTTGGCATCATCCTATTCCCACTGGCACCCAAAATCTGCTGCGAGTGGCTTTTGCTGGGTCTCCTTCTGCCGCACGAGAAGAATCATTGCTTCGAAAAATTATGGAAATCGATGTATATATACAAATGGAAAAGACAAATAAAGCGTGTTAGCACTTAGCACTAGTGGATAACTAGGTACTAATAATGTTGGCAGTGGCGAGTTGTATATGATTACAAGTTTACAACCTGCTAACAAAGGTAAGGGAATGGTACAGGCCTACAGGGGACACTGGAAGCGGATGCAAGTGCCAATTCTTCTCTTATGTACACCTACAGTTAAATGCAAGCAACGTCCAAAGATAAACGCCAGTGCCTACCCCTGCCCCGTCTGGCCCCGGGTGGCCGGGCCAACACCAATCAACAGTGCGAGCCATGCATGTGCACGTACGCGGTACGCGGGGGGTCAGTCAGTCACGCACGCACGCAGGCACGCAGGCTCGTCGTCGCGCGCACTCCACGCAAAGCCAACCAGCCGTCCACAGGGCCACACAGCCATGTCAAACCAGCCTGATCTGTGATCTCTCCCTCTCCCTCTCCCTGCAGCAGTAGTGAATTGAACCACGCACACCGAAAAGGCGAGACGGCGGACACACCGGTGAGGGGAAAAGGATTTGTTTACGTGCACTGTGTGCCTCCTTGTCGCGCTGCCGTATGTACGTGATTGTACGCGCACGCGTGCGTTCTTGAACCTGGGCCTTGTGATGTTAGAATTGGGAGAGTGAATTTGGGAGTATGATGTCACTTCGTAATCATTGCATCACTGTAGCATTTTGTTTGTATTTGTGAAAAATTGTCCAAAAGTTGATTAATTAGGCTCAAAATGTTCGTCTCGCAGAGCATAACAAAACTATGTAATTAGTTTTTTATTTCATCTACATTTAGTACTCCATGCATGTTATAATATTTTGGTGTGATGGAGAATCTTCTTAAAATAAAATCGCTACCACTCCATCCATGTCCTGTCAGTCCTAAAACAATTTTTCTCGCGGGGCGGGGGAAGCATGGTCATGTCAGCGCTTCGTCTCGCAACACCAACGCTGCCCTCCGTCCTGCGCCTGCTGCCGGGCTCTGTCTGACCCACTCGCGCGTCTCCCCTGCACGCGTTGCACGGTGGTGGTGCGGAGCGAGCGAGCGAGAGCGAGGCCCGCGACGTGCTCGTGCGCCGGGGGAAGGGGGCGGGGCCGCGCCCCCTTTTCGGCAAAGCGGTGGCGTGCGCGTCTGCGCGAGCAACCGGCCCGGGCGCCCGGCACCGCTAGTTCTCTCCTCTCTCTCTAGCGAGTCTGCCGATCGGGTGCAAGATAGCTCGCTGTGATTGACGTGAGCCGTCTAATCCGTCGTCTTGTCCCCGGGGACGAGACGAACGGCGAATCTGTTCGACTTGCTAGAGCTGCTAAAAGCCGCGCGCTACTGGTACGACGCGAATTCCTGTCGCCGCCGCTCGGAACTAGCTAGACGCGGATTCAATCATCAGCAGATGATGATCTTGTACGCTGATGCAGCATATATATGCAGGCGATCTCGAAAATTGCACACGGAGACTTGAGAGCATCCGGCGGTAAAGAGTAAAGACCAGACGGAAAACCTTGTTCCAGATACGGTGCGGAGCGAAAAAGACGAGAGGCGAAAGGCAAAACTTGTTCGCTAAACAAGGCACCAGCGCGATTTCTTTACAACACTCTAGTTTAATTTGTTTGGCTGTTGCTGTTCGGCTGCTCCCTCTAATCCTTTCACGCTCTTCGGTCACTCACCGCCCTTAGCTTATTGCTGCAGCAGCAGCCTCTGGCCCGTTTCCCTGCTGCGTTGCGCTGCTCTTCAGACGCCGATCACTTCACCGCCACCGCGGCTCCAGCGGTCACCGGCGCGGCGTCCTCCCCGGCGGCGGTGGCGGCGGCGGCGGCGGACTCCTCGCGCTGGAAGGTCGTCTTCTGCTTCGCGATGTACGCCTCGATCCATCGGAGGACCACCAGCCGAGAAGGGCCCCGGACGGCAGCGGGTGGGAGGCGACCTCGCGGTGGCAGAACGCCAGGAGGGCGATCACGAAGGCGTTGGCGCCGAGGAACAGGCACCGCTGGGCGGCGAAGGCGGCGGCGGCGCGGAGGACGGAGGAGGCAGCGGCGGCGGCGCAGGGGAGCCTGGAGAAGCACCAGCCGAGGCACGCGGCCAGGGCCAGGAGCTCCGCCGCCAGCTTAGCGCGCCGCCTCGTCACGCGGGGCAGCGCAGCGTGCCCGAAGGTGGCCATTGATCGCTCGCGGCCGGCCAGGCCTTTAGGTGGTGGGGTTTGTGGAGGCGCAGGGGGGAGATCGATCGAGCTCTGCAGCCTGCAGGGCTATGCTTGCTGCCTGCGTGAGCCACTGGGTTTAGGGGAGTGTGAGTGGTGGCTGGTGGGGCAGTGCCGAGCTCGCTTATATGAACTTATGTGGGGCTCACCTTCGCACCATCATCGGTTTGGTTGGGCCGCGGGAGTGCGGTGCCTGTGGACTGATAGCAGTACACGGTGACGTTCAAGAAAAAAACTTTGTTGCAGTTTTTCATTTCAGTTTCCAACAATTTATTTGGTTTATTAGCAATAAGATAATACGAGACAATGTCGTGTACCGATATTTTGGCAGTGCCGTAACGCATTATGAGCTGGGATCCGTAGAGAGTGCCCATATTTTGGCAGTGCCGTAACGCATTCTGAGCTGGGATCCGTGGAGATTATCGTGGTAAAGCTAGCCCGGCAGAGCAAAGTAAGATATTATAAGGCTTTCTTCAATGGGCTAGCTTCAAGTTAGCTAAATTGATTTTCTACCCTTTGAATAGTACAAAAAAGTGAAAAGCTAGCGCGAGAAGAGGAGATAGTCTCGCACATTCTTCTAGGTATTTCGTTCTCACAATGTTAAATGTGTTGGTCATGTTTTTTCTCTCTTTTATTTTTTAGAGCTAACAGCTATATTATACCATTGGAGAAGGCCTAATAGAAGCGGTGAGATTAAACGCATTACAAATGTGTTTTTGGTAGATATTCATTACACACCAACGAAAAGATATGCTTGTCGTTCTTTAGTGGTATAGATGTCTGGACATTATGCTCTCAAGAGGCACCACTCATCATAACCTATAAACCAATATGACAGCAAGATGAAGCGATGACATATGTATTTAGAGCAGTCACGAAATGAAAGAAAAACTTCGAGGACAGTTTTTATTTCAGTTCCTACATTTTATTTTGTTTATTAGAAGCCGGGTAGTAGGGGAAGATGTCACACCAATCTTTTGGCGGTGCCATAACGCATTATGAGCTACGATCCACGAAGAGTGCTGAGATAGAGCTAGCCTCGCAAAGAAAAGCAATACGCTGTAACGGAAGCGGTGGGCTTAGATGTGCTGAGGTAGATATTCATTCCATGCCAACAATAAGATATGTTTCTTGTTCTTTAATAAGACTGATATCATGTAGCGCTGAATCTACTAAGCACTCATCCGATTCCAAGAGGAACCGCACAACATTTAAATGCCAACTAAAAGAATGCCAAGCCACTCGTCACAATCTATAGACAAATATGACAGCGGGATAAAACGATGACTTATATATCTAGAGTAGTAGCGAAATAAGAGATGGATGCCTCCCTACTAGTTATCCTCAATGAAGAAACACTTTGGACACGGTTTTTCATTTTAGTTCCTATATTTTATTTGGTTTATTAGCGTGCAGTAAGGTAACATGGAACGACGATGTCACATACCGATTTTTGGATGGTGCCGTAATCGTAACACGTTATGAGCTGTCCATGGAGAGTGCCACGATGAAGCAAGTTTGGAAGAGAGAAGCACGATAATGTCACAGAAGTGTGGTGGGCTGAAGAGCAGTACACATATGTGTCGGGTAGATATTTATTATGAGCCAACAATTAGATATTTTTTTGTTCTTTAATGACACAGATAACAAAAAGTGTTGAACCTACTGAGCACTCCTCTAGTTGTATGAGGAACTACAAATCGTTTAAATGTCAACTAAAAAAGTGCCAAATACTTTGTCACAACCTCAGATGGATACGGTAGCAGGATAAGAAGATGATGTGTATATCTAGAGTGGTCGCGAAGTGAAAGGTGGATACCTCCATACTAGTTATCCTCACCGAAGAACAACCGAGACAATTTATGACGTTTTGGACAACGTTTAGTAATCCGCATGCCATAGACGGTGTCATGCAACATCACCATGATGGATTTTGCGGAAAGTAAGAGACCGGCGGGTCGATCTTACGCAATGCTTTGGTGGAATTTCATCGGCTAGTATTTTTTCGGTAGAGAAAAACTCGTCCGCCAGCAGAGTGCTTCCGTCTAGGCTTTGTTTGGGAAATAGAGGATTGAAGTGAATTGGAGGGGTTTGTAACACATAGCAACAAGTTTAACTAGAGGCGGTTGTGTCACACACACTTACAGTGGGGTTGGACCGTCGACAGAGACCAACAAACAATAAGCTTCTGAGAATGTTTACTTTGGAGATCCGGGTGGACCAACGGAAAACGACCTCGATCCTATGAGACCATCCACGGGATTGGGAGCGTGTCCTCATTTCTCAAAGAACTGTTTCGTGTGATGGGCCACGGACAATATCTTTGGGTGGTTATCAGTGGTTCCCGAATAAATCTCGGACATCTTTTCCGCTTTCGGTCCATCAGCTTGCTCATCGGCACTTTGCAGCCTACTTACCAAATCAACAGGCACACGCTTTCGCACTTGTGCCGCATCCTTGTGTCTACACCGGGCTTAACTCGGACTTGGTACCGATAATGCTGGCTGCAAACGATGTATAGTACACTAAATTAAAGCCGCTGAACTTAGTCATCCGAGTCTTGACATGCTAGGATCTATCAGTTCGTTCTTCGTTGGCTCGTTCGCAGCCAGGCGCCACAATGATTGAATTTAGCTACCTGCTGTTTGTGATTAGTAGTAGACTTTTTTCTCAAGGGAAAATAACAGTAGGGGTAGCCTTTGGCCTTTTTCCGCAACTAGTAAGGATGGATCATGATGCCGAAATGTTTCTTTTCAGGTGTGGCGCCCAAGAAAGCAAGCGAAAAGCCCCCTCGCGACCGCACATGAAGGGCAGCGGCAACAACAGCTGCTGACAGGCACACACAGCACAGGCAGGTTGGGGCATCCATCAGCCATCGGCATCCAGCAGCAAGCAGGCCACCAGCAGAGCACCACACCTGCATGCACTGCAGGAGAGGAGAGCACCTCCTGAGCTGAGGCGAACCCCGCACCCCCACCACTGACCGTGACCGCTTCTCCCTCCGTAGGGCTACTAGTAGAAGGTACTAGCCTCTCTGCCTGCAGTACCGCGCGTCGCGTCCAGGTCCAGACTTGAAACACGGCGCGCGCGGGGGCTGTGTGCGGCTGTGGCCTGTGGGCTTGTGGCTACGCGAGGGCCGGGGGACCCCAGCTTCCTCACTCCCACAACTCACAACTCACAATGTTGGTGGAGCTGGGGTCTGGGTGGGGTGTGGTCACAGTCACGGTCTCGCACCAGAGATCACGTGGAGCGTGGCATGCAAACTACTACTTCGCTTCTCCTGTGGTCTCGGCGTGGCTGGCGGGTCTGTACGTCTTGAGAGGAGAGGAGAGGAGCGGCCAGGCCGGCCGGAGGTCGGGCGGCCACGGCCGCAGGGGCCGGACGAGACGGTTTTATGCAATGCGCACGGATTCTCAGGTGCCGCTTCTCACGATTGACCTCGCTCGCCGGCCTGACCGCTGTCAGCGAGCCAGGCACAGGGAGCAGGGCTGGGCAGTGTACCCCGCAGCAGAGGCCTGCACGTTGTGAATCTTGGTCGCGTGGAGATCCGCGCGCCATCCATCACGAGATCGGCCTGCCGCACGGGGGGCATTCGGTTCCACGTTAAATTCAAACGCCACTCCTCAAGCCTGACGGACATTAGTGTACGTAGATAGATAGCTGTGCACATGCACGTCAGTGAAGGCGTGCAGCACGTACAGGCAGGCACACGCTGAAGCCCGAAAGACCAGCGTGCAACCAATATTAATAATCCGGCGCCGCACGCGGACGCAGGACGACTGGCCAATCGACCGGGCCCGAAAAGGCGACGAGCAGCGGGCGCGGCACGTACAGGCCGGCCGCATAGCAAGGGCAGGGCTTTCCAAAAGGGAAACGCGAGGCGGGCAGCCCCCGCGCGCGGGCGGGCACGAGCGAGCGAGCCGAAACGGCGACGGGAAATCATGGGCGGGGGCGCAGAGGGAGTCGCTTCAGGTAACGTGGAAGCGAGCGCCCCGGGCGTCTCGCTCGCCGATAATCGCTGCGGTGGGGTGGTGGTACGGTCGCGTATGGATCGATGCAATGCATCCAACCAGCGCTGCCGGCGGGTCCAAAGGGCGTTCCCGGCGTTGCTTGCTTCGGCGCTGATGTTTAGGAGCGGAGCGAGGCGAGGACCGGTGCTCGAGGCCACCAAATCAGGGGCGCTCCTTGTCGTCGTGCGGTCACTTCACTCCTCGAAACAGGTGGTGTGCCAGTAGCACAACAGATGGATCACACAAGTGGTCTCGAAACTTTTTTCTGATCGGAATCACAGGATGATCGGGTGGGCATTCAGATGGGTGGTCGTCGTTAGACTTTTGTCAGGGGTTGCTTTGCGCCTCAAGTATATTTTACTCCGCCTTTCTTCTTTATATTTTACTCCGTACTGGAGTACTACAATGGTCAAAGTCGGGCAGTCAAGCTATTCTTTTCTTCCGCTAGGAGTAGCAGAAACATCGCTCAACCTTTCTTTTTCAGAGAAAAGCAAAGGGCGCATTCTTGATTCCAAGGGCGCTATTGCCTGACTAGTTTAATGGTCTTGAGGACGAGGAGAAAAACACCATCCTGGATCCAGACATTGTCCTAAATTTTGAAACATTTAAACTATAATCACGGAGAAATGTTTGCCTAACATGTATGATGGAAATGTCGAGAGTTTGCTTGCCAACAAAACAAGTCCCAAAAAAATCAAAACAATATAAATCCCTAGATTCTGAACCAGTGAAGCCTTGCATGTTGCCCATTGACAAAAAGTAGATACTACAAGGCTATAGACAAGAAAGTTCTAAAGTGAGTTCCAAAAAAGAAAGAAAGAAGGTTCTAATAAAGTAAGATTCTGAACCTCAATTTATCCTTCTCTTTCAAGATCAATAAATAACCTAATAATGTGCTGATAAAGAGGCGAACGGGTGCAACTTGGTTTGCAAAATCATATGAACAATAAGAACAACCCACCACCATTCAACGTTGCGTATACTTCTTTGCTGCCTTGTGCGTTTGGCGTGTGCCTGCTTTGCAGGGGATCTCTGGAAACATCTAAAGTAAAACAACCTTAATCCTGGCCCTAAACATAAGCTCTGTAAATGATGGTAGCTGCCAAATAAAAAAGGCAGGAAGGAAGCCACTTTAGTCCTTAGAAAAAAAAATGTTTATGAGTATCCCCTGATAAACAAACTAAACAATCTTATCTCCCGCACTAAAGCATCCCAGGTTCGATACCATATTCTAAACACGGTGCGTTTAGTTATCATCTCGTGATTACCGCTTTCCATAAGCGTCATTCTTTCATCAAACACGGTTAATAAAAAAAATCCTGTGGTGATGTGCATGCATATGCATAAAGGTAATAAGGACCAAAGGAGTCAATAAGAAATATTGTAAGAAAAGAAGGGTTAATATAAAATCTTGTAAGGAAAAGGGAGTTTGTAATTGAAACTGATGATGAACAGTAGATAGAGATGCAAACGGCCATTAAAAAGTTTGAGTAAAAGGCAATAAGGGCCTAATAAGGAGTCAATAAGAAATATTGTAAGAAAAAAGGGTTAATAATAAATCTTGTAAGAAAAAGGGGTCAGATTTGAATTGAAACTGATGGTGAACAGTGGATAGAGATGCAAACGGCCATTAAAAAATTGAGCAAAAGGTAAAACAAAAAAGCATCGCGCCAGGTAGGGGTCGAACCTACGGCCTTCTGCTTAGGAAACAGACGCTCTATCCACTGAGCTACAGGCGCCTTGTTGGAGGGCATTACAAACATATTCTTCTTCACCGCTCCATTCAGTTGAGATTGTCGAATGCCTCCAGCCAGCGCGATGGCAGAAACAGAGATGCAGCCCCAACAGTAACCACAGCGCACCATGTATCCATCGCTACATGCTCCAGCGATCTCCTGTACAAACCTACTCCAGGAGCCGCAAATAACACCCGGACCGCGGCGAGCGGCGCGCCGGCAACCATTCGATGTCGCCAGGGTGGCAGTCGGGCACAGCCGCACAGGAGGTCGGGGGCTCCAATAATTTGGGCAACCTAGAGAAGCCTAAGTTTAGAGGCCCGTATCTATTTTTTGTTGCCGGTTGGCTGATTGATGGATGGACTGGCTTCGAGTGGTCTTGACTTCTGGGGCCTTGTGTTGAAAACAACTGGAGTACCACGGCGCATCAGGATTTGTTCTACTGTAGGAGTAGGAGGGCGACGCCGAGGGAACACTTTTTCTTCAGGGCTGCGCGAGCACAGGCACAGGTGCAGTGCACGGCAGTACAGCACCGGCTGGCTGGCACTGACCGGCGAGACCGAGGAAGGTGGCCAATTTTCTTCAGAGATTAGGGCCGGAGGCACACAATTCCAGCATATAACATGGGCCGCGTTCCTGTGCTAGGGTTTGGTTGGATGGAAGATACGTGGGCTCAGTCCATTTTCTTCTGTTCAACATGGTTATGTGGGCCGAGTGTAATGGGGGAAACCGTGACTTGAAATCTGTTGCTTTAGCAGGCGAATTCGTTCAAGCCTACGGCTGAAATTGGGTGAAGAAAAAGTAGAGGACTGCAAGTTAGGGGAGGCAGGTTTGATCAAACCGTATGTAGAGTAGGTAGACGGCTTGTAGATTGGCAGCCTAATTCATTCAGCACTAGCATAATCTATTTCTTCAAGTTCAGGAACATTTTGCTTGTTTGATTACTGGACTGCGTCTGAAAATAACAATGGTGCTCAGGTCTCACGCCAATCGATATGATCATATAAACACTAAGATCACAGAAGCTACATGGTATCACATACCGGTATAGTTCCATCACTGAACATTTTTTTTATAACGATTCCATTACGAACATTAATCGAACACCTGGAGAGCAATGCAAACGGAGCAAGTCTCAAATTCCATCCAAGAAGAGGAGCCGTTACCACGCACCGAACGAGGGGGTAGAAAGAGCGAGCCGAAGACGAGGAAGGGGCAGTAAGCCGTCGCCGATCAGTTGTCCCCCTCGGGCTCGAACTCCGGGTCGCCGTCGGGGTGCATCTCCCTCCACTGGTCCTCGGGCCAGTACTCCTTGATGTGGCCCCACTTCTTGCGGAACTTCTCGATCTGGCTGTCCATCACCACCAGCGCCGAGGTGTCGCCGACGTAGTAGGGGTGGTTCCCGGACCACACGTCCACCGTGTACTCCGGCTTGGTGCCCCCCGTCACCAGCACCAGCTCGCCGTTGCAGTACACCTTGGCGTCCTCGTAGATCTCCGGGTGCAGCCCCTTCTTGCGCATCGAGCACCGCATCCCCTGCATCGCGCGCCGCCCGGGGTTCCGGCCGCAGGGTGAGATTACTCGTGCGGGAATCGCGGGAGGAAGGGTCGGCGCCTGAGCGCGCGCGGGCGTACCTGGGAGGGGACGACGGAGCGGAGGGTGCGGGCGGTGGTCCTCGCGGCGGCGGGGGTGGGGAGGAAGGAGGTGGAGAGGGAGAGCGTCATGGCGGATGGTGGCCTTGGCTGCGACGGTCGCTTCGGCTGCTGTCTCTGTTCTTCCTCTTATCGCTTCGCTGATGTTATCCTCTCTGCTGCTGTCTAGGCTTGGTTGGGCTCCAGATTCTTCCGTCTACTTTTGTGGTTTGGTTTGGGCTACGTGGGAGATGCAACGGCCCACGGAAATTCCCAAGCACTAGTCTCCTGTGACCTTGCCGGGCCCCTAAACAAAAAATTGCTAAGCTCCTTCCCCACCCGCTCGCTCCCGAAGACTCCAGAGCCCAACAGTAGAGAGCGGCGACCGGAGGGCGATTTCGCTTCCCTCCGTCGATTCACCGTCGTCCTCGCCTCTGGCGCCTTCGCCGGCGTCGGGGGAGGAGGGGGACTGGTTGAATCAACGGCGGTCTTGTTTCCCCTGTGTATATAGTTAGCTATATAGTAGGGTTAGGGTTACGGTGGTGCTTGGATGGCTGCCGGTGCTTTTGCTGCTCCTGAGCGTCGCCGGTGGAAGCTGGAGTGGTAGATCTGGCGACGTCGTCGACTTTTCTGCACTTCCTTTCCGCGGTGATGCTCCATGGAGAATAAAGGAAGAGCTCGGTAGATCTGGACCTCTGGTGAGTGTTTTAGATCTTGTCGAGTTCTTCTTCTGTCCCTCCCTCGTGGGCGCCGCCGATGGTGTTTCTGGCGGAGTTCTAGGGAGGTTTGGTTACCAACTTGGGAGACCGGGTTGGTGTGTTGTTACTACCTTGTCTGGTGGTTTGCATCCCCTTTTGGATTTTCTCTACACCGGCGTGTTGGGGCTGAAGCTATGCGAGGCGTCAGACCTCTTCTACACCGGCGAAGGGATGGCTTCTGGCCATCCAGATCGGCCTGCTCGTTCAGCGATTTCACAGCATGTTGGTTTCTCCGATATGCTACTTTGGGTGCCATTACAAAACTTTGAAGTTGCTTCGTCGGGAAGGTGGCCGGCTTCAGGGCGTCTCCTCCAGCCGTCGGCGGCGAGAACGACCGGGAGCTTCTTACAAGGACTTGTTTGTAATTTTCAATTTTTCCAAAGATGTCTTTGTAAGTTGTATGATGTAAACCATCAGAATTTCCTGTGAAATAGAAACCCGGTTTCTCAAAAAAAAAGTCTCCTTAACTTATTTTTTTTTCTGGAAGACTAGTAATTCTGTCCCGCTGACAAAAAAAAACTTAGCATTCCTCCCACAGGGATTCGAACTCAGGACCTGGAGTGCCGTTCGAGTGTCTTAACCACTAGGCTAAGCACCCTTTAGCCTGTCCCGCTGACACACGGTGAGTGGAATCCGTCTGTCCCCGAAATGTTTTGCAAAAAAATTGCTCACATGCTATGGGGCCATAATAATTCCATTCGTTGAATGTAACCCAACTTAAATTTCAAAAAAATGTAACCAAACTTGATCTTTTGTGAGGTGAAATAGACCAATGCCAACATCACATCTATGTGTAATATCACATGAGCTACTTGGTTCTGTCTTAAAATGTCTTTAGAAGAAGAAAGAGTTAGTGACGTAAATTTGCAATTCTGATTGGTCTGAATAGATCTACTAGTAGGGTGCACGCGCGACACGCGCGTGTATTAGAAAAAGCATACTAAAAAAACTTTATATTAATAAAATCTAATAAACATTAATTTTTTAAATCTATAGAAAATATAGACACCCAGCAATGCATTTCCAAAAAAAACCTAAAAATAATAATTTTAGATTCAGAAATTAACAATTATCATTATACCTTAAAATTGTTCAAATCTAAAAAGATAACACATAGCATAACTATTTTCATCCACTCCAAGGTTCAATAAATTAAAATTTTCATATAACTCCCTAAAATCCAAGACCAATAATTTAGCATCATACAAAAACAGTGAGAAAATTAACACCACCTTTTCCATCGAGATGCAATATATATTGTCAGTTGAGTTTCTAGATATTAGAAAAAAATATTCCAATCGAAACAAAGTGTAACACAGGTAACTTTAAGCATCAAGGGTATCTGAGATGCTCCCACCAAATGTCATACATGGTTCCTAGCTCAAATAGGCGTCACATTGATTTTCAACTGGAACATTATTTGTAGACAAACATAAATTGTCACCCAACCGGCATCGGTGCACCCCAACTTGAAGTAGCACTTCTCCATGCATGTAATCCCCGTGGTCGTCCCCCCCTCCTCCAGCGACTAATACATCGGGTCATCTCTTCGTGGCTACCTTCTTTCAGCAGCACTCACCATCTTCTCGCAATGAAGCACAACACTATCTCCCCCTACTCTCTCCATGGTTTTCCCTGAAAGTAAAGCTGCGGCACAAACACAATGTAACATTGGATTACTATTGTTAATAATCCACCAGCAACCAACTGGCTCAAAGTCAGCGCCCAACAGTTTACCAAAAAATGTCTGCCTAAAAAATGGGATACATGATAGTAGGTGATTTAACACTTTCAAGCTAAACATGATTAATGCAACAATTTATAGATATAGAGATTGCTCTGAAGATAAGACATTTTGAATTACAATAAAAAAATGACACAACATGTAGATTGTATATTTTGATCAAGGCAATGATGCAGATGGTAGAACGACACATTTGATAATTGACAATCGGACTACATATCTAGCACTGGATCCTCATCTAGATATCAACAGTAAAAGGACAAAGAGTGTGATATATAACCTGGAACTCGTAGCACCTCCACCCTCGACAATCCGTGTGCTGCTGCCGTACATTGAGACCCTAAAGGTGAACATGTGGCAGCACGTGTGGATACATAAATATCCACCTTATTTTGCTACTTGTATGGTCTAAGACAGTTTCAGTCTAAGAGAGTTTCAGTCTTTCAGGCTGCCTAGAACAAATCTAGAATCCTAGTCTTGGCCAATAGAATCATGAAGTGGATTAAAACCCTTCCCATTGTCCTTAATTAACATGGTCATTATTCTATCTTAGCATGCCCAATGAAATGACATAAACTCAGACACACTAAATGAGCCTAGCACTATGACTATTTAAAAAATTAGCATATATCTAACATAGTAATAATTAGCAAAAATGCAAGTAGCCTTGGGATTTTAAAAGTTATTGTATGCAAAAATTCATAGAAGCAAATTCTATGGATGTTCTAAAGTGAGAAAATGCATCACCCCTCCAAAGGCATATTATTAGCAAAATAATTATATTCTTCTTTATCTAAAAAGGCTAACATAATCCAACATAAAATACAATTTATTTTTTGTCAGATTCATTTTTAGCACAACCTTAATCAAGTGGTGAAGATCTGGATCTTTGGAGGCACAGTTCAGAACCTTTTTGGTATGCATCATTAGGCCATTGCAAGTGTGATCCATGGTGAAGTCCAAGAGATCACGCTTGGGATGGGATTCCAAATGCTTGTTCTTCCTCATGAGCCGGACCAACGCAGCGAACTGGAGCACCGAATACACAAAGCCGATCACATTCATTGCCTCCGAGTACCTGTTCCAAGCAGCAGAAAATTGACGGTAAACGAAATTGCTTTTTTTCGATGATCAATGTGGAAGTTCTGAATTGTTGCATACTGATACGTGAATTACACTCACCCAAAGAGCCCAAATGATTAAGTCATTTTTTATGCAGAAAGGGGCAAAACCGTCATAGCAAAACATGAATATAGGACATGTCCTAAATGTTGTGACTCCCATGGCTCCATGCCATGTGCTGAATCTGCAGACCTGGGGCATCTAGATTGCAGGATAGTTGTGCTATTTAGACCATTAACAAAAGCCATGTCCTGCAATACAACAATAAGCCTTCACATATTGTGAAAACGATTTTATTCAAAAGAACTTAAGTACACCCAATAATTTAGCATCATACAAAAACAGTGAGAAAATTAACACCACCTTTTCCATCGAGATGCAATATATATTGTCAGTTGAGTTTCTAGATATTAGAAAAAAATATTCCAATCGAAACAAAGTGTAACACAGGTAACTTTAAGCATCAAGGGTATCTGAGATGCTCCCACCAAATGTCATACATGGTTCCTAGCTCAAATAGGCGTCACATTGATTTTCAACTGGAACATTATTTGTAGACAAACATAAAATTACATGTATGATCAGTCATACTTTCATGTATAAAGTACTATTACAGAGCAACTATCTCCACACTGGAATAATTAATGTTCTATCATAAATAAATTGCAGTGTTGCTTGGTTTGATTCTGCTAGACAGATTGCCGCTTAAAAATTCTAAAGTGTTATTTTTGAGTTATGAAAACATAATAAAAACATGTGATCTCAATGGGGGCATCCAGACCTTGCTATGAATACAGTGTTGTAGTTACTTTCTTGTTCCTTGTTCTGCAACTTGGTGGCTTTGACAATTATGCACACAATGCAAACGTTCAGAAAAGTTGCCCTTGGTCTCCACAGTCTCAGAAACTGCAGGAACTCACATATGGAGAATTAAGTGATTATCAAAACAAGGAAAAAGGTAAAGAAAAAGGGAACGTCAATTCTCAATAAAATGAGGATATAAAACATTTAGATTCATTCTCATTTTACAAAGTAGATTTATTTTTCTTCTTTACACAACTCAGGTGACATGATGTAGGCGTGAGAACCTTTGGCTGAACATGATGGCCAATGTTATGAGATGGCTCAATATGACAAAACAGTGTTGCCAGTACCATTGACAGATTAAAATTCCAGTCACGTAGTCATCTGAACATCGTTTGGGACTTCTTTAAAGAAGTTTGGACAGATCTAAAATACTAATATGAATGTGAGGCACATTAACCTGACAGGTAATGGGGTAGCTATTTAAAAGGAGGGAACAACGTAAGACTGAAAACAAGACATCAACACATGAGCATACTATCTAAGACCGACTAACAATGTTGTAGACGCTTCTTAGTTAGTCCCGCTATGGTATCCAGGCTCTTCAAGACCATAAGCATAGAATTTATCTACCACAAGACCATAGAATTAATCAACCTAAAAGTAATTTGTAACACTAACTTCAAGAATCAAGAATGCATAAGGAACGCACCTGCTTCCGGGTCCTCATCGGAGGTGACGAAGATGTCGCAGGGTGGCTTGAATGCTCCGACGATGATGTAATTCAGGACCGGAAACAGCGGGAATTAGGGCGGGATCTAAACATCCAGAGCTCCGAGCGTCCTACAGCGCTAAAGATGCAATCTTGGAGGGGAGGAACGAATCAAGCACACGATTAGATACCACGTTCAGTAGTTACCATGGCTTCCTGTCGAGGTAGGAGATAGTGGCGGGCCGTGATCTCGGAGGAGGCGGAGCAGGGTCGCCGGCGTCAGGGAAGCAGGAGATCGTCGGCGTCTTCATGGCTTCGCCGGGCTCGGCAGGCGCGCTGGAGCCTCTCTAGGCGCCGCCGCCCGACCACCGCCGCCGGCCAATTCGGCGCTGTCGGCCCCTCCTGTATCCGCGGCCATCGACCCGCGCCGGTGCTAGCCACCAGCCCGTTGCACTTCGTCCACCGTCCTTGCGGCGGATCCGCTCCGCTGGTGGCTGAGCTCGGTGATCCAGCGCCGGGCCAGGCAGATCCGCAGCCAGGGGAGGGAGGGCCTCATCGGCGGCCGGAGCGGGGGCTCGGCCACTGCCGATGCGGGGCTCGTCGGTGGCCAGGGCGCGGAACCGCCCCGCCGCCGCCGCGAAGAGGAGCTGCTCCCCGCCGCCGCCGTCACGGGAGATTGGGATCGAGACTCGGGAGGGAGAGGAGGGGCGGTAGGAGACTCGGGGGTGGGAGAGAAGGAAAGGGGGGGAGGGTGGAGGCGTAATTGATGGGACGGATGAGTGGGTACAGTGGGCGGGTAGGCTCTCGGTGGGTAACAAAAGTATTTCTTTTGGTGGCAGAAACATCCCCCTCCCACATAAATCCCCCTGTTCTACCCCCTCTTTTTTCGGGCGGAGCCTGGCAGGTGGGTCCTCTGTGAGGGACAGGGAGAAGTTTTTTTGGGTGAGAAAAGTTTCAATTTCCTTGGATCTTTAATAGATAGATATAAAACTTCTAGACATATGAATGGTTTTGTTGACCTTTCAACTATCCTGTGGTTTTACTTGTGTCACCATAAGATCTTTTCTCACTGTTTAAAACCCCTACATATCATCGTGGCCACCATTAAACCCATCAAAATTGATTCTGATTATATCATTCATGCTAGTCATAATTGAATTTATCATATCTTATAGATGCATTATATGTAACGTTGTTGCAGTTACAATCGGCATTCTCAGTTAATATATTTTTAGGAAACATCTTCCACAACATGTCGTTGGTTAAGATCAGCTCAAATTCAAAGTATTAGCTCTTATGTTTTATCAATTTATCTTTTTCTTTTGTTTTTGTTAGGTGCGTGTGGTATTTTCTGTCCCACGTGATACTTCTTGCGTATCTTTTCATGAAAAACCCCCTCGTTATGTGATTTACTCCTGGTATAATAAGGGAAAAAAGGAAAAAAAAACTCTCAAAACAGTGAAAAAGGAAAAGAAAACGCGATGGGAGGGGCGGGCGACTCTCCGGACTCCGAGAAAATTGGAATTCTGCCACTGTCAAAAATAGGTTTCGCCCGTTTGCCATCCCGCAAAATAGCTTCGCTAGAATGTCATTATGAAACCAGCACCACACGCTACAATGCCTTATCTGACCATTATGCCCTTGTCTTTCCTTCGACCTCCCGCCGCCGGCTGCTTCTTCTTCCTCTTCCTCCCTTCCTTCTTCTGCTCCCCTCCCCGGCAGTTCCTTCCCGCGCCGCCCCACCTCTCCCTTCTACCATTGGCGCCGCTCCTCCCTCTCCACCACCGGCTCTCGCCGCGCGCGTCGGGCGCGGGAGAGCCGGGAGCCGGGCAGCGCGGCGGCGCGGCTCGTCGGGCGAGCGCGTGGCCGGCGGCTCGGCACGGCAGCGCGAGCGCGGCGGCCGGCGGCGCGCGCGTCGGGCGAGCGCGGCGGCCGGCGGCGGGCGAACAAGGCGGTCGGCGGCGGCGAGCGCGGCGCCCGACGGCTCGGCTCGTCGGCGCGAGCGCGCGGCCGGCGGCTCGGCGCGGCGGCGCGCATGGCTAGCGAGCAGAAGAGAGAGGGGAAGAGGAAGAAGGAGCAGGAACGCGGCGGGAGGTTGAAGAAAGACAGAGGCAAAATGGTCAGATAACGCATTGTAGCGTGTGGTGATGGTTTCATAATGGCATTCTAGCAAAGCCATTTTACGGAATGGCAAACAGGCGAAGCCCACTTTTAACAGTGGCATAATTCCAATTTTCTCACGGACTCCGGTTCGCGCAACCCGTCCCCTTTTCCTGGCCACGGTCCTCCCCCCTCCCGGCGACCCGGCCACCGCCGCCTCCCCCTTCCCGTCCGCTTCTCTTCTCCATCTGCACGCTTTAGCGACGATCAATTCCGGCCAGGTCCCCACCTCGCTCTCATTCACCGGATTCGTCTTCCTCTGGGCCGGATCTGGCAACTTTCGGTGGGGACCTTCCGTGCTCGTTCGGGGCACTGTGGCGGGGCGATGAGGTCCGCCGCGTGTCATGGACGCCGGAGACACGCGGTCGGAGCTGCGAGTAGTGGTCCTCGAGCCTACTCCGACGGGAATGCGTCTCGGGCGACTAGATGTGCTGCTCGTGGCCGGCCGAACCGGATGCAGAGGCCGCGGATGGCTTGCTGTGTGTATCTGATCGGATGCCCGCACGGAACGAACGTGTTCCACACAGATGCTCAGTTGCTCGTGTTCCCTAGTTGTGACGGCGAGCGGTGCACGGGGAGCACCGGTTCCCGGTTCACGGACTCTGCTCCTGTGCTGGACAATGGCATTCCCAGCTCAGTGCTATCAGCTCATCAAGATTGAACCCAAGGGATGCAGCTGCCCTGCGAATGCTGCACTGGATGTCTGGGGCGCCTGCTGGACGTAGAGGATGGACAGCGACGATGGTGACTAGCCACTGAGGTCTTGGAGGTCCTCGATCTGTGGTTGTGCCATAACTTATCAATGAAAGTCCAGGTGGGGATGCTCTCCCCCGGGTGTCCAGTCAAAAACGAAGAAGGAAAACATATTTCTTGGTGAAATGGCGCATTGCACAAATGATTAGGTATTTGCTTCCTATTTTCTCTATACACCACTTAGTAACCAAACATCAAACCCGAGGCATTGTATCTTGGACACTTTTGTGTATACACCATTGCTGTTGGATTTTCAAAATAACTGTTACTAAGCTTGGATGCCAATGTGCGATTTAAGAATTCCTACTAAGTATTTAGGCATGTTTGAATACGGCTGTGCCATGCTTGGATATGGAAAGACTCCAAAAAAGTACAACTTATTACACCTGATATAGTTGTCTCCTGCCAGTTATCTTACACTATTTACTTCTTGTTTTTTGGATCCATTCTTTGTATCCTGTAGACTCATAAAGCAATACAGCATAACTGAAAGATGAACATCAGCAAAGGCATAAATGAAACCTAGGAGAAAATAAAAGGGATATGGATGTTTCTAAGATGTATGCTAATGTACTAAGTAGTATTTTTGGATTAAGTGACGTTCTGTCAAAGATCTAATTGCTTAATAAAATATGATATTTTGAAAATTTGATCTTCATTTCTGACTGTAAACATTACATGTGGCTCTTCTGTGAGCTGCCTTGAAAAGGTAAAATATAACTGCAATAACTCTGCCATAGGGAAAACTTATCCTACTGCTTATAATTAGTAACTTATCGACATGACTCAAAAGCTACTACTGGTGTTAAAGAACTTCACCAATCTACGCTAGGGTGGGCCATGAGCCCATGACCCCTTTTGGCCCTATCAAAGGTTCGCTTCTGGATCCAGGATTCTATGTTATAGGGGAATCCCATGTGTGACCTGGTGGTAGGGTTGAGATCATGAGTTCAAGGCTTGAAGTTTCTCATGTACATTGTTTTCTTTTAACTGAAAACACTGCCTCTGGTTGCAAGTATAAGTTATTTTAGGTTTCTGCTTAAGGATTAAGAAAGGAGATCAAATGACCTTGTTGTTCCTTATTTACACTGCAATGTGAAAGACTATTCATTTATTAGTGAGAATGGTGGCATTTAGTAAGAAGGGCAAGGAAGGAAGAAAAGATAAAAAAGATGCATATAAGTTCTAGAACGACTTACATTCAGAGAATAGCCGATAAGGCTAAAACAATATGCATTTGCAATCGGAGGGAGGGACTATCTGTTATATCTTTTTAGGGAGGGAAGTTTTTTTTTACTCTCGAGAGGATGGCAAGAGCTTTCCCATAGTATTGTTTAATAGGCTAGAATAGACCTAGTTTATGAGGAAAACTGGACTACTGGACCCGAAAACCATACAACCAGGGTGTGGGCCGCACTTTCCCAAGCATCTTTGGCACACGGACTGACTATGGGGAAGGAAGGTAGCAAAGGGAATTTTGCAGTCATTTGAAAGCAATATCGAGCACTGTTAATTTATCTTGCGTGAACATTTGAGAAAGCTAGCTTACCAGCATTAGTGCCAGCTCAGGAAAGTGATATCTAAAAGGTTTCATGCGTACGGTGGGAATTGTTCCTGACAATTGTTTCCAACTCAAACACCTTCAATATGTTGTTTGCACGCAAATTAGTTTGTTTTGTTTAGTCTTCTAGCTGAAAGGCAAACAATGAACGGTTTGCAGAAAGGTGCAAACCACAATTGAGCATTTTGGAAGTATCGTCTATGGATGTCTGTAGAGGGGGAAGCTGCACGCCAAAGTTCTTTGTTTAGAAACAGGCAAACAGCTTCAGCACACAGTTGGCCTGCATCAAGTGTTTATATGCGGCCAGCCGATCATCTTCCTACTCTATAGTTTATTTACTGTTTGAAAACTATGTTCTGCATCAAGGAAATTCATACACAATTCTCTGTGCATCTTCATTAAATGTGAGCTTAAAAATGAAGTAGAAACCAATCCATGCATTTTCCAAAAGTAATGTGTTCTATTATGTTATAGTGAAGGCCGAGGGCAAAATTGGAACACTAATGGTGAAGAGGCGTGAGTCTGTAGGCGCTACTTGCGAGAAATGTGAACCCCATTTTGTTTCTATACATGGACATAATGCCAAAGGCTTCCAGCTTTTTTAATAGTACTTGCAAGAATCATGAACCCCTTTTCATTTCTGTTCGTGGACGTAAGCATGTAACGTGAAAGGCATCCAGCCTTTTTCACGGTTGTTGATGCCTTCACACAATTCATCTCCGCCAGCCTGCCCCCCTTCGACTCTTTATAAGCACATCGACAGCATCACAATTAGACACAGAGCAGCAATTGGAGCCACAAGAACACTTGAAGAGGCAAGTGTGAGCGACCTCGCAGCTATCTTTGTGTTCTATTGTAAGTATATTGTCCCTTGATGCCTTCATTTGCTAGTTTAATCAGTATTTGCGAAATATTAGGCGGATGCTATCATCCATATACTTTGCAAATGCATCAGAGATTTGGATTGCTGTATGATAATTTGGATTGCTCATTCTTGCCAATAATAGAGTGCATGGTAATATGGTATACACTTAGCTGCATTGAAAGTTCCAATTCTGATTTAGAATCATGTTAGTGGAATGCAATTCTATCCATGGGGAATGGGGTGTTCTGTTTTGATTACTTTGCTTGAGGAGCATTCTTTATGAGTCCAGTTTTTAGGAAGTAGTAAATCTCGGTTTGGTCATAAGATGTCATATTGTAGTGCAAGCATATATATGTCAGAAAGTAGTTTTTGCTTTTGTTCCCCTTAAATGTTCCCTTGCTGTAAATGAATTACCTACTCATCTAAATTAAGTTGCAGGTGTGTCTAGTAGTTGGAGTAGATATGCAGTTTACACTAGCACTAGATGGTAAGACAAGTCCTCACCTGATGAGAAGGTCTGGTGATGGTTTTGGGAGTGAGAGGTTGATGGAGAGATTAAATATTGGGGCCATCAATCCAGAGAAAGCTTTGAGGAATAGGTGCTTCGGTGGTGGAGCAAGAACCACACAATGTGTTCATACCTCTGATGCTTGTCCTGAAACTCATGTAAGCATTTAACTCAGTTGTTACTCTTACATGGTGGTTTACTGTACTTTATAAATGGAATACTTTCTTTGTGGGTGAAGTTTACTATACTTTTATTTTTTTATGGAAATTTACTTTTGTTGAATGGATTATTTTATATATTTGGTTCAAATAGGCTCATTGTAATTATTTGAGATCCTGGGAAACTGTGGTTTCACTGCATTCAGGAAAAGGGAATTCGTGGTTACTGGATGAATAACTTGGAAATAAACCTTAGAGTTGCTTAGTGGCCATCACAAATCATTGTTATTTAGTCATGCTTTCTAGTTCTTGTTTTATATCTGCAACTCTTAGACCAATGTAATATTTCCTGAATATTTAGTGGCATGTATAAATGCACTACTTATGTACTTGTCTGGGATTGATTTAAGGTATCTAACTCTCAGCCCATATTTGCAGCATTTTCAAACACACTCCTCCAGAAAAAGTTATGCCGATGCAAACCGTGTGTCTGCTGTCATTTTGGGGGGAGGCACTGGAGATCAGCTCTTTCCTTTGACAAGCACAAGGGCTACGCCTGCTGTAAGAGATAACATTGAACATCCAACATTGATTACTCTGTTATAGCATTAACATTGAGTTTTATCTTAGTCGTCTACAGATATTTAGTGGAGTCTTCTCAATATCAAGATACACTGTTGAACTAATAAATTGACATACATTAGACAATAAAGGCATATGAAAGTTAAATTTTTTTTTGAGACTTTCAGCCAAAACTTGTAAAAAGCTTATGTTTTTGGTTCAGATGTTCCTGAAGCCTTCAACTTTATCTCTTGAGTAATATACTAAAATGGTCTCGTTGTTGTTCTTGTTGCATTAATCAGGTCCCTATTGGAGGATGTCACAGGCTTATTGATATCCCTATGAGCAACTGCTTCAACAGCGGTATAAATAAGATATTCGTGATGACTCAGTTCAATTCTGCTTCGCTTAACCGCCATATTCATCGTACATACCTTGGAGGCAGGATCAACTTTACTGATGGATCTGTACAGGTAATTTACAACCTCAACTTATGATAAGTGTGGGTAGGAGTAACTTCATGTAGAGAGAATAATAAAAAGATGCCAAGATTCTACTCTCTGAACTATTTAAAACCGTCTAAATAACCCTCTAGGTGGTTTTGGTGACATGGCAGTGACTCAATAAATGACATGCGAATTGCAAAAGAGAACATAAAGATATTGAGCACATTGTAGTCCTGAGTGGCGATCAGCTTTATCGGATGAATTACATGGAACTTGTGCAGGTACATTGTTCTCCCGTTCCTTAAGTTTCATTTATGTCATGATTTTGGATTGGCCAACTATTTTTGGCATGTCTTATTTCCAGAAACATGTCGATGACAATGCTGACATCAGTGTATCATGTGCTCCTGTTGATGAGAGGTAAATCAATTTTGGATCCTCCTAATTTTATGAACATGCCATCTTGTCATCCAACTAAAGATGCATGTGGCCTGATTTATTTATTTATTTATTTTTCTTTGCAAAGCCGAGCTTCAAACTATGGACTAGTGAAGTTTGATTATACTGGACGTGTGCTTCAATTTTTTGAGAAACCAATGGGTGCTGATTTGGAATCTATGGTTAGCAATTCTTTGAGTAATTTTGTTTCCTTGCTTCCTTAGATGAGCACCTCTTTTAGTTCTTTCCTTGGTCTATCTTTACTTGGCTTGTTCAGAAATGATTATCTATTTTTCTGTAGAATCTAACACTAAAGGTACTGTTGTGTTGTTGCAGAGAGTTGATACCAACTTTCTCAGCTATGCTATAGGTGATACACGGAAATATCCCTACATTGCATCAATGGGCGTTTATGTCTTCAAAAGAGATGCACTTTTAGACATCCTCAAGTAATCACTTTCCTGCAATTTATTCTTTCCCAAATCCTATTTTGCCTTCTGATAGTGTTATTCTTAGGTCAAAATATGCTCAGTTGCATGACTTTGGATCTGAAATCCTCCCAAGAGCTGTACTAGAGCATAATGTGCAGGTAACTCTGATCTATTGCACAATGTGTTCCGTTAAGTCTTAACGTCCAAGAGTTGTTTTGTTTCCAGTTTCCACTAGTTTTGCTAATATTGTCGAATAGGATTGCAGTGCAAATATCAACCCAAAATTTATGAGTTCTCACTTCCATGCATCACACGAAATAACAATATATTGAACTAATTGTGTTAGGCATATGTTTTCACGGGCTATTGGGAGGATGTTGGAACAATCAAATCATTCTTTGATGCAAACTTGGCCCTCACTGAGCAGGTATTCTTTCATATATGTATTGTGTGCTGGGTATATATTACATGCAATTCTGTGCATGGAACATGTCTTAGAGGCTTAGAACATCTTAGTTTCATTTTGTTCTTTAGTTAATTTATATCATCTCATAGTTGGTGACTGGAATATGATCACAAATTCACCTCATGTATTTCTCTCTTCAGCCTTCCAAGTTCGAATTTTATGATCCAGAAACACCTTTCTTCACTGCACCCCGGTACTTGCCTCCGACGCAACTGGACAAGTGCAAGGTATAGGTCTTGTGGAACATAATTGTTAGCTCAGAGCAGGACATATGCATATTTGAAGTCTGGGTTTTCTCCTCTGCAGATCAAAGATGCATTTATCTCAGATGGCTGCTTGCTGAGGGAATGCAGTATCAAGCATTCCGTGATTGGAGTCTGCTCACGTCTTAGCTCCGGATGTGAACTCATGGTACATACTCAGCCAAGGTGTATGCTGATGTTTTGTACATTCTTTTGCATTGAAACATTGATTTCAGCCACTAAAATTATTGCAACTGCCATCTACTTTTTCATAGAACATATGAACACCAGGGTTCACAAAATCACAAATATTTTTCAGGACCATAGACAAGCTCATAAAAAAAATAATGTTTTTGTTTTCCCAAAACTTCAGTTTCCTTCATCTTCTATCACTAATATCATATTCAATCTGTTAGGATGTGTGCACCTCAATTCTGGTGATTACCGTACACCACCCAATCCCAGATTTTCAGGGCATGAATATGACAATAATACTGAACCCAGATCAAGTCTTGATCTGCTGACTATTACTTCTGGAAATTGTTGTCGATTCATTTGTTTTTGCACTTTCTAATAACTACAGGATACCATGATGATTGGTGCGGACATATATGAAACTGAAGAAGAAGCTTCAAAGCTTCTGTTAGCTGGGAAGGTCCCGATTGGGATAGGAGAGAACACAAAGATAAGGTGAGGATTTGGAACAACATTGCACATATATGACCACCAGTAGTTCCCAACTACTGATACTGACCGACACTTGATGGTATGTTCCTTTGATGATTTCCAGGAACTGTATCATCGACATGAACGCAAGGATCGGTAAGAACGTGGTGATCACAAACAGTAAGGTGAGCAAGAGACCTACAATTGCAAAAACTTCTGTGCTCATCTACCCGAGGCTGGTGTTTTGACCACTGGTTCCACTCTTTTGTGACAGGGTATCCAAGAGGCAGATCACCCAGAAGAAGGGTACTACATAAGGTCCGGAATCGTGGTGATCATGAAGAATGCAACCATCAAGGACGGGTCAGTCATATAGACGGTGTGCACATACACAACAAGAACCTGCAATGCTATTTATATGGATGGATTGGTGTAACTATGTTGTTGGAAGAGCTGCTTGCCGGAAAGTCGTCAAGCGCCCGAGCGCAAGACGATGCATAGCCTGCCATGCTGTTCCTTAGATCCTTGGCACTGCTAATGCTAGTATGTACTGTAATAAGCTGCCCTCAAAGTTGCAACAAACCTTTTGTATTTCCGCTCATACATGGTTTGGAACTCTATTATCTATCATCATCATATTTTATAAGTTTGCTGCTTTTGCTATCTACGGTTGTCTGTTATATCCTGTTGGACTCTGTAACACTGCTCTCTAGCCGGATTCGAGTTGGGACGGCCATTAACTTGTAGCTTTGCGCTATGCAAATACTGGAGACGTGTTTGTTGTCCTCACTGACCGATGTTCTTTCTTTTGCAGCATCTTTTTTTTTGTGGCTAGGGACGTTGAATCAGCTTGTGCCTAACATACTATTTTAACTTTAAATGGTATGGATATGGAATAAGTTTACATAACTCCTGAAGTATTGCACATCCTGAACTATTTAAAACCGTCTAAATAACCCTCTAGGTGGTTTTGGTGACATGGCAGTGACTCAATAAATGACATGCGAATTGCAAAAGAGGACCCTAGTCCAACTAAGGGGGTGTTTAGTTGCGAATTGCAAAAGAGGACCCTAGTCCAACTAAGGGGGTGTTTAGTTTCTGGAAAAAGGTAAAAAGTGAAGTGAAAAAGTCACATCGGATACTG
The DNA here is from genome assembly GCA_900205405.1 of Echinochloa crus-galli. Taxonomy (NCBI): domain Eukaryota; kingdom Viridiplantae; phylum Streptophyta; class Magnoliopsida; order Poales; family Poaceae; genus Echinochloa; species Echinochloa crus-galli. Next base: position 2,565,654 of record OAMR01000110.1, on the reverse strand, counting down.
TAGCACTTTTCGTTTGTTTGTGGTAAACATTGTCCTACCATGACCTAACTAGGCTTAAAAGATTCATCTCGTCGTGTACATCAAAACCATGTAACTAGTTTTTTTATTTACCCACGTTTAGTACTCCATGCATGAGGAGAGAGATTTGATGTGATAGGTGAATAGTGAAGTTTGGAGAGAGAATTTTTAGAAGTTTGATGATGTGACCGGGAACTAAACAGGGCATAAGCATTCTTGGGTAGCAAACTACTTAATTTGAATGTAGCAAACTACTTAATCTACCTCAGTACGGTGGTTATTTATGATGAAAGAAATAAAAAGAGGTGAGCAGATATAGATATAATGAGGGGAGGACACAAATATGTGGTTCTAGAGTGCTTTGATATACCATGTAGACAATTTATCCATGTCAACATTGCCATATACACAAGTTTGTCCATTTGACAGCATGCCACATAAGCAAAACCACCATAAAAAAACCACCTAGAGGGCTATTTAAATAGTTGTTTTTATAGTCTAGAGTGTTCAATATCCGATTTTATAGTTCAGGGGGCTAAGTAGACGAGTCTCAATACTTTAGGGGGCCGTGTATACATTTTCTATGCATATTATGCGTCTGCATCATAGTTCGTATTCGATTAAAGGGGTTTACATTTATTCAAATTCGAGACCCGCCACTTAATATTCGACACCGTATCCGGATCCAAATATCTAAACTTGGATATATGATATTAATTTTTATTTCTATATTATCAGACACAACTAGACACTATATAACTATGGATGATTTTGTGTGCGGTGAACATAAAGTCACGTGGACTGTGAAGTACAAATATACACAAGCAATGATCAATTTGACTATACATACGATTCTTGGTGAAAAGTATATATGTCTCATCTTGTTTACTGGAACCTGGATCTCTATTGTTGTCATGATGTACTTGTTTCGCCCCTGAGCTTGATAATGCATTGGGGCCAGGGAGCGACGCTCCGTTTTTTAAGATAAAGAGAGTTATATCGATACAACTTTAAGAGAACCACATATCAAAACAAAGAGAACTACGAAACAATGGAACACAATCCAAATCAGAATAGGAAAGAAGCCCTACACCTCCACCGACAACTACACTACAATGCCGCCCTGACAACTCTGAAAGACAAACAGAGTCCATGACCAGCCGCTAAGACAGTCGAAGCAACAAAGGGGAAACAGCGGGCGACGCCTCCGGAGAACACAACGCTACAACGCCACCGTCGTCCATCCTGTGAAGGTTTTTACTCGACGAATCCACGAAGTCAGGGGTGTCAAAGACAACGTCTTCAACAAATTGAGCTAAGCCAAGTTTATTTGATTTTTGGTACTAACATTGCTACTAATAATACGAGGCCTGTCCCCCGCGTCGCCTACCAAGCGACTCGGGCGGAACTCTCACCTCCGCACGCGCGCCGCTGCCGGCGCCGTCGGGCATGGCCCCCCGTCTTCCCTCGTCCCCGGCCTCCTAGCCGGTGGCGAGGGGAGCGGGGGTCCATCCCTTAGTAGATCGAGTCCTAATCGAGTCTTTCTAGGTCTAGGGTTTGCTCGCCGTCTATGTTCGGCGGTGGAGTTAGGTTTTGCGGGAGGAGCATGACTCATCTGCGGCTTGGTTTTCCTGGCGGCGCCGACGATGTGGAAGCGACGACGTTGCAGAGGAATAATTTCTCCCAGCTTCTTCCGTTCTCCGATGGCGATCTACTCCGACGTCAACGGAGAGGGTGGTGAGACGTGTCCAGGAGTCGATGGCTGGTGTATCGTCGTCTTCTTCAGATGATGAAGGTGTTGACCCTGTTAATCTCGAGGAAGATGATCTTTGGTGAAAATCTGAGCTTTGCTCGGGTTGCCGGCGGTGGAATTGAAGGATGCGTTGTGGGTATCGGAGTTGGCCGATGCGCCTGGGAGGTATTGTACTCGGCTGATTCGCCTAGAAGTAAGCTCTCCTCTGCGGCCTCCACCTTGTGGAGATTGGCTTTGGTGCCCGGCGATGATTGGGAAGCGAATTCAGCGGAGGCACGAACAGATCTCTGAAGGCTTCGAGGAAGATGAACATGAGTTTTAGACTTCTTTGTAATTTTCCTTTTCTTTGGGTCCTGTTTGTAAAAGAATCGGTGTAATGAGCTAAGATCAATACATCTTTCTTCTTAAAAAAAGCCAAGTTTATTTCCGTATCTCAATCCAACTTTATTTCTCTATCACACTACGAAAATAAATTACTCCGAATCTCTCATTCTCTATTTTTTTAGTCGCCGAACATTCTCTATCTACCTTTTTATTAGGCGCTCTCTATTGTTTTGAGCCTATTAATCTAGGCCCATCTGTCAGTGTATCGTCATTTTTCCTTCTACTACGTATGTTTAAGTCCCCGCACCTCTCTGCTCTCTCTTCTCGTGACTTCTCTCTCCCCCGCCGCCACACCGCTTCTGCTGCCCGCACCGCTCCTTAATCCAGTCGCCGTGCTGCGGCTACAGGTAAAATCGAGCTCGCGCTCCCTGCCATTGTTGTTTCCCAAGTCACCAAGGATCTGCGGCCTCCCTCCCATCCCACCGCGAGCTCGAATCGGCGGCGCCCGTAGAGTATGGCTGCCTGGAGCGCGGCCGGCACGCCCGTCGTCGTCAACATTCGCGGGACGGACGGCGAGGGTTGGGGTGGAACTTGGGGGCTCCTCGGCTGCCGGTTCGGGTGGGCAGGCGGACAACGGAATCAAGCCGCCGGCGAGCGAACCAGTTATGCGTGCGTCCTTCTCCGTCCGCGCAAGGGAGACGGCCATCCCAACGGGGGCCACCTGACAGACCGCCGTCAGACTTACTATTCAGTGGCAAATTAATTGCTCCTCCTGAGTGCTAACGCCGGGCGAGTCCCATCCCATTCCCAAACCTCGGGGGGTTCCCGTCGTCCTGCACCTGCACTGCCTTCTCATCCCAAATCCACTTGTTCTCCGGCCAGCCCAGCCTTCTCGGCATTGGATTTGGATCGGCGTATTGCCCCGTCAGTCCGTCTCTCTCTCCAGCAGTCGGCGCCTCCCTCTCCCCCCTCTTCCTCGGCCACTCCGCAGGATTGACTCACGCACATAGACTGATCTCTCTTGTTGGTAAGCAACCCTACCGCATGTCATTTGGATCGTTGGACAGATTGGTTCTTCTTACTGCGACTTTTGTTCTGGGGCCTCAGATTCTCTTCCCTGGGAGTCAATCGAAGTAAACTCTCATCTGTTCCTCTCCGTAGTTGCTTGCCGATTTGTTGGCCGCACGAATCAATTAGGTTCTTCCCCGGCTTGCCTATTGTTATTCTTCCCCGGTTAAGCCTGTAGGTCTATCGAGGAAGGTGCGGGTAGATCCGCCCATTCTTGGGTTTCTATTAGACCAAATCGATACTACCAATATCAGTTCTTTTCGGAAGGATACCAGATCCTCATGCTGGTTTAAGTCCGCCCCGGCCTGTCTACCTTATAACGGTCTCTGTACTTTTTTTGATGTGACGTGTCTAGGCAAACTTATTTGTGCTTGACAGTCAGTCGTTAGACACTAGTAGCATTTTGACTGGTCCGGATTGTAATACCACATGGTCTAAACTTGGAAGCCAAAATAATGCGATTTTCCCCAGTATTAACGAGCTGTGGTTGCTTGTACTTTTGCCGCAATGTACATCTCAACACTTTAAAGCAACCTTTCAAATTCTATGATTCTATTGATCGCAGCAACTATCCTTAAAGCCCTGGAAATTGTGTTCAAAGTTTGCCTCCTATTGTCAAGCCTTGTAAAATTTTAACTCAACCGATCTTTTGAAAAAAAGAAGAAATTTTAACTCAACCCTTATGGACGCACAAAGTGCTGGTTCATCCATAGAAGTAAGGTGCCACCATCACCGCCACCGAATTTATCTTAAGTATGCTTGTTCATCCATAGAGTAAGGTCTCATCTATATGGTTTTGCATGGTGGAGAAAGTTAAATGATCTAGCATTCTATTTCTACTCTTCCTACAATTTAAGGACAAACGGTTTGAAATTAAATTGCAATGTTGCCCTACTTATCTCTCTGTTAAACTATGCTGATTCTACAATATACGTCACAAGAATATGAAGAGCACATATGCACTAAGCACGCACAGTGTATTGCCCAAATTGTCCAATTACTCAAATCTAGTGTATGGCATCTAGAATCAAATCAACACTTCTTCCTAATATAATTATACACAACTCTCCTGTGTGTTCGACAAAATGAATAAAATAAACAGTGTTATGGATAGCATATAATACATTTGTTCCAAATATAGTAGCCCTGGCTGCTGGGTTAGCCCTTTTGGGTAAAATGAGGACGAAAGCCCAAGTGAATTCTTACAGCATGTGTAGTGTCATAATTGGTGTCACCGATATGCTAAATGGTGATAATATTTCTGTATTCCATGCTTGCCGTGTTTTTTTTATATATATTCTCTAGTATTAAGAGTTCTGATATGCTTATTGGTATTTCAAAATGTAATCTGAGTTCAGAGAATAGATTGGATATTATGTTCTTAATCTTCTTTCTTTTTCCTGGTTAGGTTAGCAATATTTCCTTTCCCTTTTGAAAATGGATCATAGTTCTGATGAAGATACAGAAATCAGTGATTCTGAGATTGATGATTATGAAGGCAAAATATATGCAAAACTGATGTCAGGAGATTTAAAGGTTAAAACGAATGGAGAGAGTTACAGCTGTCCCTTCTGTAGCAGCAAGAAGAAGAATAATTACAGTAAAAGTAGTCTGATTCAGCATGCTTCAGGAGTAAGTGCAGCACCTAATCGGCCGGCAAAAGAAAAGGCAACTCATCGTGCCCTTGCCAAACATTTGAAGAATGTCCTTGGTAAGTCACCTGAGCCACAACCACAGGTAATTTCTGTGGAGCCACAACCTCTTCAGAATAAAGATGAGAAGTTTGTATGGCCCTGGATGGGCGTCCTAGTTAATGTGCCTACTGAATGGAAGGATGGGCGCCAAGTTGGTGAAAGTGGAAATCGTTTAAAGGAGCAACTATCACACTTCTGCCCACTGAAGGTCATCCCTTTGTGGACTTTTAGAGGTCATACAGGAAATGCCATTGTTGAGTTTGGAAAGGACTGGAATGGTTTCAGAAATGCACGGACTTTCGAAAGTCATTTCGCAGTGGGAGGATATGGTAAAAAGGACTGGATAGGAAAAAAGAATCAAGGACCAGAGCTTTATGGATGGCTTGCGCGGGCTGAAGATTACAATGCTCCAGGGCTAATAGGGGACCACTTGAGGAAAAATGGTGACTTAAAATCTGTCAATGATCTCACAAAGGAAGGAGCACGTAAAACTGACAAACTTGTGGCTAATTTAGCTAACCAGATTGAGGTGAAGAATAGGTACTTACAGGAGCTTGAGTGCAAATACAGTGAGACAACTGCATCTCTTGAGAAGATGATGGGGCAAAGGGAACAACTTCTGCAGTCATACAATGAAGGTTTAGTTTAATTATTTTGCTATACTTAATTTTTCCACCAATAGAGATCTAGTTGTATTTCCAGTTTGTATATTCAACACCTGCAAAGTTTCATTTGCTTAACTATCACTTGATATGCATAACCATTACCAGAGATTCGAAAGATGCAGCAGCTAGCTCGCAGGCATTCTCAGAAGATCATCGATGAGAATCAAAAGCTGCGTTCTGAACTTGAGACTAAAATGAATGAACTTGATGTGAGATCCAAGCAGCTTGATGAGCTTGCAGCAAAAAGTGGTTATGACAGAAGGAACCTTGAGCAGGAGAAGCAGAAGGTGCGTGATTTCTCCCAACTTTTTTTTCTTCCTCTTTTAAAAGAATGGAAAGAGTTGATTTGCTGAGTATCTTGTTAGTCTGTACATTGTAGATAATATTTATTTTCTACAACTCCATATTAGTCATCTCATGTGTTTTCTTTGTTCAGTAAAATAACACTAGTCATCTCCATATTACTAGTTTGCACCACAGCACTAGGGTACTATTTTTAGGGCAGTTGGCTATGCCCTATCAGTTAGAAATATCCATGCAACTTATGTGATTTGTTCTTGCTTGAATTCAGAATGCTATCAGATCCAGCCATCTCAAATTGGCAACATTGGAACAGCAGAAAGCTGATGAGAATGTGCTGAAGCTTGTGGAAGAACAAAAAGTATGTACTTGATCCATTTTTTTGTGAAATGATGCTTGACGTTTTGAATAATGTGTCCTATGGTAGTCTTACTGTATGGAAACTGCAGAGAGAGAAACATGCTGCTTTAAAGAAGATTCTGATGTTAGAACAGCAATTGGATGTGAAACAAAAGCTTGAATTAGAAATACAACAGCTGAAGGGCAAGCTGAAAGTGATGGAGCATATGCCAGGTGATGAAGATTCGGCATCAAAGAATAAAATTAATGAGCTAAGCGAGGCATTGCAAGAAAAGATAGATGAACTGGATGGGATGGAGTCACTTAACCAAACTCTGGTTATTAAAGAAAGCAAAAGCAATATTGAACTGCAAGAAGCTCGGAATGAGCTAGAGAATGTATGTTACCTTACACCAATTAACTGATGTTGTTCACTATCTGACTTATATGATTTCATTATTATTCATCTTTTGTCATACGGCATGCTATGCAGGGCTTGCTTGAGATTTCAGGTGGGCGGGCACATATAGGAATCAAAAGAATGGGGGAGCTTGATCTGAAAGCATTTTCAAAGGCATGCCGAAAGAAGTGTTCAGAAGAAGATGCAGAAGTTACCGCTTCCTTTCTTTGTTCAAAGTGGGAAGCTGAAATTAAAAATCCTGATTGGCACCCTTTTAGGATTGTCATGGTTAATGGAAAGGAGATGGTATGAATCTTCATTTGTTACTACTTCCATATACATCCCTACCCTAGCTTTGTAGCCTATAATTTTTAGTTATCTGTCCAGTAAAAGATGTTAATTATCTTTTCCTGAATGGTTATATCCTGTTACTTGCATAAATATCTTTCACCTCCTGTTTTCTCTCTCTCTAAAAAAGACTACCTTCTGTTACACCCTGTTCTAATTATAACTATGTCCAAAGCAATTATATGCATGTTATCATGTAAGCTCATTGGGAGTATGGTGTCTCTGTCATTCATTTCCCTGTTTAATATAGTGAACCATGTATTATCGGTCATTGTCCAAATTTATTGATGGCCTGCATTTTGTAAATGTTACCTGGTGTATACCTTATTTGACGTCAAGTGGTGCATGTCGTGCTGTAGGAAATAATTCAGGACGATGCAAAGCTTCGAGGACTCAGGGAAGAGCATGGAGAAGAAATATACACATTGGTGACGAAAGCACTATATGAAATTAATGAGTACAAATCTAAGGGTAGTTATCCTATGGGAGAACTGTGGAACTTTAAAGAAGACCGAAAGGTGACCCTGAAGGAAGCTGTCCAGTTTGTCCTGAAACAGTGGCGAACAAACAGGAGGAAGCAGCGCTGAGTTCAATCTTTCACTGCCAAACAGGAGGAAGCAGCGCTGAGTTCAACCTTCCACTGCCATGTAAGGTCGTTTGGCTTCCTTCTGATGTCAGCACCATGTTACTTCATTGCAAAATGCAGTTGCGACCTGCAATACTGCACGATAATGCATGAGACCACGACTGTTTACCAATTCCTAGTAGAACATAAGTTGATACTGTTATTGCGGTATCAGCATCAGTAATATCTACGATGCTATCTTTGTACTGGAGATAGAGATTATTTGTAGGTATGCCGTGGAACGTGCAGACGCGTAATAAAGCATGCTTGGCAGCTTGGGCTTCTGGTTGTGCGCGGTAGCAGTAGATGATGGTGAGCCACCATATAAATCCGTTGCTACTTGTGACTTGGGGGGTACAAGCCAGTTCCTCCTGTAGCTATCAGGGTCAGTGAACTTGGAATCTTGAATGGAAGACTCTTTTGTTATTCCTGTTGTGTAAGCAGAACAGACCCTAGCCTTAGTGGCAACCTGGAACTTGTGTTTATCTCTCCATTTCACTATCTGTCTCCCTGATGAGTACAAATCAGAACAGCTAAGGACAAAATGACGCCAAATTCAACTCATCCTGACGAAATTCTTGATTTAAATTGGTACCCAGCACCGGAATTTGAGTTGGATATCACCTGTCTAAACTGGAGTCTGCAGCATTCCCTTTGAGTAGTCCATCGCACTCTGTCAGTACTCCGGGAATGCATTTCTCCAAGCCGAGTCCAGCTACATTCGACACGTACGCTGCTGGTGGCCAATCATTCGTGCCGGAGCGCGACGCGCCATGTGTCCCCGGGCAACCGCAGACGTGTCCCGGCAACCTCGAGCAAAACCGCAAAAGACCCTGCGAGAACCGGCAGAAAGGAAGACGCATACGGAGTACAAAATAAACTAACCCGTTTCGTGGCTGCAAACCGCAAGAGGACGCTCAGTGAGAAAGAACAAGCGCAGCAGAGATCCATGGAGACGGCTAGAGAAGCAGCAGCGAGCAAAGCATCCGCCGGAAGCGGCGGCGGCGCGGTGCCGGCTCCGTCGCCGGCAGGGGCGTACTGGAGCGAGGCGCTCAAGTCGTTCCTCGACCACATCCCCGTCTCCTCCGTCCCCGGCGCGCTCCAACCCACCGCCTCCCCTGGTACGCCGTACTCTAGAGACACTCCTGTATCTTGCTCCATGCGCATAGAGCTATTGAAGGCGTCGTGATCATTCTCGACCGCCAAGCTCTTCGTGGTTATGATGCGTACGCGTATGTATGCAGCGGTGGAGATCAAGCTCGACGGCAGTGTCTTGGACGCCATCGACGCCATGTACGGCGGCAGCGCGGCGGGCGCGGTGATCGTCGACGAGGTGCAGAGTAGTTTCGGCAATTACGTCGACCGCGACATCGGCTTCGTTGAGCTCTCGAGCATAGTCTTATGGGCTCTTGAGGTAACGACACAATCTATCTTGTTCCTTGTTGCCAGTTGTTCGGCGGTTTGTTGGAGCAGAGCAATACCCTCTTCTGAAATTTTGTAGATCAATGTAGTCTGTTTGGGTAAAGAGTGAACGATCGTTAATATTGATTGGAATTTAATCTTCAAAACTCTGTCAATTGTGTTCTTCTTTCCTAGGAACTTGGCAAAGTGGAGCATGAACCGAAAGACAAGAGTTCGGACTTCCTCTCAAGTCTGAAACAGCATCCTCAGATTGCAGAAACGAAGGTACATAGCAATCAATCAGCAAGGCTGTCCCTGTATTTATTTATGCTTGAGCACTGGAATTGATGAAATAAAATGGTTGGGAATATCCTTCTCTTAGTGAAGTAGGACAAACGTTAGTGCTAAAATGGGCATTGGGTACATTTTTACGTTTTGGCTGCTGCTCTGATGAACTAAACAGATTGCCTGGTTAGCAAAGCTGTTTCTATGGGAGCACTTCTTCCCTGTTCGAACGCAGGACACGCTCTTTCACGCAATGCTCCTCTTCTCAAAACACCATAGGCTCAACGTGGTGCCTGTTGTTGAGTCGATGAACTCAAGTGTTATTGGATTTGTCACTCAGGTACTTTATTCCTGCTTTGATTTTCCATCAGTGCTACTTTTGTGGTTGGTGATTTTGAATGCAGAATTCAATCCTGAAGCTAATGACCGATGCATTGCACTAGAATGCAGTGATGGAGTTGCTTCTCCAGTCTAGTGGCCTTGAGTGGCTCGACAAAATTGCAGGCAAACAACTTTCTGAATTTAGGTAAGCCATGAGCCTGTATAACAAGTACCAAGTGCAGTTAATATGACGAGCAACAACAGCTTACTGATGTTAACTGCAGTTATAGGTGAAAAATACCAGGATTCAGTTGTATGTCCTAGCTACTAGTGATTTAGAATATCTTGTGTGAAAAACTAAACTGTATGTATAAGGTATGGTTTGTAGTGCAAACAGGTCAAATCCGTAAAAACAGTCCTCCAAATGTGAAATTTCAAGCGTGTGACCTCCAGTTTACATATGGTGCTCATCAAGTATGATGAATATGCAAACATTACTAGAGCTAAAAGGTCACGTTTGACTTGTCCGCAGGTTTGCAAGTGTGAGGAAGCCTATTTCGGTGTACTCGGATCAGACTCTTGCAGATGGGCTGCATATTCTCTCAAAGGAAAGAATGGGTGTTGCAGTCCTTGACAGGAAAACCAGCTTTCTGATTGGATCAATACAGTGCAGTGATCTCTTCCTGCTTCTGGATGATAGCTCCCTTTTCAGCAGGAGAACGTAAGTATTGCTCATCTTCGATCTTTTGCCGTCTTTCTCTGAATAATTAAGGATGTACATGACCACATTTCCTGATTTATAGGAGAATAACTATGGAAGAATTCATCAACTTGAATAACAAGATGGACAACAAACACGGCACCGCTGAAAATTCATCTGTATGCGAGGCTCGAAACATCCTCGCCCTCAGAAACACTGGGCAGAAGCGGACGGGCCTGTCAGTCACCAACCTGAAGTCCGACACCCTGAAGCAAGCTATGGAGAATCTGACAGCTTCAAGGAGCACCTGCAGCTTCATCGTTGATGAGCAGGGGCATGTTGAAGGAGTGGTGACGACAAGGGATGTCATCTCCGTGTTCTCCCCGCCGTGCATGGACTCGAGAATTGACGGGGGCACCTTCTTCTCGGCTGCCCTTGAGCAGGCTGGCTGCCGTGTTGAGAATGGACAGATGATTCAGAACCCCTAGTCTATAGGAACCTGATTCTGTGGGGTTTTGTTGCAGTATCAAACGATCAATTTAGTGTATTTTTTATGTTCGCCGAGTCTCACCCGAGGTTACTCACTCACTTATATCTTCTATAAGATAAATGTATGAGATTAGGGAAAGAATACCAGGAGGAGATATACGTTTACACTCCAGCGTCGAGTATTTTGACCCCTTTTCTTTTGACTTATTACCGGCGTCAAATAAAACAATATGGAGGGAGTACTTAATAGACAATCTAGAGCTCTTGGCAATCTGAAACGGTGCCAGATCATCTGCAGTCCTGAACTGACCCAGAAACAGTGACCGGTAGGCTGCGGTCATTGCTTATTTTGCCTCTCTTCCGTCACCGTTGCAAGATGCTCCCTCCTGTAGATGGCCGCGGCGGCCATGTAAATAGGCTGCGAGCGCATGTCATCCTTTTTTTTACCACCTGTAATCTCTATGTAAAAAAAATAAAACTTCTTTCATTTTAATAAAAACGTGCTGCACATCCTTAAAAAATGAATAGTTTACGGTCGCAATTTAATCAGTACTGTACTACGTACACATTATTAGCTATACGTACACTAATCAGATAAATACGTATTCTGATTTGAAGCATTTATTAGAGCCGGCGTGTCAAAATAAACGCGCGCGGGTATGAGGCAAGTAGGGTGTTGAACGGAGGATATGCACCGCTAGCTCGAACGGGTCGGTTGGCGCGGTGCACGTGCCGCCTACCTAACAGCGTGTGGCGTTTGGTGTATGCCGGCCCGTCTCCTGCAGTCCTGCTAGCAGCTTGGAGTACAGTATATACATACATATATATAAATAACGCGGGGGGCAATGAGGGAGTGGCAAGAAGTGTCAGCTCAGTCCTGCGAAGCTCAGCGAAAAAGAAAAAGAGAGATGGGGGAGGTGGTGGTGAATGGAGCGGCGGCGGTGACGAAGGGAGGCGCGACGGCGGCGAAAGGGCCGGTGGTGGTGACGGGGGCGTCGGGCTTCCTCGGCACCTGGCTCGTCATGAAGCTCCTCCAGGCCGGCTACACCGTCCGTGCCACCGTGCGCGACCCCAGTGAGCTCTCTGCTCTCTTTCTATCTTTGTGTCTCTGCGAATCGGCGGCTGCGAAATTTTGATTTGCTTGGTGTTGTCCTCCAGCCAACCTCACCAAGACGAAGCCCTTGCTGGACCTTCCCGGAGCAGCGGAGCGTCTGTCCATCTGGAAAGCCGACCTCGCCGAGGAAGGCAGCTTCGACGACGCCATCAAGGGCTGCACCGGCGTCTTCCACGTCGCCACGCCCATGGACTTCGAGTCCAAAGACCCAGAGGTAGTACACAACAAGCATCTCGATGAGGCCTGTTGGCTCAGAAACGGGCCTAAAATGAAAAAAGTCCATTTTACATCCCTCACATTTGAGAGAAGTTCATTTTCCGTCCTTAATATGAAAAACCAGTAATCTTGCATCCCAACTATTCAAAACCGTGCATTTTACGTCCCTAGGCGGTTTCGACGGCAGTTTCGCTGATATGGCGGCGGTTTCGCTGACGTGACATATTGACATGACGTGCTTAAAATGGCTGCAACTTAAAAAATCAAAAAAGATAAAAATATAAATCCAATTTTTTTTAGCTTCCTCATGAGCATCTTTACACAGGAGAGTCATTTATTACATGTTTGATATTATTTTCTAGTTAAAATAAAATAAGCAAGAAATGTGCCATAGAACTTGTAAAATGCATAGTAAACATTTTAAAAAATATATAAAATAGTAAATTCAAATTCTGTAGGGCTTTGGTGAGTGCCTGCATCTAGTAGAGTAGTTTGTCTATATATTAGAAGTTTTGTTACGATAGAGTAAGATTATGTTTGTGCATATGCTAAACATAATTCTATTATACCATATGAAAACATCTAATATGTAAAGAAAACAACTCTGATAGATGTACACACTCACCAGAGACACACAGGAGTTGAATTTAATATTTTATAGTTTTTCAAATATTTACTATGCATTTTACATGTTCTATGGCATCTTTTCTTATCTATTTTATTTTGACTAGAAAATAATATCAAACATGTAAATAAATGACTCCACTGTGTAAAGATGCTCATGAGGAAGCTAAAAAAATTAGATTTATATTTTCATCATTTTTTACGTTTTTATATGATTTTTTAAAGTTGCAACATTTTTAAGCACGCCATGTCAACGTGCCACGTCAGCGAAACCGCCGCCACATCAGCGAAAATGCCGTCGAAACCACCGAGGGACGTAAAATACACGTTTTTGAAGAGTTGAGAGGTGCAAGATTTCTGGTTTTTCATGTTGAGGACGAAAAACGAACTTTTGCCAAACGTGAGGAAAATAAAATAAACTTTTTCGCCTAAAAACCACGTCTAAGCCCAACTCCATCTTATAGATGAGGCCCAAGACCAGGGAGCCCTTAAGAATTTCGCGATATTGTTTTGCTCTTCTGGTTGCGTTGCAGAACGAGGTGATCAAGCCGACGGTGGAAGGGATGCTGAGCATCATGCGAGCCTGCAAGGAGGCCGGCACCGTGCGCCGCATCGTCTTCACCTCCTCCGTCGGGACCGTCAACATCGAGGAGTGCCAGAGGCCCGTTTACGACCAGGACAACTGGAGCGACGTCGACTTCTGCCGCCGGGTCAAGATGACCGGATGGGTACGTAGGGACAGCGTAGCTCGCTTCCTCTGCTCTGGTGAACTGAGCTCGCTCCATCGGCCATGGCTGACGACGTACGTGTTCTCGGTGCTTGCGCGCGCCACCTCACCCCTAACCGCAGATGTACTTCGTGTCCAAGTCCCTGGCGGAGAAGGCGGCCATGGCGTACGCGGCGGAGCACGGGCTGGACCTCATCAGCATCATCCCGACGCTGGTGGTCGGCCCGTTCCTCAGCGCGGCCATGCCGCCCAGCCTCGTCACCGCGCTGGCGCTGCTCACGGGGAACGAGGCCCACTACTCCATCCTCAGGCAGGTGCAGCTCGTCCACCTCGACGACCTCTGCGACGCCGAGATCTTCCTCTTCGAGCACCCGGCCGCCGCCGGGCGATACGTCTGCTCCTCCCACGACGCCACCATCCATGGCCTTGCCGCCATGCTCAGGGAGAGGTACCCCGAGTACGACGTCCCGGAGAGGTTCCGCGGGATCGACGACGACCTCCAGCCCGTGCACTTCTCGTCCAAGAAGCTCCTCGACCACGGGTTCACGTTCAGGTACACGGTGGAGGACATGTTCGACGCCGCCATCCGGACGTGCAGGGACAAGGGTCTGATCCCGCCCGCCGCGGCCGCCGGAGCGGGCGGCTCTGCCTCAGTGCGCGCGCCCGGCGAGAAGGATGCGACTACTGGAAGGGAAGGACAAGCGCTGGTGGTGTGAGGGCGTGAGGCAAAGTTCCTGTCTACTATCCTATGTCGTCGATGCTATATATCCGTTCTACCGGTCCATGTTGGTGTTTGAATTCATAATTGTCTGGACAATTTCCTGTCCCAACAAGAAAATAATGCCTATATTCCCCACTAGCGCTATTCGGAATTGTACTTATTCCAGCTTCCTGCACAGCCGCGAGACAACTGTTAGCCTCCGGTTATTGCAACACGTAACTTCATATTTAGAAACAATGGTTACAAATTCACCAACTCAAAATTCCCAAGCATGTTTACAAGTTATGTTTTGTCAGGGACATACTTGCTGGTCATCACAATTTAGAATGAGCAAGCTTTTGAAAACTAGCATCATACCTATTACAGGTCAGTCTCTAGTGCCAGTTTCCAACTGATTAGTTTGGTGTTAATCGGGTGTTTCTTTTTTGTTTACATTTCCTTTGAAGAAGCCAGTTTCAGAACATGATAACACGCTGCCCCGAGTAGGCTAGCTATCAACAATATAGTGGATGTTCTTGTAATGCCGTTGGTTTTATTTATTTTGACCTATCTCATTATTCACACTAAATCGATTATGATGGTTGTATCCATCTACCTTCTCAAATGTGGGGAACAAATTCAGTTGTAAAGAAGCAGCTATCTTAAAATTTAAAGCTGAACAAAGAACACACCTTAAGAAGATCAAACACACCTTCTCGCAAATGTGTTTCTGTCTGATTGTAGCGCCTCTTTGCATTGTTGTACTTTGTCTGGATGGACACAAAGGGTTGCCTTCCTGTATGTCTTCAAGACACCAGCAGCTGTAATAAGATCCGTGAGGGGAACTGACTGCCAACCACTGTTTGAACCAAGTATCTGCCCAGAAGGATTAGATTGAGTTCAAATTCAACATGACAGTTCAAAATGATGGAATGCAGAATGGAAATATAAGTAAACTCAAGTAAGAGCTCATGGAATTATTTTCCCCCAAAAAATAGCCCTTTTATGGTGCTCCATACTAGGTCAAAAAAGGACTAGTATATATGTCGGACCTTAGGACCGGCAATCCACTTGGAGGTATCCAAGAGATAGATTTGTAGGCGAGTAATCGTCGAGCGAGTAGCTTGTTGGTGACACGAGAGGCTGATTTAAACAGGTTCGGGCTACCTGGAGGTATAATACCCTATGTCCTGTGTCGGTGGTGGTGTTTGTATTGCTGGAACTCGGCCAAGCTTCAGGAAGCAAGGACGAGCGTATGGTTAGAATGGTGGGATGGAATGATCTTGTTCCGTCTATCCGGGGACCCCTACCCTTTATATATCCAGGAGGTAAGTTACAATATGAGAGTCTTAGTAGGAGTCTACTAGGACTCTATCTTCTTTGGGCCGGCCGCCGCCCCACTCGGTGATGGGCCCTAGGGTACCCATATCCCACAATATAAACATATGCCGGTTTAGATTAATTGTATACTACTCTAACTTCAGTAGTGGCATGAGTAGTATAAAGAGGTAGTATAGGTAGTATGAAGGTAATATAGGAAAGAAAGTTAATGGCATCAATGGAAATAATGTATGAGGCTAGATACATTTTGTTTGGATTGTCAATTACTTTGGGTTAATTACTTCTCCCGTTCATCTCCCATGTTCCATCCCCTCCCGTTCGCACGTGGTGGCGGTGACCTTTGGTCAGCGGCGGCGGTGGCGGCGGCAACGGTCTCCTTCCCCAGTGCACCAAACTCTCTCCACCTCTCCTCCGTTCTCCCCTCCCCATTCCACGTGGTGGTCACGGTCCCCTTCTCTACCTCAGCCTACGCTCCCCACCCGCCATTGTTCCCGAAGCGCCTCCGACCGTATCCCGCCTCTCTACCCATGCGCGCCGCCTCACTGCACCTTTGGCCGTGGCCCGTGGTGACGGTGGCGCAGCCGAATGTCGAAGGCAGCACAATTAGAGTTTCGTTTGAGCATTGTTTGGTGGGGACGGGGGTCGGCAGAGGGTGGATCTTCCTCCTCCACCCCACCGACCGGTGATGGTAGTGGTGCATCACTGGCATCAGGTCCACCGCAGTGCGCCCCCAGGCCGGCGGCGACTGGTGATTGCCGTTACGGGCGGTGTTACGGCAGTTTTGCCGGGTACATATGGACATGAACGAGTTTGTTGGGAGGAGCTCTTCTACCATATCGCCGAGGCTGACGTTGTCGGTCCCTCGTAAGATATGTACAGGTGTTTGTCTGGCTTGATTTTAAGCAACAAGGTGCTAAGACAGTTTTGTACAACTGCAGTTCCAGTTCCATCTTATCTGCCAAGTTGAGCAAACTAGCCGAGATTATTAGGACTAACTGAGTGATGTAAGCTCGCCGCTGCTCATTACTCCAACTCTGTATCTATAACCAGTCATCAGTGTAATAAAACAAATTGTACTCTCTGCATTATTGTGCCATCTGTTTAGTCTCTTTCGTGACATGGTTTTCAGGAATTGCTGATCTTATACTCTTTTAGATAGTGGAATAAACAAACAAAATATTCCACAGTCCACTTGAAATCCATATGTTTGTCATACTCTTCATAAACTTTGCACATCTAAAATAGGATCAAGACAACTGTGTCAACAGATCATGTTACCACCGATATATCCACATTTGCCTACTCCATATGTACAATGTTCAATCCATGTGTCATACCTGAAAGACAACGTATCTTATGCAAACTAGCTTTGTGTGCAAACTATGCAAACTCCCACCGCAGCCGCTAGATCCGTATCTGATGGCCATATAAAGAGGTGGGAAATTTTAGCACCTAAACACTCCCACCATTAGCTTTCCTTAGCACACAAGTACAACTTCTATTTGTATACAACTTTTACAGATCTTCATTCATTTTCAGCACTAAACTTGAACTGCTAGCTGTTGATATACAAGAAACAATCAAACAAATGAATATTTTTGCATTTTCAGGCATCTGTATCCTACAGACCAGAGCAGGAATTCTGTGATAAACACCATCAGTGCACCAAGTACACATTATGGTGAAGCAAAAGTGCATAACAACTTGATTAGGCAGGGGTATTCCAACTGTGCATGTCTAACATCGATGGCTAGAAGGAACAAGTATCTTCAACAAAGGAGCTGGCTAACTGCACATCAACTGGAGCTTGCTTTTGTAGTTTTGTTTTCCCACAAATCAGAGGAGTCACTAAGCAGTGCTGAAATCATGCAAAGCGTCTAATTTCGAATCGTCTGATCCAAACATCGACGAATCCTAGTGTTGTGTGACAGTTTTCTTGTGGTTGCAATGAAAAGCTACCTTCATAATTCAGACGGCTTCCCCTTCCCCGAGTTCATACTTCATAAACAGGGGAAGGAACAGGAATAAGGAGCCAGAGAGGTAGGAAGGGAGAGGAATTACCGGCGAGGGAAGTCGGTGGTGACGCCGACGTAGGTGCAGGGGATGCGGGAGGAGGCTATCAGGTAGACGCACCACGGCGGCGCCGCCTTCCTCTTCTTGTTCCCCACCGACGGATCCCCGTATACGGAGCCGGCGGCGGTGGCCTGTCTGCATTTGGGAGGAAGGGTGCGGGAGATTTTCACGGATCGGAAGGCCGTGGTGAGGCTCATCTCTCATGTCGCCGGCGGGGCGGAGCTCGCATCCATGGACGAAATTACG
>OAMR01000110.1:2528572-2547537 GCA_900205405.1 Echinochloa crus-galli | reverse complement strand
GGGGGGGGGGGGGGGATGCGGGAGGAGGCTATTGGGTAGACGCACCACGGCGGCGCCGCCTTCCTCTTCTTGTTCCCCACCGACGGATCCCCGTATACGGAGCCGGCGGCGGTGGCCTGTCTGCATTTGGGAGGAAGGGTGCGGGAGATTTTCACGGATCGGAAGGCCGTGGTGAGGCTCATCTCTCATGTCGCCGGCGGGGCGGAGCTCGCATCCATGGACGAAATTACGGCACCCACGGGGAAACACGGCGCGTGGCAGGTCCGTTAGGAGGGGGTTTTAGACAAATTGTGGTTAGGAAAGCTAATGGTAGGAGGTTTAAGTGCTAAAATTTTTCACGTCTTTATGTGGCCATTTGAGGATCTAGCGGCTGCGGTGGGAGGTTGCATAGTTTGTAAAACTATGCAAACTTTCACCACAACCGCTAAATCTCCACGATGACCACATAGAAAATTGGAAAATTTTATCACTTAGACCCTTTCACCATTAGCTTTTCTAAACAAAACCCCTCTAACGGAGGCCGCGCGCCGTTTCCCTTGGGCGCCGTTTGCCGCTGCGATGGAAATCACCGCCTCGCCAGCACCACCATGTGCCGTTTCTCCCATCGCCGCGGCACCGTTGCAGGCCATGCGGAGATAGAGTACATCTCATCGACACCACCGCCTCCAGCTCCGGCTTCCAACGGGAACATGGCCGTCATCTCTCCCGGCCCTCTTCTTCCTTCCGCCCGCGCGGCATGGATCGTGGTCGTAGGTGGACCTCAAGACCGATGACTCCTTGTAGGGCTCGTACACTGACATGGATGGATCCCTGCCTCTTGCCGCAGCGTCCGAGAGCTTAATTATTTTTCCTGCACAGTTATAAGCTATGCTGCTGCGCAAGTAATCCTCCATATAGCATGTCAAATGGCAAACATCGGAAAAAACAAATCTTTTCTCTAGAACATGAAGGGAACAAAATAGAAGGTCAGCAACACCTCAAAGAGTACATCACTCATTTCTACAGAGGCCTGTTCGGTCCTCCGGATGAGAGTCACTTCAGAATGTAAGAGAGAACAGATGACATATCATAAGTCAGTCAAATAGAAAATGAGTTTCTCACGGCCCCTTTCACTGAAAAGGAGATTTGAGAAGCAATTTTTAGTATGGAACATAAGGCATCAGGACCGAATGGCTTCCCAGCTAAATTTTACCAACATTTTTGGGAAACTATTAAAGGGGACTTGATGAATATGTTCTATGCCTTACACACCGGCGGACTCCCTCTGTTTAGCCTCAATTTTGGAGTTATAACATTGCTACCCAAAATCAAAGAGCCCAACAAAATTCAGCAATATAGGCCCATCTGCTTACTGAATAGTAGTTTCAAAATTTTTACAAAAGTGGTAACAACCAGAATTAACTCAGTGGCAGACCATATTATCAGCCCCACTCAAACAACCTTCATGCGAGGGAGGAACCTTCTGGAAGGAGTCATAACTTTGCATGAAACAGCACACGAGCTACACTGGAAAAATCTTAATGGGGTTATATTTAAAATCGACTTGAAAAGGCTTATCATAAAATTAATGATACAGACGCTTCGGTTAAAGGGTTTCTCATCTAAATGGATTGAGTAGATTAAATCCTTTATTTCGGGTGGAAGTGTCGCAGTCAATGTTAATGATGAAATAGGTCCATTCTTTCACACAAAAAAGGGTCTTAAACAAGACGGCCCATTATCACTCATCCTCTTCAACATAGTCGCTGATATGCTTATGCTCCTTATCAACAGAACTAAAATAGATAATCAGATACAAGATGTGGTGCCCCACTTGATTGATGGGGCCTTTACATATTACAGTATGCTGATGATACAATTTTATTCTTAGATCACAACCTGAAACAAGCTCAGAACATGAAGAATATTCTTTGTGCTTTTGAGCAGTTATCGGGCCTCAAAATTAATTTAGTGAAATTTACTGTTTTGGTTAATCCAAGAACTTTGACGTCCAATATAAAGAACTGTTTGGATGTAATCCTGGAGCTTTCCTAATCCGATATTTAGGCATTCTTTCGATTCATTTTAGGAAATTGTCTAACAATGATTGGTTGAGGATCCAGGAACGCTTTGAGAATCGTCTCAGTAGTTGAAAAGGGAAAAACCTTTCATATGGAGGACACTTGACTTTAATTAACTCAGTTCTTAGCAGTCTACCGATGTATATGATGTCCTTCTTTCAAATCCCAAAAAGGGTTCGTAAGAAGCTGGACTATTAACGGTCTAGATTCTTTTGGTAAAGCGATGAACACAAAAGAAAATACAGATTAGCTCGATGGAGCATGCTGTGTATACCGAAAGATCAAGGAGGATTAGGGTTTCATAACCTAGAACTCAAAAACATCACTTTACTCAGTAAGCAGCTATATTGTCTGTTGACAACAGATGGTACCTGCCAACAAATCCTACGCAACAAATATCTAGGGACCAAGCCTCTGATTAAGGTCCAATGAAAAAACAGGGATTCTCACTTCTTGGCTAGTCTTACGAAGGTTAAAAATGATTTCCTAAAATTTGAAACCTTCATTATAAACGATGGGACTCAGATAAGATTCTGGGAGGATAAATGGTTAGGTATCAGCCCTCTTCGTGATCAATACTCATAGCTATATAACATAACTCGGAAAAAACAGGATACGGTGGCGGATGTACTTAGTATAGAGATTCCCAATATATCCTGGCGACGAGACCTGATTGGGCCCAAATTGATAATGTGGAACAACCTAGCAGCATGACTCAGGAATGTAGGTCTCACTGAGGAAAGGGATGAGTTTAAGTGGAGTCTGGATCCGACTGGTGTTTTCTTAGTGAAAACACATTACCTGGCCCTAATCCACCAAAATGTCCCAAGAACAAATAAAATACTATGGAAATCGAAAATCCCACTAAAGATAAAATTTTTTCTGTGGGTTCTCAAACGAGGGGTTATCCTTACTAAAGATAATCTTGTCAGATAGAACTGGAATGGCAGCAAAGAGTGTAGTTTCTGTCATGAAAATGAGTCAATTCAACACCTTTTTTCGATTGTAGACTCACACGTATGGTATGGGTTTCGGTTTATGCGGCGTGGGGCTTACCTAAACCATCTAGTGTGACTAATATGTTTAACGGATGGCTAAATTTAATTCCACAAAATTTTAAACCTTTGGTGTTTGTAGGCGCGGCAGCTCTATGTTGGGCTGTCTAGCGATGCAGAAATGCAGCGGTTTTTTATAACAAAGTTCCAAACTTTTTGCAGGTCAACTTCACTACGTCGCATTGGCTCCGCACGTGGGCTATCCTACAACCACCATCATCGCGGGACACTCTTGTAGCGGCGTCCCTTTGCTTGGTCCAAGTGGTCAAGGTTATTTTTGCCCGGTCGTATGGATGACAGTCTAGTCTTAGAATTGGCAGCTATTAGGGTCCAGATTTACTTGATAAATTTTTGCTTGGCTATGTGTCGTTTTGACAGAGGCCACGAACCTTTTTTTCAGGTGGATGTATCACCTCGATGTATCTAACTGAAAAATCAATAAAGTGTTCCTTTTTCAAAAAAAAATATAGCATGTCAACATCTCCAGCGCCCCTTTCTTCCGGGAACCTTCTCTCACCCATCTGGGTCGTCGATCTCACCAACTCTCACAATCCATGCTGCTACTAGATCGCGCACTCCTCCGCACGGCCTCCAACGGCGCCGCGGCGATGGGAGAAACGGCTCACGGCGGCACTGGCGAGCGGTGATTTGCGTTAAAAAAAGCAGTCTTGGCGGCGCGCCCACGGAAAACGGCGCGCACACTCCGTTAGAGGGGGTTAGGAGGGTTTTTTTTGTTACAAAACAAATTAATGGTGAAAGAGTCTAAGTGCTAAAATTTCCTATCTCTTTATATGATCATCGAAAGGGGATCCAGCGGTTGTGATGGGAGCTTGCATACGAATCTAGTTTACAAGCGGATGTGATGCCTACGGACTACGCACATATTCCAACCATACACCTCTGTGCTGTACATGGTAATTCATTGGCATGGTGGCTTACTAGAAAGCAATCTCTGTACCCGTATCTATGCAACTAGCTGGTGGTAGTTGTGGTGGTGGATGCAGTCGTCCTCAGACAGGCAGCAGTGGTCCAGCGTTTGACCACCACAACCGGCCACCATGTGAAATAATGAAGTGAATGAACACAAGAAGAAAATTGAGCTTAGTTGACACGCATATTGTACCAACTGATTTTTACAGCACACAATTTATGAACTTGTCAAAAACTGACTTCCAAATGAATAGCCACAAGTGGTTCGATAAGTTGCGCACTGTATCCACCATCACGTATTTGACAATCTAGAGAGAACTACAGCATGTGGATTTTTGAAACAGATAAGAAGAGCACTAGGCCTGCCCATTTTCAATTTGCAAGCACAAATGAATGATATGCACTACACATGGATCCTTGGATGAAGAAATATTACGAGTTGCAAGCATGGCTTTTGAGATAACTTTCAAGTAAATTAACCACACAGATAAATAAATTGTAAGCATGACTTTTCAGACACCTTTCAGGTAAATTAACTATATAGATTAGTGCACAACACTACAGTAATTGATAATGCCTGTAGTGGATAGAGCAAAACTCATACAATTGTTGATAAACGGGGCATCAATTCATGAAAAATTTCAAACTTTAATTTGCTTGCAGTAGTTGATTAATTGAAGCAAATTTGTGGGTTTATAACGAACCCAATTCTAAAAAAAAGAAGAATAACAGCCCATAGCTATTTAACATTCTTTTAGCTGTTCACTTATAATATTTTGAAACACAGAATTACAGTTAGACCTGCACATTTTCAGTCATTAGCTATTCAACACTCTTTCAATCGTCTGGTTCAGTCATTTTAT
The DNA here is from genome assembly GCA_900205405.1 of Echinochloa crus-galli. Classification (NCBI taxonomy): domain Eukaryota; kingdom Viridiplantae; phylum Streptophyta; class Magnoliopsida; order Poales; family Poaceae; genus Echinochloa; species Echinochloa crus-galli. Next base: position 2,542,629 of record OAMR01000110.1, on the reverse strand, counting down.
TTCTTCAGTCAATTAGTTCAGGCATTTTTTTTTCTGTAGTGTCTTTCCTCCCCTTCTATATATCAATATCACCACAAAACTTCAATCACAGAATTAATGCACAGCCGGATCTCCTACTCCGACCACCACCACCCCACCTGCCGCTGCCATGTCTCTCAACACCAAGCTCCTGGTAGACGAGCGGTACAAGTTCGGCGACCGTTTCGTGTCGGATTCCCAGAGTTGCAGCACGGAGAACCACCTCTGGCTGAGCGCCTGCAACCTGTTCGACGAAATGGCCAGAAGCAATTTCGATGAGTGGAGGTCACCAAATCGCACTCTGGAGGTCTCCATTCACAGGGTTTGCTATCCTCTCACTGAATCTGTGCTTCATCAAGTATTTGGTTCATTTGGAGGAGTGGTGGAGCACATACTGGTGATTGGGGGAGCAGATGTTGTGATGGCGAGTGTGGTGTTTGATTCTGTGGAGGTGGCAGCAGATGTTTATGGGGAATTGCATGGCCGCAACATCTATGATGGTTGCTGCCAGATACAGATCAAGTGGGGATTGCCAACACCAGCGGCTCGAGGTGCTGAGGGGAGGACCTCCATTGCCTCGGCCCCCCAGTACGTGAGTGACTGCCTCTGCCACGACATCGACTCGTTGAAGGCCACCGCCTGCATCACCACGTCCGCGCCCCCGACCGTCCCCACTCCTGCGGCCACACCCTCGGTGGCGGCTGCACCTTCCGCCTCCGCCTGGGTTGCGCCGGCGGCCGAGCCTTCTGCAGCTGCTGCGGCCACGACCGCTCCATCCACCGGCGCATCGATCTCTGCCGCGCCAGCGTCCTCCACCGAGCTCGCTAGCCCCAACATCAGCACGCGCGGCGAGTTCATCGACGGCGGCCTCGGTGCTTCGCGTCCGCGTCGAGCTCCTCCACGCCAACCTCGTCCTCGCCGGCTGCGTCGAACTCCTCCGCGCCGGCCTCGCTCTCGACGGCCGCGGCGAGGTCGTCTGCGCGTGCCTTGGCTGCGGCGACCACGGCGAGCTCCACCACGCCCGCCTCGTCATCGACGTCCACGGCGGCGCGTATCCCAGCCTACACATCCTGGTTTTGTGCTGCAAGTCAAAGGTACCCAGGAGGTGTTTGATGAAATGGCGCCCCAGCAAGATGTGTTCAAAGGAAAAATTCTTAACATCATGGACCATGAGCTCGTCACTGTCATGTCCACCAATGCTTCTTCAACACCCAGCAATTACATCAGTAAGACATTTGCGCAAATCTCTCCACCTTTGATGATGCTAGACTCTATGGATTCTCTTGCACATGAAGTGTTTGTGGAAATGCCAGACGAGATAAATGTTGAAAAAGTGGTGCTTGTTCAGTCACATCGGAAATTCTCTGAGTTCTATAGGCTTCACGTGCTTGCATTGCCATTGAAAATCTTGAGGCTGTTTCCTTGGTGTTATGAAATTGGAGTACATCTCAAACATATGGGCACTAGAGTCAACCAGAATCCTTGTCCTCCACCTGTCCACTTTGATTTTACAGCTTGCGAGTTTGATGTGTTGCCATTGACATGGCCTCTGCTAGTGCTGGTGAAGATTCCTTTGGATGGAATTGCCTTGAGTACAGAACCATCATGGGCGCATGTTGGGTGTTGCCAAGACATGAGGCTTTCATCTTTAGTGCCTTGGCCGTCACCACAAGTTGGGGTTCAGAAATTCATCACTTCTACTGTTCTTGGGTCCCTTCAGTATTGCAAAGTATTGCCATGGCCTCCGCCAATGCTGTGGAAGAGTATTGGTGATGGAGGTAATCTGCAGCCAACACCATGGCCACATTTTGGGTGTTGTCAAAATCCGAGTCCTTCTTCATTCCTACTGCCTGAATCACTATCACATCAAACCAGGTTTGTGTGCAATCATGCGAGCAACAAGCGCGCAAATGGTTATGCTGATGTATGTATCAGTAATTTTCAGAGTGGTGCCCCTATCGGCTCAATTGGAACTCAGTTGGTATTAGTGATGGAGGCTCAACTGGAACTCAGTTGGTATGTACACTTTGATGTGTTCAAGCTTGATAAGCCATTAAGGCCACCTTGGCCATCACCTGTGCAGTTTGAGATGCAGGCTGATGGTGTTCGACTAAGGCCAGCACCTTGGCCATTTTTCTGGGGTTCTGAAGCTACAGAAGAATCTGAGCAATTATCATCAATAGAACAAGGTCAGATAATGCGGTATACAGTGATTGCTAGCTGCTACAGATATGGAGTACAAATACTAATTTCTGTAAGAGCAAGAGAGGTGGTTCTACATTTCAATGCTACATGGGTTCTTGCTTGGCTAAGATTTTGCTGGGAGATTTGGATTTCACTGAAAAGCTACAGCTTGGATTTCACTGATGCTCGACAAGTTGATTGCACGGACATAAAATTCAATGAAGCAAGTTATAACACAACGCTGAAAAGTGTACTGCTGGGTGACTCTGCATTTTCAGGTGGCCATTGTGGGCATTCAGAAGAAGTAGATGGCTTATTAATTCACATGACACTGAGAAGTCCTTGCAGCTATTTTATAGATGACTTTTGTGAGAGAGATAACACCAAGGCATGGAGATTAGAGATTTTACTTGGGCAGAAATTGGTGGGTTACTGGACAGCAATGTGGAGGTACTTCGATTGGAGTTACCAGTTCGCAATGCACACATTCTGAAAGTATGTGCAAGCATACTTGGTGGCTTTGATGTACATATACAGACACAGGCTTAAGAATCAATTATTTGCCGAAGGATTGGTGCATGAAGCAATGTGATAGCTTCCTAGCATTGTGGCAAATCCGGGATGGCAACATCAACAACATTGGATTCAATTCCTTTCATTGCAGCAGCCGAAGCGCGGAGTAATGGGAAATATCCCATGGGATCCTGGTGGCTTCGACAGTAGCGGCTTGAGGGCAAGCCGCCTTTCAAGCGGGGGAGAATGTCATGTACCGGCCTGCCATGTAAGCCCAATGGGCCGAGAGACAAAGGCAGTGGTGTTCAGCATACAAAAGGAGAAGAGAAAGGAGCAGAAAGGCATCGAAGAACAGAACCAGAACTCCGACTCGTCTTCCTCGTTGTCTTCCTCGTTGGAACACCTGCATCCCGTATCTCTGCTTCTTGCTGTCTTCCTCAGATTCTTTGCTAATCCCCACCTAATTCCTCTCCGATTTCCCTCATATTGTATCCCAGACTATCAATTTGTACTGGTATTATGATTTAGCAATCAAGGTTCATAACATGCACCGCGCAAACTTCTCTGCTGGAGTAAGATCGATGCACACCAAGATGGTGATGGTACGTCAAGGAGGTGGGTCATCGGCGGCACACCGAGAACGTGCCGTGGGGCGGCGGCCAATCGAGCAGTCCGTGCGGCAGCGGCAACACCCGGGGATGCAGATCGAGGCGCGCCACCGGGATGTGGCTCAGACCCGCGACCGAGAAGAGCCGCCGGGAGGAGACGGGCGGCGGCGTCGAAACGATGAAGGAAACACCAAAACTGAATGACGCACGGGATGATGCGGGCACCGACCTGAATGGAAAAAAAAATCAAACTTAATCAGTAATTAACGATTCCTAAACTACCCTTATCTATACTATATACTACCACATGTCCACGTGATAGTATGGAGCACCTTAAAAGACCTCCAAAAAAAATACCAAGAATGAATCCCCAAGGTACAATTGGATTAGATATGCATACAAAAAAAAATATTGTTCATGCATAAGAAATTCTTAGAAATAGACAAGATGGCATTGACATGAGGTAACTGGGAAGGGGGAGGGGGGGTGGAGCATATAAATCATTATACATAAACTTTCTGCAATAAATTTAAATGGAATCCGTGTGAGGTTAAAAGTATAAATTATTGGCAATCTAAAGATGATCATGATAAAAGTTTCTGAGAAGAACCGGTGGAAGTTCCACAGTAACCAACATGTAAATATATGGTTCAGATAGAAGTCCTACGTATTGCAAGATCCAGCGCAACACTAGGCGACTTTTGAAGGGCGTCGAGGTGTGAGACGCCAGGTTGTTGCAGTGCTGGGAAGGGTCGACGCGACAGGCCGTTGAAGGCCAAGACGCTACCGGCACATCCGCCATGTGCGACTTGTAAGCGTCGCCGTCCAGTAGATTTACTCCGTCCAACGCCCCTGGCTTTTTTTCGTCACGTGCTCACGATCCACAAGCACACGTCGTGAAGTGCTAGCTTCTTGAAAGCTGCACCAACATAGACACATCTGAACAAGATTCCTGCTACATTATTTGCTTGGGTCTATTCAGTGGTAGTTGGTTGCTGCGCATTTGATTGGCTAGTGATTTCATTATTAATTGGTCGATTTCATCTTCATCCAAAAATGCGCGTTAGCGCAACGGCTTTCGCGCTAGTTGCTCAATCCGTTGCTTGTTTGGTGAAGTTTGGGAGTAGCAAATTTTTGTTTTTTTTTGTTTTCTTGGATAAGTCACGAGTGAATGTTTTTGTATGTTTTTGTTTTATGGATATGTGAGCTCATTATTTCAAATTGTGATGGACATATACTCAAATGTTTTACGATGTAATTTTCTACGGATCCCCAACGGTGTCGGGAACGGAGGGCGGTTTCTGCCCCGATATGCTACTCGTCGGGGGTCGGGGCGGGGGCGGGGTCGGGGCGGAGGAGCGTCCCCCGTTCCCACCCCGCCCCGTTGCCATCCATACTCCCTGTTCTCTCACCGCTCTCTTAGTCCCACCAGCGCAACACGAGGCGACTTTTGGAGGGCGGCGAGGTGTGAGACGCCAAGTTATTGCGGTGCTGGAAAGGATCGGCACAACAGGCTGTTGGAGGCCAAGGCGCCAGGCTACCGCCGCATCCGCCATGTGTGACTTGCAAGCGACGCCATCCAGTAGATTTACTCCGTCCCGCACCCCTGGCTTTCTTCCGTCACGTGCTCATGTGGATCCATAAGCATACGTTGTGGAGTGCTAGCTCCTTGAAAGCTGCACCGACAGACACATCTGAACAAGATCCTTCTTGCTTATTTGCTTAGGTATATTCAGTGGTAGTTGCTTGTTTCCCATTTGATTGGCTAGTGATTTCATTAATACTTCGTTTGGAAGTTTGGGAGTAGAAATTTTTTGTTTTTTTTGTTTTCTTGGCAAAGTCACGAGTGAATGTTTTTGTTTTATTGATATGTGAGGTTGCTGTTTCAAATTATGATGAACATGTATTAAAATGTTTTACGATATAATTTTCTACGGATCCCAACGGAGTTCGGGGCCCTGACGGTGTCGGGGACAAGGTGGTTTTTGCCGCGATATGGTACTCGGGGTTGAGGCGGGGATTGAAGTTGGGGGGTTGGGGCGGGGGCGGAGGAGCGTCCTCTGTTCCCGCCCCGGCCCGTTGCCATCCATACTCTTTGTTCTCTCACCCGCTCTATCAGTCTCACCAGCGCAACACTAGGCGACTTTTGGAGGACGGCGAGGTGTGAGACGCCATGTTGTTGCAGTGCTGGGAAGGGTGGCCAAGGCGGCAGGCTACCGGCGCATCTGCCATGTGCGACTTGCAAGCATCGCCATCCAGCACCCTTGGCTTTCTTCCGTCACGTGCTCACCTGGATCCATAAGCACACCTTGTGGAGTGCTAGCTCCTTGAAAGCTGCACCGACCGACACATATGAACAAGATCCTGTTTTCTTATTTACTTGGGTCTATTCACTGTTAGTTGCTTGTTGCCCATTTAATTGGATAATGATTTCATTAATAATTGGTGGATTGGAAGTTTGGGAGTAGCAATTTTTTGTTTTTTTGTTTTCTTGGCAAAGTGACGAGTGAATGTTTTTATATGTTTTTTGTTTTATTGATATGTGGGCTTGTTGTTTCAAATTGTGATGAACATGTACTCAAATGTTTTACGATGTAATTTTCTACGGATCCCTGACGGTGTCGGGGACAGGGGCGGGTTTTGCCCTGATATGCTACTCGGGGTCGGGGCGGGGATCGAAGTTCGGGGGTCGGGGCGGGGGTGGGGGCGGAGGAGCGTCCCCCGATCCCACCCGGCCCCGTTGCCATCCATACTCCCTTTTCTCTCAGCGCTCTCTCAGTCCCACCAGTGCAACACTAGGCAACTTTTGGAGGGCGCGGCGAGGTGTGAGACGCCAGGTTATTGCGGTGGTGGGAAGGGTCGACGCAACAGGCTGTTGAATGCCAAGGCGCCAGGCTACCGGCGTATCCGCCATGTGTGACTTCCAAGCGACGCCATCAAGTAGATTTACTCCGTCCAGCAGCCCTGGCTTTCTTGCGTCACGTGCTCACGTGGATCCATAAGCATACGTTGTGGAGTGTTAGCTCCTTAAAAGCTGCACCGACAGACACATCTGAACAAGATCCTTCTTGCTTATTTGCTTAGGTATATTCAGTGGTAGTTGCTTGTTTCCCATTTGATTGGCTAGTGATTTCATTAATAATTGGTCGATTGGAAGTTTGGGAGTAGCAATTTTTGTTTTTTTTTGTTTTCTTGGCAAAGTCTTGAGTGAATGTTTTTGTTTTATAGATATGTGAGGTCGCTGTTTTAAATTATGATGAACACGTATTGAAAATATTTTACGATATAATTTTTTACGGATCCCGATGGAGTTCGGGGCCCTGACGGTGTCGGCGATGAGGTAATTTTTGCCGCGATATGCTACTTGGGGTCGGGGCGGGGATCGAAGTTGGGGGGTTGAGGCGGGGGCGGAGGAGCGTCGTCCGTTCCCGCTTCGGTCTGTTGCCATCCATAATCTTTGTTCTCTCATCCGCTCTATCAGTCTCACCAGCGCAACACTAGGCAACTTTTGGAGGGCGGCGAGGTGTGAGCGCCAGGTTGTTGCGGTGCTGGGAAGGGTCAACGCGATAGGCCGTTGGAGGCCAAGGCGGTAGGCTAACGGCGCATCTGCCATGTGCGACTTGCAAGCGTCGCCATCCAGCACCCCTGGCTTTCTTCCATTACGTGCTCACTTGGATCCATAAGCACACGTTGTGGAGTGCTAGCTCCTTGAAAGCTGCACCGACGGACACATATAAACAAGATCCTGTTTGCTTATTTGCTTGGGTCTATTCAGTGTTAGTTGCTTGTTGCCCATTCGATTGGCTAGTGATTTCATTAATAATTGGACGATTGGAAGTTTGGGAGTAGCAATTTTTTGTTTTTTTTTGTTTTCTTGGCAAAGTCACGAGTGAATATTTTTTTATTGATATGTGAGGTCGTTGTTTTAAATTATGATGAACATGTATTGAAATGTTTTACGATGTAATTTTCTACGGATCCGACGGAGTTCGGAGCCCGACGGTGTCGGGGATGACGGTGGTTTTTACTCCAATATACTACTCGGGGTCGGGACGGGGATTGAAGTTGGGGAGTCGGGGCGGGGGCGGAGGAGCATCCTCCATCCCCGCCTCGACCCGTTGCCAACTAGTGCTGGGATGGTCGTGCGTATATGGAGAAGGTCGTTTGTCGCGGACCAGGTTAAAAGACGGAAAATATGATATACATTAAACTCCAGCGTCAAGCTTTTGTTTTTGACTTACCAGCGTCAAATAAAACGATATGGAGGGAGTACTTTAATAGACGATCCAGAGCTCTTGGCAGTCTGAAACGGTGCCAGATCAACTCCAGTCCTGAACTGACCCAGAAACAATGCATTGTTTATTCTGCCTCTCCTCCGTCACCGTTACAAGATGCTCCTTTAGACGGGCGCGGCGGTCTTAAATAGGCTGCGGTGGTACGATGCATGCTCTTTGTTAACGCCTGTAATTTCTATGTAAAAAAACAAGAGTAAATTATGCCACCATACAACTACTTCTTTACTTGTATCACTTTAGTTCAACATCTTACTAAACGTGCAAATATATACATCAACTTGTCACTTACACTTGCCTACGGTCTAAATATGTGAACCGGCAGTATGATGTGGAGGTGTTGTACGCTTTAATCCACATAAACCCCTTATGTGGAATGTAGCTACAGCCATATATATTATTTTGAGGATGCAGCAGGCCGAAGTGGAAGTTTACATTACTACAACCAAGTTTGGATTTAATCCGAATGAATGTCCGTCAACCAAGTTTGGATTTAATCCGAATGAATGTCCGTCCAAGTTAGTTTTTATGCCATTTGGATGAAACAAACGTCCTTTTAATGCAATGTTCTCACCAGGCTTTAGATCGGACCGTTTATAGTTTAATACTTGCTCGTGGGGTTCAGAATGAAAATAAACCACTTATAGTTCAGTACTTGCACATTCGGTAATTAAATTGGAACAATTACTTGAAAATATCGATAATCATCCAAATGAAAGTGGTAGTTGCTGAAATAGTAGTGACACACAGTTAGCATCTTGTGACCCCATGCACCACTCCAAATCAACAAGCGATCCACGTAAACTGCATGCAGTGTATTATTGGGAATCAGTCATAATCAAGAAGGGGTCCATCTCACGCACATAGCCATAGTTCGGGAAGGACGCTTCATGTTACGAGGAATCGCTGCTATACACCTACCTACCTGTTCACATATGTTGGCAGGTGCCTCTACGTTATGTTGGGCACTATGGCTAAGCAGAAATGACATAGTTTTTAACAAATCTCCATCAAAAGTCTATTTGCAGGTACTGTTCCGGGGCACGTACTGGCTTCGTTTCTGGGCACAGCTACATCGGCTTGAAGAAGACACACAATCAATAAAGGACGTCTGCCAAGCATTGGAGACTTTGGCCATGCGTATTTTCGCACATCATGGATGGAGGTTTAGTAATAGGATTACAAACTAATGCTCTCATCTCTCATGTGGTGTGTGTTTCGTTAATTTCAGTTTGAGTGCGCAGACGGAAGTGCTGCTTTTGTGTAAACCCAAGGCTGTAGCCCTTTGGTCAAGGCCGGATATTTTTTTATCGATTATCTAAAAAAACCTACCTGTTCACATGCATCATGCACTTAATTTGTTTTGTACCCGAAGCCTAAGTACAGTAATTTTTCCATGACGCAAAAATAAATGTATCGTGATGTCCTCGATCGGTTGAAGCAAACGAAAGTACACAAGCGGTTATGTGTATTATATATATTGTACCCACTTTCACTCCATGCTGCTCGTGTGCGTATTTGGATCGTAAGCGAGTATACGTGACAAGTTGATGTATCTATTTGTAAGATGTTGGACTAGAGTGATATAACAAAACAAGTTGTATGATAGATATAATTTACTCAAAAAACAGTAACTTTCTTTTATTTTAACAAAAGATGCTTGGCCGAGAGGTACCCACTGGTATGTGCTAGGTACTCTCTTTTTGTTTCTACCGTACGATTTCTCAGAATGGATGGTACTCTATTTTTGTTTCTACCGTACGATTTCTCAGAATGGATAGCTCTAATTAATTCTAGACATTTTAAAATCCCTCTTAATAAAAACGTGCTCCACATCCTTAAAAAATAAATAGTCTGTGGTCGCAATAATCAGTACTGTACTACGTAGGCATTATTAGTTATACGTACACTAACAAGACAACACGTATTACAATTTGAAGCAATTTTTGGAGCCGGCGTGCCAAAATAAACGCGCGCGGGTATGAGGCAACTATGCTGTTGAACGGAGGACAAGCGCTAGCTCGAACGGGTCGGTTGGCGCGGTGCACGTACCGCCCGGCCACACCTATACCCAACAGCGTGTAGTCCTACACACCTACCCACGTACCCGTCTCCTGCAGTCCTGCTAGCAGCAGCTTGTAGTCTTACAGTATATAATGACGCGAGGGGCAATGAAGGAGCGGCAATGCAAGAAGTGTCGTCAGCTCAGGCCTGCAAAGCTCAGCGGAAAAGAAAAGGAGAGATGGCGGAGGTGGTGGTGAATGGAGCGGCGGCGGTGACGAAGGGAGGCGCGACGGCGGCGAAAGGGCCGGTGGTGGTGACGGGGGCGTCGGGCTTCCTCGGCTCCTGGCTCGTCATGAAGCTCCTCCAGGCCGGCTACACCGTCCGGGCCACCGTGCGCGACCCCAGTGAGCTCTCTCATCTCTGCTCTCTTTCTTTGTGTCTCGCGAATATATACGATAGAGGCTATGATGAAATTTTGGTTTGATTGGTGTGTTCGTCCTCCAGCTAACCTCATCAAGACGAAACCCCTGCTGGACCTTCCCGGAGCAGCGGAGCGGCTGTCCATCTGGAAAGCCGACCTCGCCGAGGAAGGCAGCTTCGACGACGCCATCAAGGGCTGCACCGGCGTCTTCCACGTCGCCACGCCCATGGACTTCGAGTCCAAGGACCCAGAGGTGGTAACACGAGCGTCTTGATGAGGCCTGTTGGCTCAGAAACGCGCCTAAAAATTAAGGTTTTAAATAGCGGGCTAACCATTTAGCGGGAGACCTTAAAAGCAACTAATAGCGAGCTAACCACACCACAAGAATCACACCTTTCTCCGAGCGTCTCCAGCAGGTGGCCGACGGGACGAAGGTTCGTTATAAAATTATGAATCAAGTGGCCGACGGGGTTAAAGGATAATATGTATCAGAGCAAGGTTAATAATACAGCCAGCAAGTGAGCTGTATGTTGTTGCCACATCACTTATAGCCAACTAAAAGCCCACTCATATAATAGGTTAGCTAAGAAATATACTACTTGGCCCACCATTCACTCTCACAAAATTTCTAGAAACCTGTGCCTCAGCTGGCTATAAGTTTACAGCCCACTTTCTTCTCTCTTTTCTCTTCTCTCTCCTCCATGTAGGATTTAGCCTGCTTGCAGCCTGTTATAATACTTGCTCTCACTGCCGAGAGTAACGATGATTCTGTGCCGAACAGTTACCGACGAGGAATCACCGACCAAATGTTGTGTACTGGCTGTTAACCGTCGGCCACGTGTTGCAAATAACGCTCGGGAAAAGATGCGATTCTAGTAGTATAATCAAATAGCGGCTAAATTACATATGGGGTGTTTAGTTCCCTGAAAATGGTGAAAAGGGAAGGTGAAAATATCATATCGGACACTGTAGTGCACTGTAGCATTTTTTTTGTTTGTGGTAAACATTGTCCTATCATAACCTAACTAGGCTCAAAAGATTCGTCTCGTCGTGTACATCAAAACCATGCACCTAGTTTTTTTTATTTACCCACGTTTAGTGATCCATGCATGAGGAGAGATGTTTGATGTGATTTGATGGGATAGGTGAATAGTGAAGTTTGGACAGAGAATTTTTTCTTTTTAAGGGAACTAAACAGGGCCATGAGAACAAATAGCGGCAACCTTCTAAATAGCTGGAGATAGCGGAGGGCGGAGGCTATAGCCGTCTATTTAAAACCTTGCTAAAAACCAAGTCTAAGCCCAACTCCTCCAGCTTATAGATAAGGCCCAAGACCAGGGAGCACTTAAGAATTTCGCGAGATTTTTTTTGGTTCCGTTGCAGAACGAGGTGATCAAGCCGACGGTGGATTTTATCAAAAAAAAAAGCCGACGGTGGAAGGGGTGCTGAGCATCATGCGAGCCTGCAAGGAGGCCGGCACCGTGCGCCGCATCGTCTTCACCTCCTCCGCCGGTACTGCCAACATGGAGGAGCGCCGGAGGCCCGTCTACGATGAGGACAACTGGAGCGACGTCGACTTCTGCCGCCGCGTCAAGATGACCGGATGGGTACGTAGGGGCATGTCCTCTGCTCTGCTGAACTGAGCTCGCTCCATCATGTCGGCCATGGCTGACGACGTACGTGTTCTCGGTGCTTGCAGATGTACTTCGTGTCCAAGACCCTGGCGGAGAAGGCGGCCCTGGCGTACGCGGCGGAGCACGGGCTGGACCTCGTCAGCATCATCCCGACGCTGGTGGTCGGCCCGTTCCTCAGCGCGGCCATGCCGCCCAGCTTCACTTTCTCAGACTGATCAACCTTGGTGAAGGAATTTGTCATCAGATGATTAGTTCCTTGGCATGCAGCTTCATTAGGTCTGCATCTCTGATCATTGCTAACCAATTCATAAAATTCAGCATCTGATGTCCAATTTCCTAATTTTTCTAGTTCACTACCATTTTCCATATGCCGCCCAGCCTCGTCACCGCGCTGGCGCTGCTCACGGGGAACGAGGCCCACTACTCCATCCTCAAGCAGGTGCAGCTCGTCCACCTCGACGACCTCTGCGACGCCGAGATCCTCCTCTTCGAGCACCCCGCCGCCGCAGGGCGCTACGTCTGCTCCTCCGACGACGTCACCATCCACGGCCTCGCCGCCATGCTCAGGGAGAGGTACCCCGAGTACGACATCCCGGAGAGGTTCCGCGGGATCGACGACGACCTCCAGCCCGTGCACTTCTCGTCCAAGAAGCTCCTCGACCTCGGGTTCACGTTCAAGTACACGGTCGAGGACATGTTCGACGCCGCCATCCGGACGTGCAGGGACAAGGGTCTGATCCCGCTCGCCACGGCCGCCGGAGCGGTCGGCCATGCCTCCGTGGCAGTGCGCGGGGCGGCCCGTTGAGAAAGATGCGACTACTGGAAGGGAAGACAGGCGCTAGGCGCTTAGACAAGCGCTGGTGGCGTACGTGAGGCAAAGTTCCTGTCCACTATCCTGCGTCGTCGATGCTATATTGCTATATATCCGTTCTACCGGTCCATCGTGGTGTTTGAATTCATAATTGTCTGCATTACGTGTTTTTTTATACCGATACAAGTGTTTTATAATCTTTTACCATAGCTTTCTCCTGTTGTATACTACATCCTGTAAGTGACCTACCTGTAAAGGTTTTGAAATAAACTTGCCTCTGCGAAAACTCAAAACACATCTGTTCCGCAAGATATTACTCTAGCAGCTTACGTACTATGTTAACAGCAAGAGATACGAGACAACAGATGCTCTACAACTGTTTTTTTTTCCTTTTTTGAGGCAATGCTCTGCTGCTCAATTGATATGGATACGGAATAACCAGAAGGCATCCTCTACAGCTGCATATTTACACCGATGCAAAAAAAATGATTTGGCTATATAAATAATAAACCAATTTCCTGTCCCAACAAGAAAATAATACCTATATTCCCCACTAGCGCTCTTCGGAATTGTACTTATTCCAAGCTTCCTGCACAGCCGTGGGACAACTGTTAGCCTCCGGTTATTGCAACAAGTAACTTCATATTTAGAAAGAATGGTTACAAATTCACCAACTCAAAATTCCCAAGCATGTTTACTAGTTGTGTTTTGTCAGGGAAATACTTGCTGGTCATCACAATTTAGCAATGAGCAAGCTTTTGAAAACTAGCATCAGACCTATTACAGGTCAGTCGCTAGTGCCAGTTTCCAACTGATTAGTTTCGTGTTAATCGGGTGTTTCTTTTTTGTTTACATTTTCTTTCAAAAGCCAAGTTTCAGAACATGGTAACACGCTGCCCCGAGTAGGCTAGCTATCAACAATGAAGTGGATGTTCTTGCAATGCCGTTGGTTTTATTTATTTTGACCTATCTCATTATTCATACTAAATCGATTATGATGGTTGTATCCATCTACCTTCTCAAATATGGGGAACAATATTCAGATGTAAAGAAGCAGCTATCTTAAAATTTAAAGATGAACAAAGAACACACCTTAAGAAGATCAAACACCTTCTCACAAATGTATTTCTGTCTGATTGTAGCACCTCTTTGTTGTACTTTGTCTGGATGGACACAAAGGGTTGCCTTCCTGTATGCCTTCTTGACACCAGCAGCTGTAATAAGATCCGTGAGGGGAACTGACTGCCAACCACTGTCTGAACCAAGTATCTGCCCAGAAGGATTAGATTGAGTTCAAATTTAACATGACAGCTCAAAATGATGGAATGCAGAATGGAAATACAAGTAAACTCATATAATAGCTCATGGAATTATTTCCCCCAAAAAAAGTACCAAGAAAGAACCCCCAAGGTAAAATTGGATTAGATATGCATACAAAAAAAAGATTATACATGCATAAGAAATTCTTAGAAATAGACAAGATGGCATTAACATAAGAGATAACTGGGAAGGGGAAGGGGGGAGCATATAAATCATTTCATAAACTTTCTGAAATAAATATAAATGGAATCC
>OAMR01000110.1:2501161-2515840 GCA_900205405.1 Echinochloa crus-galli | reverse complement strand
CCCCCGGCGGCCTAGCACGCCAAGGCGGACTAGGTGGTTAAGCGACCCTGACGCCCAGGTTAACAGCAGCAGTTCAAAGCATTCTGAGTTTCACAATCGCATCTCAGTTCTTCCAGTTCAACCTGAAGGAACTACTTTTGCCGGAAAGGACTAAAACAACTCTAGATATATGTCGTATCCAACCTCTCCAATGGCACAGCTCCACAGTACGCATAGGAGCCTAAAATGGTGAGCACTGAGCCCTGACGATATATACGCACTTCACCTAACAAATCACCTTTATGGATCACAAAATTTTGCAGTACACGTAGCTTGGAAACGACATTCCACCATCCCACTCATACAAAATTAGGCGAAATAGAAAAGGAGACGGGACTCAGGGTGTAAATTGGTAATGCAAAGGCAGCATTTCGACCCCCAAAATGGTGGATGGGAAAGATGAGCAATGCCACCACAGCAGACCTTAAGCCCCTTAACCCCTTTCCTCTAAAAGCACGAGCAAAACGAGAGCCCCAAAATCGGAGCATCTGGCCACTATTCTTAGCTCAAACAGTAGCCCTCACGCAACAGTGGCACAACGACGATGGGAAACTAACGAAATCCTGAAATGGGGGACCAGAATTGGTACCTGGAGCTCCCGCTCGGCGACGCGATCTCCTCCGCCAAACCCTCCGCCCCGGGGAGCATCTCCTCGTACGGCACCGCGAAGTCTCCGAAGTCGAAGTGACCGAAGATCTCGCCGTACCCGCCCGCGCCGGCGCCGCCTCCGTCGGCGACGGCCGGGGGCAGGTCCAGGTAGGGGATGGAGCACGAGGCCGCGACGCCGCCGAACACCTCCCGTAGTCCGCCGGCGCCGACCCCGCCCCGCGGCGAACTCCGGGGCGGCGCGAACCGCGGGGCCGCCGAACACGTCTCCGTAGGAGGACCCGCCTGCGCCGCCAGCGCGGCAGCGGCCGCGTCCGACGCTTACGCGGTGGCGCGCTCCCGTGGGGCCGCCGCGGTGGCGGCGCCGTGGCGAGCTCCTCCATCGCCGCCGTCTTCGGAGAGAGGAGGTAAATGACCCTCTAAATTTAGTGGCTCTCCATCCCACCTCATTCGCTAGCTATTTTTAACTAGCCTACCTCACTAGCCATCTTTACAGAATCTGTTGGATTACCCATTGAATTAGATGACTTTCTATTTTTACAAAGGGGTTATAATCTCCATATTTAACTAATATAATACAGAGTCTCTTGGAGATGCTCTAAGTCATCCGTGCCTTTTGCTGTGTATTTGAAAAAGTTACAGGAAAGAGGAAGTAGTATGAAGGAAAGAGAGGACAACAAAACAATTGAGTCATCTCTTGTTTGTATATTATATATCGCTAAAAAAAGAGGCCGCGAGAGCCAACCTAATTGGCAGCTCGTAATTGTCCTTTTATCCCTTTGCTGAATCCGTTGTAACGTGTATCCATTAATCTATAATAAAAACAATACCAATTGATAAAATTAGAGATAATTTATTAAACAAATTGTTTTAGTAACATTCTTTTAGATAACAAGTATTACGGATTGAACTACGTACAGATAGCCTAAACATACCTTTGGCCATATATATCTGCTCCAAGAAAAGATACAGCGAGCGAAATTTTGGCACAACGGCACTGGCACCAGCAGCGGAGAAGCGAATATGATATGGCCGCGACGAGCAGGGGGGACGATCGACGGAGTGAGTGTCGGAGATGGTCGGCGGGGAGTCCGGCAACGGGGATCCCGATGACAACATACTACACGCACTGTTCTCCGACGTACACAGACCGGACAAGGCAGCTTGTCGGCGCGCAAAGAGCGCCCCGTGAGGTTTGGCCTCACTCCAAAAAGCAACCCAAAGTTTATGTGGCACAACGAGGATGAGAAAGTAACGAAATCCTGAAATGGGGGCCAGAATTGGTACCTGGAGCTCCCGCTCGGCGACGCGATCTCCTCCGCCAAACCCTCCGCCCCGGGGAGCATCTCCTCGTACGGCACCGCGAAGTCTCCGAAGTCGAAGTGACCGAAGATCTCGCCGTACCCGCCCGCGCCGGCGCCGCCTCCGTCGGCGACGGCCGGGGGCAGGTCCAGGTAGGGGATGGAGCACGAGGCCGCGACGCCGCCGAACACCTCCCCGTAGTCCGCCGGCGCCGACCCCGCCCCCGCGGCGAACTCCGGGGGCGGCGCGAACCGCGGGGGCCCGCCGAACACGTCTCCGTAGGAGGACGCCGCCTGCGCCGCCAGCGCGGCAGCGGCCGCATCCGACGCCTTACGCCGGTGGCGCCGCTCCCGGTGGGGCCGCCGCGGTGGCGGCGCCGTGGCGAGCTCCTCCATCGCCGCCGTCTTCGGAGAGAGGAGGGACGGCAAGCGGGGCGGGGGAGGGGGAAGAGGAGAGCACTAGCAGCACCACCGGTCACCGGCTTTGCGGATTCAATTTCAAATAGGTTTGGTTTGATGGCGTCGGGAGTTTGGGGAGAGGGGAATGAGATTAATGACGGATGAATAGAGTGTGGTTGGTGGAGCCGGGTGCCCGTATCATTTTTATTTGGGTCGACGTGGTGGCGCCGGACGTCCGTCCAGTCACCACTGTCCTCGCCGTCGGCGGAGGGTCAGAGTAGGTTATCGGGCGGCGACTTGCGGTCAGCGGGACACTGGGACAGACGGGTAACACTGGTGTAATTCTCGCTACATCTTTCAAAAAAAAAAATCTCGCTATGTTAAAGGGTAATGCTATTTTACCAGTGCATATCGCCCGTTGGATCTTGATCAAACGATCACCATCTTCTTCTTCCGTTTAGTCAAGCACTCGCCGGTCATGTTCACTCCGGCGCCCACCAGCACGCTGCATATTAGAGCATCTCCAGCCGCCCCCCTAAATGGGCCTCTATCCCTCCATATAGTCACCCAATTGAAAAAATCAACTCCAACCGGGCCTCTAAATGGGCTACCATTTTAGGAAGGTGACTAAATTTTGGTCCAGAGTCCCTAGAATTGGAGGCCCTCTATTCCCACCCGGCGCTTCTTTTTTTCCCCATCTCCCGTAAGAACATTAAATTATTTGCTTTTCAATGAAACTGTAACAAGGTCAGATAGTGCTCTGAAAGTTTCAATGTAATTTCAATGAAACTGATATCTGAATGTAATTTCAATGAAATTGATATCTGCTAGTTTAAGTGCTCTGAAAGTTTCAATGAAGCACAACAGAAACACAAAAAACCTCAGACATAATTATTTGCTGACCTGTGTATTACTGCTGGTGCCTAACAGATGAATAACAGAATTGATTAGCCATGTTGTATACTGTTGTTGGTCATGTTGTAAACAAAGTTCAGAACTAGCTCTTAATATTTGATCTAGTTAGAGTTAATTGCTTTTTCTAGGATCCAATGTCTAGTTCACAGTCCTTTACGGGCATGTTGACACAAGAATTTGAAACTCCAGTGGATGCTCTCACACAAGAAAGTGGCAAAGGGCGGGGAGGAAATTACACTCGTGATGAGGATATCCAGTTGTGCTGGTCTTGGATGGATATAACCTACGATGCTATAGCTGCGAATGGGCAACCACGCACAACTTACTGGAACCGTATAGCAGAACACTACCATGAGAATAGGACTTTTGATTCTGAGAGGAATGCTACTTCTCTTGAAAAAAGATGGGGAATCATTCAAAAGGAGTGCTTAAAGTTTCAAGCATGCTTTGAGGGAATAGAACGTCTACGTCCAAGTGGTGTTCCCTTCACAGAACATGTACGTTTCATAGTTTCACAGAACATGTACTTTTGACCATTGTACTTATCATGCACTTATCTTTTGCTTGTTTGTTGCAGATCCAGCTAGCTCAGAAATCTTTTGGTGGAGCCAAAGGTTGTCTCTTTGTTCATTGTTGGACGGAGGTCCGACACTCCGAGAAATTTATGTCGATACATGAAGCAATGAAGAAACAGCAAGGAAAAAGGCAAAGCAAGTCTGGGACAACATCACAAGAAGAAGCACCAGCACCTAATTCTTCCAAGCCTGCTGCCGAGCGACCACCGGGTCAAAAACAAGCAAAGCAGAAACTAAAGAAGAAAGAAGGAGAAGACGAGTACGCTGAGGTGTTGAGCAGCTTTGTGCAAATGAAGACCGAGGAACATAAGAAAAGGGAGGAAAGATGGAAGTTGGACAAGGAGCTCGAGGAGCGGAAGGTGTCCATTGAGGAACGCCGTCTACAGTGGGATCTGCAGAATACATCAAACAGGGAGCTTGAGGAGCGGAAGGTGTTAATTGAGGAACGCCGGCTACAATGAGAACAAGAACAAAAGATAATGTTTTGCGATGTCTCCACTATGGATGAAAGCCAAAAATCATACGTGATGGCCATGAGACAAGAAATCGCAAGGGCAACGGTGGCCTCAGTCAAGTCATTGGGAGGAGCTGCTACAAGCGTTACAAGTGGCCATGGAAGCGTGTAGGAGCTAATAGGAGAGTTTATTTCATTGCATACTCCTGAATATTGCTGTTGAATACTCCATTGTGTCTTGTGTAATTTAATTTATGTAAATTGTCTCTGGAAGGCTGCAATTATGAAGGACTGCTGTCCAGTGCTGTTCCAGTGCTGTAGTCTGTTGGCCAAAACCATCTTTTTTCTGTAATGGATCTGTCCAAGTTTTTCTGTTAGTGACTAGTAAAAATTGCATTCATTTGCAGACTACCTGCTTGGTCAATGTTGCTTCCTGTCGGTCTGGACAATGTTGCTTCCTGTCTTAATATCAGATCCTAGCATTTGCAGATATATGCTGAATGACATCAACTATCCAGTTATGGTGAACGAAGAAATTGAAAGATGATGCTTTGCTTGAGCTCCTGTTTTTGCCATAAAAAAATGGTGCAGGTTCAGGTTTAGGTGTCAGTATGTAAACTTGAGCTTCTCTTCTCTTATGTACAGTATTTGAAACTTTGCTGCTTCTCCAAGTTCAGAGAAACCAGAAACTTTGTTGCTGCTGTAGTACCAGCTTGGCAGAATCATATGTGCAGGTTCAGGTTATGTTTGATGCTGCACTGAGGCACCAGCCACCTATTTTAGTGTACCAGCCACCAGAATCATATGTGCAGGTTCGGGTTCATATTGGTGGATTACATGAACTCCTGTACATATTGGTGGATTACTTGAGCTCCTGTACAAATTCTTGACAGCAAGCAGAAACTTAAATGACTGACACAGATAGCAAAATTTGACCACATGTACACGTGGACCAATGAGCACGACAGCTCGAGGTGGATTTCAGTACTTCATAACTTTCACTGATGATTTTAGTAGATATGGCTATGTCTACTTAATGAAGCACAAGTCAGAGACTTTTGAAAAGTTCAAAGAGTTTCAGAATGAAGTTGAAAATCAGCGTGGTAAGAAAATTAAAGCCTTGCGATCAGATCGTGGAGGCGAATATTTGAGCCACGAGTTTAGCACTCATCTAAAGAGTTGCGGAATTGTTCCACAGCTAACGCCACCTGGAACACCTCAGAGGAACGGTGTGTCCGAGCGACGTAATCGAACCTTGTTAGACATGGTGCGATCAATGATGAGCCAGTCAGATCTACCGTTATCATTTTGGGGTTACGCTCTAGAAACAGCAGCTTTCACACTAAATAGGGTACCATCTAAGTCCGTGGAGAAGACACCATATGAGATATGGACTGGCAAGACTCCCAGTTTGTCTTTTCTGAAAATTTGGAGTTGTGATGCATATGTCAAGCGACTTCAGTCGGACAAGCTTACACCAAAATCGGACAAGTGCATATTCGTGGGATATCCAAAGGAAACAATTGGATATTATTTCTACAACCGATCAGAGGGCAAAGTGTTTGTCGCTAGGAACGGTGTTTTCTTGGAGAAAGAGTTTCTCAACAGCGAGAAAAGTAGACAGAAGGTGTATCTTGAAGAAATTCGAGATGAGCCTATGAGGCAAGACTTTACGAGTGATGCTGATGTAGCAGAACGAGTTGAGGCACCTGTGGTAAGAGAAGAACCGCCACAACCACGAAGGTCGGAAAGGCCACGTCGCGCTACACAGAAAATGAATCTCCTAGTTACGGGAGAGCGCGACATATTGTTGATGGACAATGATGAGCCTAGGACCTATGCGGAAGCTATGATGGACCCAGATTCCGAGAAATGGCAAAGTGCCATGAGATCCGAGATAGATTCCATGGGGCAAAATCAAGTTTGGAACTTAGTTGACCCGCCTGATGGTGTGAGACCCATCGAGTGCAAATGGATCTTTAAGAGAAAGAGAGATGTAGACGGAAATGTTAACGTCTATAAAGCACGACTTGTTGCAAAAGGTTTTCGACAAGTTCAAGGAGTTGACTACGACGAGACATTCTCTCCAGTAGCGATGCTTAAATCTATCCGGATCATTCTAGCAATAGCTGCGTATTTCGATTATGAGATATGGCAAATGGATGTCAAAACAGCTTTCCTCAATGGGAACCTAGAGGAGGATGTATACATGATACAACCAGAAGGTTTTGTCGATCCAACTAATGCTGGAAAAATATGCAAGCTTCAGAAATCAATCTATGGATTAAAGCAAGCATCTCGGAGTTGGAACCTTCGTTTTGATGAGGTAGTCAAAGGGTTTGACTTCCGGCAGAATGAAGAAGAGGCTTGTGTTTACAAGAAGGAAAGTGGGAGCTCTGTTGTATTTCTAATCTTGTATGTGGATGACATATTGTTGATTGGGAATGATATTCCTATGCTAGAATCCGTTAAGACTTCGCTGAAAAATAGTTTTTCTATGAAGGACTTAGGGGAAGCTGCATACATTCTGGGCATAAGGATCTATAGGGATAGATCAAGGAGGCTTATAGGATTAAGTCAAGATACTTATATTGACAAGGTGCTGAATCGGTTCAGCATGGAACAGTCCAAGAAAGGGTTCTTGCCTATGTCACATGGCATACACCTCAGCAAGACTCAGTGTCCTACGACGACTGATGAGCGGGAGCGCATGAGTAAGGTTCCTTATGCTTCAGCAATTGGATCCATCATGTACGCCATGATAAGTACTCGTCCAGATGTCTCATATGCTCTAAGTGTTACGAGCAGACACCAGACTAATCCAGGTGAAAGTCACTGGACAGCGGTGAAAAACATTCTTAAGTACTTTAGAAGGACTAAAGATGTGTTCCTAGTCTATGGAGGTGAGGAAGAGCTCATTGTAAAGGGTTACACTGATGCTAGTTTCCAAACTGATCCAGACGATTCAAAGTCGCAATCAGGATTTGTGTTCACAATAAACGGTGGTGCTGTGAGCTGGAAAAGTTCTAAGCAAGATACTGTGGCTGATTCTACAACGGAAGCAGAGTACATCGCAGCTTCGGAAGCGGCGAAGGAAGGTGTTTGGATGAGGAAGTTTCTCATTGAGCTTGGTGTGTTTCCCAATGCATCTAGCCCATTGGAACTCTACTGTGACAACAATGGGGCAATTGCACAGGCTAAGGAGCCGAGGAATCACCAGAAAAACAAACATGTACTGCGGAAGTTTCACCTCATTCGAGAGTTCGTTAGACGTGGTGAGATAAAGATATGCAAAATACATACGGATTTGAATATTGCTGATCCTTTGACAAAGGCTCTTCCACGGCCTAAACATGAATCACACACGAGAGCTATGGGTATTAGATATCATTTAGATTAGCTCCAGTGTGAGTGGACAATGTTTTGTATCTATGACATATTGTTTATTTATTGAATATCCATGAAAGGCAACTTGTATATGATTAGCAATTATGTGAATTGTCTGTGAAACTCAATACTTGTATGGTTATTCAAAAGGATTGTCCCTAATTTGATTAGCACATGTATTAGTTGATGACTATGTTTCACAAGTCATGGACATGGAGATGTCAAACTAATAATGTGGGCACATGTATGACATGGGGCTGGACTGACCCAGTTTGAGACTTGTTTATCTCTTCTTCACAACGCGTATGTTTTGTCCTTAGACCTGAGATTGTCGTATGTACTCAAGATGTGAATTGACCTACTTAGGGACTACCAAACGCTGCACCGTAACTGGGTAGTTATAAAGGTGGTTTTCGGGTTTGTCAAGAAGCATGCTGTGAGGCATGGTCAATCAAGATGGGATTTGCCCCTCTCTATACGAGAGAGATATCTCTGGGCCCCTCGAGTGATCGGATCAAGAAATGCATGGCCGTGCTAGGTTAAGTGTTAACCTCTTGAAGGATCCGACTCACAGATTCGAGAAAGGGAGGTCTTACTTGGAGTTAGACCAAATATCGTGAGGCAAAGGGAATAGCTTGTACGTGATGTTGTGGTGGTTCGTCTGATATGATCTTTACGTATTCATGGGAGTTGACACGTCTTGCTAGAGGCCGCTATCAACTATTGGAACGAGTAGGAGTACTCGAACCATGTCTATGTGTACGTGAACCCATAGGGTCACACACTTAAGAGGTTTGGAACACTGAAAACTTGCTTATGAGATTGTCTCTAGTGCAAGTGGGAGATTGTTGGGAATATGCCCAAGAGACAACTGGATTCGATCCACTAGTCTTAATGGGCCACAAATGTTGTGAAGCCCATTACCAGGGGAAGGGGTGCTTTATTTATTAGTCCCATATTGCTAATGGAATATGGCGTGGAGAATTTCATCCAAATAAATAGAGACCAAACCCCTCCTGAGAAAGATACGACTTCCAAGCAATAGTTGCTTTTCTCCCCATCGTGCTCGCGGACCTAGCAGTCCGGTGCGCGACGTTTCAATCCTCGTACGTGTGGATACCTCGGAGGTGCTGCGCTTGGAGCACAAGGACGAACCTCACGTGCAGGACCAGACGGACGTAAGCAACTGCACTGCACTGCCACTTCGACGCGTTCGTCTACATCGAGACGGCTTCCGCTGCAACTGCGCGTCTAGTGGTAACAATCTGTGATCTATAACTGCTGCTGTTCCTTTTATGGGTGAACGAGTTTTGTGTGTGCTAGCGTAGCATCCATCGTTTCCCTACAGGCTGCAGCCTCTTGTGTCAATTTTCAGATCATGTAACATGATCAGAAAATGCAGCATCAGAAACTTTGGTGCATTATTGTAGGACAGAAAAATTGTGTCCCAAAGCCTGAACTTTCTCTGCAGCTTCATGTTCAGACACAAAGCTAGAATAGTTTTTCTTTCCCTTTTCCTTTAGAAGAACACAAGCTGAACATGCACCTCCAAACTAACATAACAGGAGCTTCAGAATTTCATGCAACAGAGAAGTAATTTCACACAGTCTGAACAAAGCAGCTTGCAGGAGGCCTAGGATCAGATAATGCAATAGCTAGATAATTCACCAGTGATTACAACCGGAAGTAATTTAGAAAGTTCCTGTTACTTCTCTGAAGGTTCATGCAGAAAATTTAGAAAAATAATAGATCATCACATCACAACCAGAAAATTTAGAAAGTTCATGTTACTTCTCTGAAGTTCCTGTTACATATTATTTGAATATCCATATCCTTACATTGAATAAATTACACAAAGTTACATATTATTTGAATATCCCAAAGATAGCTCAATACTATCTAGAGCTATGAATCGCCCAAAGATGCTCACAAAGATCATTCCGCAGTTGCTCATGCAAATACTTATCCTCAATTTCTTCATGGATCTTTAGGAACTCATTTATGATATCTGGATCACGAGTTTGATAGTCCTCTGGTGACAACTCCGGGATGCCGCTCTCATCCTGGTAGTAGTTGTAATCTACATCCTCCTCGCCTCGCTCGTCCTCTATTATCATGTTGTGTAAGATAACAGAACACATCATGATATACCAGAGGTTTTCTTTGCTCCACCATCTAGCAGGACCTCGAACCATAGCGAAGCGAGACTGGAGTACTCCAAACGCTCTTTCTACGTCTTTCCTCTTAGATTCTTGTTCTGCTGTGAAGTGAACCTTCTTGTTACCTTGTGGACTTCGGAAAGCTTTGACAAATGTGGCCCATGCGGGGTATATGCCGTCTGCAAGATAATACCCCATGTTGTATTTGTTTCCGTTGACCATATATTCCACTTTTGGTGCTGTCCCAGTAGTAAGTCTATCGAATAATGGAGAACGTCGCAAGACGTTGATATCATTGAGGGAACCGGGAAGTCCAAAGAATGCATGCCAAATCCACAGATCGTGAGATGCAACAGCTTCCAAGATCAGAGTTGGACCACTCTTGTGACCTGTGTAAGCCCCTTTCCAAGCTGTTGGACACTTGTCCCACTTCCAATGCATGCAATCTACTGAACCCAACATACCTGGGAATCCTCTTGCGCTATTAATGGCAAGCAACCTCGCAGTGTCCTGGGCATTGGGGGCCCTCAGGTACTCTTCACTAAAGATGTCAACAACCCCTTTGACAAACTTCTTGAAAGACTCAATAATGGTGCTCTCACCCATTCTCACAGAATCATCTAGGAAATCAGCAGAAACACCGTGTGCAAGCATACGAAAGGCGGCGACAACCTTTTGAATAGCAGAAGCACCCAGACGACCAAGTGCATCAGGCTTCTGACGGAAGTACTCGTCGTGAGCCTCAACCGCAGCTACTATCCGCAAGAAAAGTGCCTTGGACATTCGATATCGCCTTCTGAAGTGCTTGGCATTGTAAACAGAGTTGTCAGCGAAGTAGTCCCAGTAAATCTTCTCGTGACCGCTTAGGATATCTCGTGGCACGTTGTGGCGGCCCAGCAAAGATCCACGGAATTTCTTCTTGTTCTTTTCCTCTTCGATCTAGCAAGAACAACACCAATGAAGAACATGTCGTCATCATCGGAATCCTCCTCCTCTTCCTCCCTCCATCGCCGAAGCCTCTCGGACCTCGACATCTGGCACAACAAAAAAAATTATCAATGCAAGTTTCATACAATTTCCCATATTCATGAATTGCAGCGAGTACAATTTCATATAATTTCTCATAATCATGAATTGCAGCAATACAATTTTTCATACAATTTCTTAATCACAATTTCATATAATTAGCAGTTTTTGATTATGGAGGAGTGGAAACTTGATTATGTTTGAAAAAAAGAAACTTGATCTGACAGAATGATTAGCATAGAGAGAGCAATGATGATGCACTACATCGATGCTATAGCTTGCAACTGAATGGACATGGCTGCGCTACACAATTCACATCACAAATACACGGAACAGAAGTGAAACTAGCTTGTACTGACCAATGCAGGGATGCAGATGACATGGTGTGATGTGGTGTGGCTGTGGCCAGTTGTTCATGCTATAGGCAAGCCCAACGTTTAAGGCACATGGATGGAGAAGATCAAGAAACATAGCAGCATGACCAGGGTGCAGTGCAGGACTACTGGTTCAAGAACATTGGGCAAGAAACATTGAGATGGAATGGATTTTTGTCACCTGAATCTCCACCTTGCTGAGTATCTTGCTACTATCGGGGAGCAGCGTCGCGGCTGAGTATCTTGCCCTCGACGTTGATGACGCTCTCCCGGAGCAGCGTCGCGGTGAAGCGGCAGGGCCGGCGGTGTGGGGAGCGGCGCCAGGGGCGCGCTGGGCGCGCAGGCTCCCAACGCGCGCTGGAAGAAGAGGCGGAGGGAGGAGAGGAGGAGGGTCGGCGGCGCGCTGGGGAGGAGGGCCGGCGGCGGTGGCGTCCGGGATGAGGGCCGGTGGCGCGGGGGTGTCGGGACGGCGGCGCGCGTCGCGAGCGCTTTGGGCGACGGGGGAGAGAGGGGAGAAAGATGGGGCCCACTGTCAGATGGATAGAGGCATTGTTTAATCAGTTGGGTTGGAGGACACCTATTATTTAGGCCTCTAAATTTTTAAAGTTGGCTCTCAAATTAGAATATAGAGACCCATTTTTACTCACCCCACTGGAGTTGCTCTTAGCCACCGCGTGTTTCTGCCCCCACCCCACCGCTGCCACTTACGCCCCGGGCCCATAGCATGCTCGTTGCTACTCACGCTCGGCGCCTTCTGGGCGCTAGTGGGCGATTACGGAGATTGTTCCTCGCGACAGCCTGATGACGTGCACCCACGCTACTGGGCCGCTAGCTGTCTACTTCCATTACACATGCGAACCAAACAATCTCCGTAATCGCTTAAATTTGTTTCCATTATCGGCGCTTTCAGATTTACCGTTACCGTAAAATCCCCCAACCAAACAGCTCCGATGCCCTAAGCATGCCTTTGGCCATATATATAGCGAGCGAAATTTTGGCACTGGCACCAGCAGCGGAGAAGCGACTATGATATGGCCGCGACGAGCAGGAGCCGGAGTAGGACGATCCACGGAGTGAGTGTCGGAGATGGTCGGCGGGGAGTCCGGCAACGGGATCCCGATGATGACGACATATTGCACGCACTGTTCTCCGATGTACACAGACCAGACAAGGCAACTTGTCGGCGCCCCGTGAGATTTGGATGGTTCCGCGCGGCAACGTCCTCGCAAAAGACAACACGGGCACACATGGTGCGCGCCCTACGTGCATGCCGTGTACGTGGATCGCAACAGCAACCGGCGTAACTTTTCTATGACGGCGACGCTGACACCGCGGGGAAATAATGGCCGTAGACGTGTGGAGGAGCGCGCGGGAGGCCCCGCCTGATGACCGAACCGGACCGGCCAGTACAGTACTTACGCGAGCGCGGAGAGTTCGTTGGTTGGTTCGTTCGCATCGCACAGACGCGCACGTCCGTCCTACTTACTATTCATACATGTGTTCTTCTTCATGAACGCTGGGTTGGACATTAATTAAGTTTCCAACGAACCAGGCAGCGCGATCATGCATCTGAGTCCTTCAGGGGCAGCCAACGAAATGGGTGGTTATATTATACTCCCTCCAGTTTCATATTAGAAACAACGACACGGTTACCAAAACACAACTTTGACTTCTCTTTTTTATAAAAATATTTCTTAAAAAATTATATATGTATACTTTTATGAAAGTAATTTTCATGACTAATCTATTTATATAATTTTCACATTTCCAAACTCAACGACTTAAATGTTATTCATAATTTATATTCCCAATGTTTGACTCAATCCTTATTTAAAAGGACTTCTAATATGATACCGGAGGGAGTATACCTGCTATCCTTTTACAATCATGCATGCATCGATGCCAGGATGATGATATGTATACCATGCATGGCATGGGGCAATGAATGATTCCACTTTTCCACGTCGGCATTGCTCCGATATATGCCGTGCAGGGGATCCCAGTGGGTGTGCCTGCTGTGTTCCCTTTGAGCACAAATGATTCTCTCTTTCTGGTTGTGGTTGGTGTACGGTCTTCGTATGTGTCCCGTCAGGTCATCAGTTCATCACCCACCCTTGTTCTTCTAGTACATATATGTGCTAGTTTTAACAAGGTTTTTTTTTATACTTATAGTTTTAACAAGGTTGGTGCTGCGCGCTGGTGGAGTACAAGTCCAACCCACAGCCACAGCCCAAAGATTGTTTTATGTGCGCATGTGGCCCGCCGCCAAAACAGTCGGAGGCTCACAATCACAATCGCCCAATAATTAGTGCTGCACCGGATGGATTCGAATATGCGATATAAAGGCCTTAACACAGTACCAAACCACGACGTATATGGCTGGATGACGCCGACTCCTCGAGGAGTCGGAGTCGGAGCAATCATTTTTGGAGGAAAGAGTTGGCCAAGCCCCTGCCGCTGTTTCTGTTTTCGTCATTCTCTGTTTGCTTTTGCATTGGTTTGCTTGGGTGTACGTAGAACGCCTTGTGTTGGATAATTGGATCCACCGAAAGGGGAAGCCGAGATCCTCCCAGGAGGCGCCCCACTACTCCATGTCACGCAGTAGTAGTGCCCTCCATATGGCGCTACAGAGTTTTGCCGCCGGCGATCTCATTCGCTGGGCAAAAGCCTCGAGGGACACCGGGGAGAGACGAGGAGGCCGGACACAATGGTCGGGCCCGGCTTCGCGGATTCTTCTGTCAGTGCACGCATGTGAGGCCAACAAACAAAAGCACACGTTCTTTGCACAAAACAATTTTTTAGGAGTCTTTGGACCAATGATCTGTGCTTCCGGCCAGTGCTTGGCTTTCCTTCTACCGGAGCTGATGATAACTGATGAGTTTCGCAACTTCTTTGGAAAGGAAAGAAAGAGATGAATTTCAAACAAAAGTTTATTGGGCTGAGCATCAACGAATTCGCTCTGGGCCTCCAGCATTAAGCATGTATCCAATATGGGCTTAATTTGAGATAGCTTGGTCTGACCATGGCCCATGGATTTCCCACTTTTCAACCCACACGCCGTCGGCTCTAGAAATGTGGACGCTAAAGCAGAAATAAAATTTTTTTTATTGAAAAAACTATGCTGTAGTTTTAGTTAGTAGAAATTCTCAATTCTAAAAAATTCCATCCAGTAAAAAAGAAGAAGAAAATTTTCTAAAAAGATAGATTACTACCATTTCCGTGAAATTCTCTGGAAATAATTTCTAAAAGCTAGCTAACGTCTGCCAACAGTGGTGGTGCAGTGCCGCGCCAGCCAATGCGTGAAAGGTAGATCTCGAAGAACTTCAAATTTCGGTACTGAAAAGCGAGGGGCCACCGGCATCTCCGCGTCCGCGTCCGCGTCCGCGTCGCCCCCGCGCGGGCGGCACGGGCGGCCGCAGCTCGCCGGCGCCGCCGCCCCCCTCT
>OAMR01000110.1:2456634-2470033 GCA_900205405.1 Echinochloa crus-galli | reverse complement strand
GGAGGGGAATGTTTCTGCCACCGGGTGAAAAACGTTCGAGCGGGTGTGACCCCGCTTCCGCCTCGCTCGAGGTCCGCGCGCCTCCTCGAGCAAGTGGATAACTTCGCTTGGCAACCGCATTTAATGCCGCGACCTACCGAGCACCCAAGTCAAAGGACGGGGATGGGACTCCGCCCTGCTCCACGTCGCTGACACGGTAAGGTCCACTGTACCACCTGCCCCCTTCCCATGCTGACGCATCGCCACTATGCGGGCAGGCACGGGTCACTCCACCGCACTATGCCAACTGCTCCCGTCCTTCTCCCACCACGAAGCCCTCGAGCGGGCAGGTGGGCGCCGTGGAACGTCGTACGAACGGCGACCATGGACGAACCCACTACTACTACTTCTTGGAGTAGGATCGCAATTGAATATGGGTTCCGCTTTGCGATTGCAAGTGCTCACTGTCGCGTGCTGCGTTGCGTAGCTGGGCAGGCAGGCTCGCGGGTCAGGACTTCACGAATGGCCAGGACAGCTAATACCTTATGCCCGTTTTGATTGCTTGTCGCCTCAGATTCGGCGCATAACTGCATATGCCATTCTGCCTCAATCACCCACTCACTCAGGTACTTGGAGGACTCGCGTCCTCTCCCGCCGAGCTTGTAGCCCCCCACTGCAAGCACCCCGGTGCAAGATAGTATAGTGCCCAAGAGCGCGCCTTGCTGGACGTACGGCCCCGTGGCCGGAACCAGGATAAACCCCTTGAGTCACTGTGCTAGCTCCTGCATCAACAGTGAGGGACGGGACACAGCGCATTCTGTTAGGCGTTGAGGTTGGTCGGCCAATCTCAGCACCGACAGGCGGTTCGCAGAAGCTCTCCTTGGTGAAAACCAAACGTTGGCGCAGTGACGCCTTTGCCTTCCTAAAGGCGTTGTTTGGAGTCTTCGTGTAGCCGTTTTTTGATGGAGTCGTAGGCTCCGCGGAAGGTCAGGTCCAATCGAGTTGTAATGGTTTCATGGCCCTTTAGATGGTTCGTCGCGAGTAGTGCCTTGCTATCTCTGGCGCGCGGCCTAGAGAGCCCCGTTACGAGTTTGTTGGAGGCTGCTCTTCGAGCGGTGTGTGCTCTATTGTAAACTGGTAATCCCAGTATCCTTTGTGGAATGCTTTTCCTGGAAGAACTTCAAATTTCTTGCAGCAGCAGGGCCAACGTTGGGCTCGGAAATATTCGTATGGTTGTACGCCTATACTACGTACACAGATAGATCCAGCTCGCAAATATTCGTTACAAAGCAGAGCAGAATCGACGAACGAAATCACCTGCAGGCGCTCGCAACTCGCTAGGAATTGCGCAGTCGCCGCTTCAGCACTTGGGAAATCCTTTGGCGGCTGCAGAACCGACTCGTCAGGCTCGTCGCCGTCCTCCACCAGGAAGGCCGGTCCAGATGGCAGTGCAAGAACCAAACGCCGGGGCTGTCCGCCTGAACCGGAACGAGTACTTTTCGCGTGCCTTAGCGTTGCGGCTATCTATCGCGCGCGCGGGCTGGTGGGTCTGTTTGGCTTAGTGGGTCGCGTGGCTGGTGGGTTTGTTTGGCCCATAAGAGTGGGCTGCATGACTGGTGGGTTTGTTTGGCTCATTAGAGGTTTTAGGCCGGGCGGTTGGAAAGTTTGGCCCATTAGAGGTTTTAGGCTGTATGGGAGAAACACAACCAGCCCAATACAGTTCATTTATTAGTTTTTTTTTGTTAATTTTTTTTGTTTTATTCATTTTCTATATCTATTAATTTATACATATTTATCTTTTCTTTCTATACTTACTCTTTTTTCTTTTTCCTTAGTTATTTTATTTTCCTTTTTATCTTATTAAATTTTATTATTTATACTTTCCTTTTTGTAACTTATTTGTTCGTCAAGTGTATATATTTGTTCGTCAAGTGTATATATTTGTTCGGTATAGAATAAATTATTTTACCGAAATAATATTTTATTTGTGATGTGCTAAATTTTTTGTTCATTTTATTGACTATATTTTTCATTTATAAAAATAATATGTTCATGATGTTTGATTTTTTTTGTTATTCACGTACGACATTTCTTTTCCTCTTTTTTTATTTTTATTTTTTCATTTTTGTTATTTTATTTTTATATTAACTTGTTCGCATTACAAGAATAATTTGTTCACTATCTGAATTCATTTGTTCTCGGCATTGTGAAGCTATTTTGTTTAGTTTATATAGTAACTTGTTCGCCGTGTTAGATTATTTGTTCTCTTTATAGATTAAATTGCTCGATAACGTGTACTCGTTTGTTCGTGAGGTTCGATTTTATGTTGTGTGGCATATAATCAACGTTCAATCTTTATGTTCGCACAATAATATAATTTGTTCACCATATTTAGTTTTTTTGTTCGCAGAATAGAAATGTTTGTTCGTGTTGTTTAAGTATTTGTTCGCACTGGTAAAACATGTTATGGCTTCATAAACAAATGTTCTAGCTTCATAGAAAAATGTTCGCACAAAATATGGGCTAAACATAGTCAAGTGAGATCTTATTTTAAAGATTTTATTCTAACAAATGTTATGGTGCAATCGAAATTTAATTTGGACATTTGGTTTAAGAGTAATGACTTTTTTTTTCAAACTTTTGGCACATGAGACGTCTCTGCTACCTTCCGTAATAGGTGACCGTTTGAATCATATTGACCACACGTCAAATCTTCAGGCGACAGGTGCACACATGTCGCACAGGTGATGGCTAGCCGCACCCCCGCCATTGTTTGTATTTGGATCAAATAAATATTAATCAGCTTTAGTCAGAATGACAATTATTTGTCACACATAACCAGAGTATTTATTTACAATGGAAAAGAAAAATAACACATAAAATGATATACTCAAGAAACAACCAAGATTTAATAAGAATTAGAAAATATAATCACCTGCATGGCCACTATTATTATTAACATTAACATCATTTACACATAAATATTTATAAGCAAACTTTAAAAAGTTAAATTGAATTGATCATCAAAATCATAATATCTCCACATAATACAAAACAATTTTAAACACTTACCTTAAATTCAGCATAAGGTGTGAACCCTATAAATTTATTTGGCCCATTACTAGGCAGCCCAGCAACAAAAGACTAAATAGAAAAAGAAAAGCGAAAGCCGGGCTGCAAATCACCAAAAAAGGCCCAATTCCGGCATGTTATGCGCTTTTGCCGCGTTGCCCGCCCACATGGGGTCCAAACGGGGGCTCCTATCTAGCTTCTATTTACCAGATAAGGGAGTCAGCTTAGGGCCCAACAACGGCTCATCACCACAATGCCGGCTTCTTCTTCCTCTCGACTCCTCGTGCCGCACCACCGCCGGCCCGTCCGCCCCCGCCCGCCTTCCGACCCTCCGCCCGCCGGCTCCGGCCCCTCCGTCCGTCGACAGCGCGGCGGCGGCCCTCCTACGAGGAAGAAGAAGAAGAAGAAGAAGAAGGGGATCGAACGGTTCCTATGGACAGCACGAATCTCAAACATTGAAAGCCAATAGACAAAAAAAACTTCCAGAAGCCATATAGAAATCCCGGGTCCAAACCCAGCAGCAACCTATGCCTAGGTCGCTAAGGGTCCGATTGGTTGTTTTCTCAGTGCAGCCTGGTTGGCCCCCCGGAGCCAGGCCAACGGAAACTAGGCCCAGCTCATGCAATTGGTTCGTGATTGGATGCCAGCATGCATGCAGCCAGGTCCGAAGAGTTTTTTTTTGTTTGGTTACCTGTTCCGGTCGCTTTCACCCCTCTGCACCTTTGGTCTGCGCGCTCCATCCCCCGCGGAAACGGAGGAAATTCTCGTTTCTCCAGAGCTAGGCCGCGGGCTACGATTTGCATATGTGGAGCCAGGCCCGTTAGTGAGTTCAGGCAACGAATCAACGTGATGCTGCATCGCCGGATCCTGGTTCGCCTACCTGCAGGCAACCAATCGGACCCTAAAGCGGCGCTCCACACCAGCACCCACGCGGCCGCCAGGTGCGCGCCATCGGATCAAGATCCGACGGCCACCATCGCACATGGCACACCATAAAAGCGACTCGGTCACTCACCCCCCGCTCGAAACCCTAGCTTTTTCTCCCCCCTTCTCTCCTCACCAGCGCGGCGGCCGGAGTGAGCAACAACAGCGCTGAGTGTTCGCCGGTGCGGAGGGAGGTAGCGGCGCCGCCGAGCTCCGCTCGCCGGAGGTGCGTGCGGCCATGGCCGGCGCGTAGCTCCGTCGAGCGCTGCCCGTTGGAGACCAAAGGGGCCCGCCAGTCCATGCGCGACATCCGCCCGGATCCGTGGTGGCGCCGGTGAGGCGCGTCAGATCCAGTCGGACGCCGGCCTCGTCGGTGTCGTGCGCACACATGGACTGCCGACGCTGAAACGCAGCGGTGGGGCCGAGGCCGCTCGGGACCAACTCCCGGTCGGCGCTCGCCATGGATTGGAAGGGGCGGGGCGACAGGGGTTCATGGCAGGCACACAGCTCCGTCGAGCGCTGCTTGTTGGCGCCCTAAGGGGCCCGCAACCGCGCGCACGAGATCCTCCCGGATCCACGGCGGCGCCGGCGAGGTGAGTCAGATCCGGTCGGCGGCCGGCCTCCTCGGCGTTGTGCACACGCATGGAAAGCCGTCGCTGTCGCCTGAGAGTCGCCGCCCGCACGCCGTCTCCTTGGCCGTAGCAGCCTGCTTGCCGCCGTCGCCTGAGCGGAGAAGAACAGGAAGTAGGCGGGCCGGGGCGCGAAGTGGTCAGGCTGGTCGCATCCTCCTATATGGCGGCCAGGAGCTTGTGCACCCTCCTATAGACGGAGAGCTTCGCATGCCGCCGTGGCAGCGCCGCGGCCTGTAGCCGACCCTATACCGGATCTGCAGCGCTGGTGTTAGCCTGGCCCGACGCGACGCCGGATCGAGGGAGATGAGAATATGGGAGAGAAGGTGGAGGCAATGGGCGGCCAGCGGCGCGGCGGAGCGCATGGCGTGGAGCTGGAGGAGCGGCTGGCGCGCCTCAAGCGACTACATGGCAGGTGAAGTCGCTGTCGGAGCAGGCCGCGGCAGTGACCTGGCACGGGCACCTGTAGCATGTGGTGGGCGTCGGTCGAGGAGCTCGCTACTGTGGTGGGCGGCACGGACCCCCGGAGTTCTCTTCATCAGCGCACGTGGACCCTCGCCGTGCCGGGCCATCGCCGGACTGCGCGCCTCGGCTGTTGCCTCAGGCCAGCCTCCGTGGTGCTCCTCCCCTGGCACCTCTCTCTAAGCTGGTGCTGTATTAATAGACAACGTTGACGTTCGAGGTAGCAGCCTAGGAAGTTCGAGAACTTTGTGTGGGAGAACTTTGTGTAATCAACTAGTGTTGCAACCCTCTTGATAGTACGGCATTCATGTACTCAAGATTAAAAACAATAAATGAAATCTTCCACTTGAGCTTCTATGTCTTCATTGATGCCATACTTGATCATTCTCAACTTGAGGGCTCACAAAATTCTTTTCTTGCTGAGCAAATCCAACTTGAGCCAATGGCTTAGAATTTCCAAGAATATGGACCAATTCATAAGCCATTCCAATATATGATCCAAAAGGAATTAGATGCATTGCATAGGTTCACTCGATAAGGCTTGATTAGCGCATAGAGACCAAACCATGATGCCGT
Organism: Echinochloa crus-galli; assembly: GCA_900205405.1. NCBI lineage: Eukaryota > Viridiplantae > Streptophyta > Magnoliopsida > Poales > Poaceae > Echinochloa > Echinochloa crus-galli. The sequence goes on along the minus strand of OAMR01000110.1, from coordinate 2,464,391 downwards.
CTTCACCCTAGCAAAGTTCCTCGGCTACAAGACCAACTTGCCCTTCTCTTTGCTTGGTACCTTGACACTGCCATCTAGCTTAACCCCTTTCACCATATCTAGCCACTTTGAGTTCCACTTCGTATTGCATCACCATGAAATCCTCATTGAAGTCCATGTATTAAATTAACTTGAGATATATCCAATATTGTCTTCTATGTTGTCTTTGGTAACTAACTTGTCCATAAGCTTTCATGCACTTGAGACCATACACTAACCATAGAATCATGTCTCATTTTGAATATAACCATTGCCATGGATCAAGCCCAAAGAAATCCCAATTTCTTAGTTAATTTATCCCAAAAAAAAACTTTGACAAGTAGCTTCTAGGTGAGACCAATTAATATGCATAAGACCATGTCTCATTTATCATTCTCATTCACTTTGTCATTATTCATCTTTTGATATCATGGGATCACCATCACTTGTTTGCTTTCATGTCATTTATACCTACAATGAGCTCTCATTCTTCAATAAATATATTTCATGAAAATTCATAAGAATAAAACCCTGCTCATATGCTTAGGCAAACAAGTTAAATTACAAATCATGTTGTCATCCAAAATCACCAAAACATATAAGTGCCTAGATGCACTTTCAATCTCCCCCTTTTTGGTGATTGATGACAACATGATTAAAGCTTATAAAAGATATGAAATTTAAGCTTTAGATAACTGAGATATATGATGAGCTCCCCCTCAATATGTGCTTTGAGTGGAATATCAAAATTTGTCCTCAAATGCCAAATGCACATATAAGCAATAAAATGAGAAGATCCCCCTATATCTCAGCATCCTACATGTGCAAAAAGTGAGTGTGAGAAAAATAAAAATATGTGATGCATATGACATTTATCTCACACAATAAAAGAGAGAGAATAACATGTGCTATCTCAGGCCAAACCGGTCAGACCGGTTTGGCAAACTGGTTAGACCGGTTTTGCCTAGAAAGCACATGCAATGCAACATTGCATCAACCAATACATGCATATCACACTAACATAAGGTCACTTAGGATATATAAATGAGTTCAACACACAGAGTAGCACACATTACAAGTTCTCAAGTCCACAAATGGATAAAGTACGAATTTATTACATCCAAAGTGACATAACTACAAGATCAACTAGAAATAGGCTTTAATCCATTCTTGTCCCTCTTTGTCATCAATCATCCATAAAGGGTCTGAAGAAGATTGTAGTCACGCTCCCATCATGTCGGGGACCAAACTAGGGGGTCCCTTAACCATAAGGGTAATCACCCTCAAAAAACGCAAATTAAAGCTGCCACCCATAATCACATTGGCCCACATCAGCGAAATCACGCAGCCCACTGCCGACCAGCAGGACCCAACAACGGCCCACAAAGGCGCGTTGCCCTCGCACCTGTCACACCCGGGTTTTATATAAACCCGCAGTGCTGCTATATGTGTGCCCAGGATGTCCACAGAACACATATAGCTAACAAATATGATATACAGAGTACATATGCTCGAAATAAAATTATTTAAATCAGAGTTAGCACATACACAGCGAAAGTCTAATCTTCAAGTCCAAGGCGAGGCCGCAATCCACAGGGACACCGACTGGTTGACCATAGCTTAGTAGTACTCCATCTATTACCCACCCCGGAATGTCGAGTAATAGCAAGTGTAAGTAAATGTCTTACTTAGCAAGTATAGCATGGCTTCTGGGTTTCCGCTTTAAGAAACGGTCCTTACGGAGAGACACTAGGGTCTGGCACGCAGCTGACGCCCTAGTTCCCTTAACCATGTTGCTAAAAAGCATATTTTAACATTAATGTTGATGTGAACCATTATATCAAGATTGACATTAATAATAAAGGCGACAGTATGAAAGGGTCTCTAGTCTAGTGGTTAGAGCACCTGAGTAGCATCCAACAGACCCAGTTGCTTAAAAGAAAGGCTTGACACGGCTGTACTGCATTAGCATTTTTAGTTGATTCATTTTAACATTATCCAAGTTATTATAATTAAGTGAATCCCAGTTGAAACCCAATTAATAAAGTATAAGTGACATTAAGCATAAATAAACATCATCTTCTAATAAAAAAGGATCCAGGCCGCTCGTGACCCTGAGCAAGGCTATCATGATAGATTTACACTCTGCAGAGGTTTCGCCCTTTACCCACCAGTCGCGTAAAAGTTCAAAGGAACTTTGCACCCAACCACGCACATCAACACTACCGAGGTGTGACGGCATAGGGACGCTACGAGGCTTTTCACAAGCACCCTAACAAGACAGTAGCCGTTATGGTACAACACAGGCAGCATGACCCTAGGCACCGAGATTGACGTACGCCTATGGAGTCTCACCATAGGGGGGTCAATAGCGTCCAACGCGCGGCAACATGCCAACAAGAAAATAAATGCGCAACGCGCGGAGTTCTCAATCTCTGAGACTCCCACACGGGACTGTGTCTCACAGGGACATAGCCGACGGATAAACCGCCCTCGGTGGATCAAACCATACTCTAACGAGTGCTTCCCATACCGCCGTCGGCCCATCGGTACCTACTGCCAAGCTAGAGCTGTACAAGCTACTCGTCCAAGACCAGAGCCATTATAGTCTTGGTGGTGACGACTGGCTCCTGGGTTGCCGCTTTAAGAAACGGTCCTTATGGAGAGACACTAGGGCCTGGCACGCAGCTGACGCCCTAGTTCCCTTAACCATGTTGCTAAAAAGCATATTTTAACATTAATGTTGATGTGAACCATTATATCAAGATTGACATTAATAATAAAGGCGACAGTATGAAAGGGTCTCTAGTCTAGTGGTTAGAGCACCTGAGTAGCATCCAACAGACCCAGGTTCGACTCCCTGTGGGAGCGAATTAACTGGGTCTGGAATAATAAAAAAATATAAAAAATAGGTAGGGGCTTCCCCTCCCAACTCGGTCAAAAAATAAAGGCGACAGTAGCTGCGCCTAGCTAAGATATACCCATAATGCAATAACCCAAGGTAATTCAAGGACAGGATAAATAAAACTAGGTACAACCTTAAATGGTACATCAAATTAGACACATGCATGTATGAAATAAATGATTAAAGGGTAATGTATTAAAGGTGTGTAGGTAGCAAGGATTGTCCGTGCTATAACTTGCCTCAAATCCAGTATACAGCTTGCTCAAACTCTTCAATTCTTGATCTTGAATCCCTCGAACGTCCTCCTTCTACTCGCGGCAATCATCACAAACATACAAGCAAACAAACAAGAATAACTAAGAACAATACACCAAACAGTAGAAACAGAACAAAAGAAGGCTACGAAACTATTCTACGCTTCGCTACAAACACGTGAGCGCAAGAATCACCTAAATCGGAGCTAAAACGGAGAAGATATGGCTTTTCTAAGGTTTAGGGACTTGCTGACGAAGTTTCAAAACTTTCAGGGGCTTATTTGCAAAAACTCCGGGGCTAAAACATAATTTCATAATAAAACAGGAGGGTTTATATGTAAAAAGACGAGGCTGGGCTTTGGGGTGCAAAAACTGGAAAGATCAGGGGCTTTCTCGAAAACCAGGGGCACATTTGTAATTATTTTTCGAAAGGGCTGGACTGCGGGTTAATTAGAGAAAAAGGCGGGGTTTCTTTTGTAAAGTGGACTGGCGCTGACCGGTACGCCTCCTGGTTGACTCGGGGCGCGGGCGCTCGGTGGCCGTCGGATCGAGATCGGACGGGGGAAAAAGGATCGGGGTTTGGCTACCGGCGGCGAACAGTGTTAGCGGCGGCGCTGGGTGGTCTCGGCGGTGGAGCTCGCCGGCGTCGAGCCTAACTCGGGATAGAAGCTACCAATCGACGTGAGGTTTTCTCCTACAGGTTCGGGAGGGCATGACTAGTTCATCTGTGTGGTTCAAGTCGATGGGAAAGGCGGCCTAGGTGGAGCACGGTGATGGCCGGAGGGCGGCCAACTCCGGCGAGGGTCGAGGCGGCGCTACAGGGCTCGGTCTGGACTGATGTTTGGCGCTAAAGACTCGGGAAGGGATGGCGAGACCACCTGAGATGACCAAGTCGAGGAAGAGGCGGCGGTGTGGCGAAACGACGGCGAGCGGCAGTCGGTGGGATCGGTGCGTGCCGGCGACGGAGCTCCGGAGCGCGAGAGGGGTCGTGCTGCGGCTTGGCGTGCTCTTGGAGGCCCGGCGGTGCTGCTCTGAGTGTCGTCCGGGGCGGAGGGGCTCTGGAGAGGGGTGACGGCGGCGGCCGAAGCTTGGGCGGCGGCAAAGGCGGCAATGGCGGCGTGGCGAGGGAGAGGGAGCAGTTGCTCGGTGGCTCGAGTGATTGGTGGGGCTGGGGGTGCGAGGGCCGGCTTATATAGGGCCCAGGGGAGCCCTAGGGCATCAGGGATGGCGTTGTGCGCACGCCGAGGTGATTACGTCGGCGGTGCTCGGTTTCCAAGCCGGGAAATCCCCTTCCAAGCGGGGCACGGCCTGAGGAAGGAAAGGAGCGGGGGAGAAGAAGGAAGGGAGCGCGGGAAAGCTTCCTAGAAAGGGGCAGCAGGGGCCATGGCGGCGCTCGCGCGTGCAAGGAAAGAAATCCGGCGGCGGCGCGGCTGTCGGGAGGTAGGGGGTGGACCTGACTAGCGGGTCCCGCTCGTCAGCGACTGGGGCGAGGGGGAGGCAGTGCTGGGCCAGGCGAAGGCGGAAAGCGTAGCTGGGCCGCGGAGTTGAGCCGGGTAAAGAAGGAGGAGAAAGTCTGGCCAAGGGGAAAGTTGGAGGGGCAAAAGTGAACTCCGGCTAAAGGAACTTTTCTATGGCTCAAAACAATGCAGTTCAAAATCGAATTTAAATTAGATTTAAATTCCAATTGAACCACACACAAACAAAACTCAATGCAGCCAGCATGAATGCAACATCAAACCTATATTGTTTTAATTTAATTTAGAAAACAAATTTTTCTATACTAAATTCCCTGTAAATTATATAAATCTTGGAAAATTTTAGAAAATTGAGAAAAATATTTATTAATTATGTTGAAAATTCACATCCCAAAATTCGAAAATTTTGGGGGTGTGACAGCACCCAGGTTCCGCCTCGCTCGAGGGCACCACGCCCCCCCCTCGAGCTACGGACCGCCACTCCGCCTCGCCGGGACTCACTCCGACCCCTCGAGTGAGCGTCACGTCAGCGGTATGGGCACTAACAATCCCAACTCCCGCACCGGGTGCCGGAGTCAAAAGGAGAATCCTCCTTGCACGTCGCCCCTGAAAAGATCCGGGAGCACTGTGCCCCCTGCAACGCGGACAGGCGGAAACTGTGCAGGGCCTGCATGGCACTGTACCCCTGACATCGCTGACACCAGCCGTGCCACTGCGCGGCTCCACCGGGGGCCCCCACCGGGTGCTGGGGACCCTACCAACGGGAAAACAACCGATGACCGGGGACGAACCCTGGTCAAACGACGTCGCTGGTCCGGCAAGGCAAGGAACGGACCCCTTGACCTTTGCCCGCCACGTCTCCAGGCGACAGCACGCGTACTGTGGCAACGGTAGGCGCCTCACCTACGTCACCTACACCCGCCCTCAACGGGGGGAAGGGGGCCCCATGGCAAATACGGGAGAACTCCGGATTGCCCCGGCAGCGGTTGCCCAATACGAATATGAGCCGACCCCGTTGCCTGGGCAGAAGCCGGCCGTACCGGCCCAGTGAAGCGTGCCATACCCCCCTTGCCATCATACCTGACGAAGGTGTCTGGCGCTGAGGCGACAACCTACGCCACGCTAGCCCCTGCGTCCCCAGCAAGCTACCCCTCGACGCGGTACGGAGGCCCCCTCGAGCGAAGCCCCAAGCAATGACCCGGCCGCCCCGACGACTAGGTGACCTCTCGAAGCCCCGTCGAAACAAACACAGGGAGGCGTCGCACCGACGGTCAAGACGTGAAAGCGACCTCAACTCACCGACAAGACACTGATGCGCCAGGAACAAGCGCACCTTTCGCAAGATACGCGGTATGACCCGCACTGTAGCGCGCACTGTACCCACAACTATAACCTTTCTCCTCCTTGGACTATAAAAGGGGGAGCTAGGAGTCCCGTACGGGACGAACACACAACAAGACCAACAACCACACAAGGTTGGCACGTCTTAGCACCCGCGAGACACGAACACGCACACACCCGGCATTGGCATCAGCCCCAATCGCCTCCACCACCGAACAGGGACTTCGAGACCGTCTCTCCTCTCCCGCATCCGCTTGTAGCCCCCCACTGCAAGCACCCCGGTGCAAAGCTAATACAAGCGCGCGAGCATGCCCCTGCTGCACGTACGGCCAAGTGGCCGGAACCAGGATAAACCCGTGTCCTTGTGCTAGCTTCCGCATCAACCATCAAGGGACGAGACACAGCGCATTTCTGCGCGGTGTAGGGAGTGCCGGCCATTTCCGACACCGATAGTGGAGCGCTAGGTACGGGGAGCACTGTGTGACTCACTTTTCTCGCTAGTTCCCTTGATGGCATCACGCGACGAGCCACCGACGACGGGGTCCCCCGACGGGACCGCCGGCGGATTTCCGCCCGGATTCATGATTCAATTCGGGAGCCTGAAGTTCGAGTCAGCCGGGTCCAACTACCTCATGCAGCTCCACCGCACCGAAGAGGTAGAGACATCGTCATCATCATCTTCGGCGGGCGGGCTCCTGAGCCGCCGCCAGCTGCGAGGCCTGTAGGTGCACGTGGAGCGGCGCCAGCCCGTGCGGGCGACACCCCCAAATAGGGGCGACCCGCGGGCGCCACCGCCTGACGCGGAGTTAGGAGGGATCACGACATCCTCGGCAAACCCTGCGGAAGGGAGCCGCCGGGGAACGGCGGTCGCGCCAGCCCAGTTCTCGATGGGGCTGCACAATGCAGCCGCGACGATCTCCGCGACGGTCGACGCCAACATGCGTGCCAGCCGCGACACCACTGCGCCGTCGCGAGCCGGGCTTCCCTCGACCCACCAGGGACAGGCAAGCCGCCGACAACGACGTGCACAGCCGGAGCGGTCCAGGGCACCCCGCACTACCGCTCAGCGTAGCAGTGGGGGAACCCACCAGCCCGTCCTGTCAGGAGGCGGGTACCAGCCGACGTACCGGCGCCACTCGAGTGCGCCACGGGGAAGAAGGACGGCGCGGCCCACGCGCCCGCGCAGGGCCCGAAACCGCGCAGACCACTCCTCATCGTCAGACGGCTGTTAACACCAAAATTTAGCACCAGGAAGAGGCTGACGTGTGGGCCGGATTTGGTGGAAGGATACCATTCCGCTAAGGGGCTTTCTCTGAAATATTCGGCAATAACGCTCTGCGGTCGGGAACGCGTCGTCATTCGGCAGAGGCATAGTTCCGCAGGCAAAAGCGGTAGCATTCGGGAAGGCGTGATGACATGGAAAAACATAAGGAAAAGGCCGGTTCGAACAAGGAACGCAATATGGGCACGAAGATTCGTCATTTATTTTTAGAAACAAGTATCTCTGTCTTCCGCACAGGCGACAATCGGTAAAACGCCCATAACTTTTAGCTCCGATGTCCAAATTAGGTGATCTTGGACTCTATGGAAAGCTCATTCAGAGGGCTATCCAACCCAACTGAATTCTTGATCCAAAACACTTTGGATCAAAGCAGAATTGCAAACCAAGATCACACCGACCCATAACCATCATCCAAACCTCCAACCCTTTGCAAATGTGCCAACCCCATGGCAAAATTTAAATTAAATAAAAATAATTTGAAG
>OAMR01000110.1:2396974-2436373 GCA_900205405.1 Echinochloa crus-galli | reverse complement strand
GGGCGGACCGTTGAGGCATACGTTGACGATATCGTTGTGAAATCTAGGAAGGCGGACGACCTAGTCAACGATCTTCGAATCACATTCGGTTGCCTCCGGGCAAACGGGGTAAAGCTAAACCCAGAGAAATGCGTGTTCGGGGTGCCGCGTGGCATGCTGTTGGGTTTCATTGTCTCCCAGCGAGGCATCGAGCCCAATCCCGAAAAAGTATCAGCCCTGGAACGAATGGGACTGATTTGATATCTCAAGGGGGTACAGAAGGTGCTAGGCTGCCTCGCGGCGCTGATCCGCTTCATTTCGCGACTCGGCGAAAAAGGCTCGCCCTTGTACTGACTCCTGAAGAAACATGAACGTTTCACGTGTACCCCTGAGGCACAAAGGGCCCTCGACGGGCTGAAAGCGTCGCTAGCGCACGCACCCATCCTAACGCCGCCGCAGGACAACAAGCCCCTCTACCTCTACGTGGCCGCGACTACTCAGGTAGTTAGCGTGGTCATCGTTGTCGAAAGGACGGAGGAGGGCCACACGCTATCGGTGCAAATGCCGGTGTACTACGTCAGCGAGGTGTTGTCCGACACCAAAATGAGGTACCCCCATATCCAGAAACTGCTCTAGGCTATAGTGCTCGCGCGATGAAAGCTGCGACACTACTTCGAGGCACACCCGGTGACCGTGGTCTCGTCTTTCCCTCTGGGAGAGATAGTCCACAATCTCGAGGTCGCCGGCAGAATAGCTAAGTGCTCAATGGAACTAATGGGCGAGACCCTCACCTATGCTCCTCGGGCAGGCGCAGGCCTCCTTTTCGTCTCACCCTAGGGGGAGCACATCCGCTATGTAGTGCGACTGCACTTTCCAGCGTCCAACAACATGGCAGAATACGAAGCCCTCCTCGCCGGGCTCCGCATCGCCATCGAAATTGGGGTAAAGCGCCTCGATATTCGAGGTGGCTCCCGGCTAGTCGTCGACCAAGTTATGAAGACTTCCAGCTGCCGCGATGACAAGATGGAAGCATCCTGCCAAGCGGTCCGTAAGCTGGAGGACAAATTCTACGGCCTCGATCTTAGCCACGTCCCGCGCAAGTACAACGAGGAGGCGGACTAGCTAGCGAAAATCACGTCTGAGCGATTGACTGTCCCGCCGAACGTCTTCGCCCGCGATCTCGACAGACCCTCTGTTGACCTCAAGGGAACTGAGCACCCCCCTCGAAAGGCCTCGAAAGACTCGGGGGCAAGAGGCTGCGACCCCATGAAAGAGGACCCCTCGGAAGGGAATCTCGAGGCCCTTGACTTCGAAACCTCCTCGATGGACGAAGCAGAGGCGATGAAGATCGACGCCGACCCACCACGACCTCGAGACTGGTGGACCCCATACCTCAAGTGGCTGGACCAGGGACGGCTACCCTCGGATCGGACTGAGGCTTGACGCATCGCGAGAAAGGCCAAGTCCTTTGTCTTGATCGACGGAGAGCTGTACAAGCGCCGCGCTTCGGGGATCCTGCAACGATGTATACCCATCCCTGAGGGTCAGCAGCTGATCCATGATATCCACGAGGGCGTATGCGACATCACGCAGCGCCACGAACCCTCGTGGGCAATGCCTTTCGACAAGGCTTTTACTGGCCCACTGCAATAGCCGATGCCAAAGAAACCGTGCGCACCTGCGAAGGGTGTCAATTCTACGCGCGCAAAACGCACCTCCCGGCGCACACTCTGCAGACCATCCCCGTCACATGGCCTTTTGTGGTCTAGGGTCTGGATCTTGTAGGACCTTTTCGAGAAGCGCCCGGGGGCTTCACGCACCTACTGGTGGCCATCGACAAGTTCTCGAAGTGGATCGAAGTTCGAGCCATCACCAGCATCAGATCGGAGCATGCTGTGCTGTTCTTCACCGACATTATACACTGGTTTGTCGTGCCCAACTCGATCATCACCGACAACGGCACCCAGTTCACAGGCAAGAAGTTCCTGGAATTCTGGGACGACCACCACATCCATGTGGACTGGTCAGCCGTGGCCCACCCCCAATGCAACAGCCAAGTGGAGCGTGCCAACGGCATGATCCTGCAAGGGCTAAAGCCGAGGATCTTCAACAAGCTGAACAATTAAGGTCGAAGGTGGGTAACCGAACTACCCTCGGTGATTTGGAGCCTGAGAACCACTCCGAGAAGGGCCACGGGCTTCAGCCCGCTCTTCCTCGTCTATGGCGCCGAGGCCATCTTGCCGGCCGACCTCGAGTACGGGTCCCCGAGGCTCAAAGCCTATCAAGAAGAACAGAACCAACGAACACGCGAGGACTCACTGGATCAAGTGGACGAGGCTCGAGACGTGGCCACCCTGCACTCGGCGCGGTACTAGCAATCCCTGAGACAACATCAGGAACGGAGGGTGCGGTGTCGAGACTTGTGCAAGGGCGACCTGGTGCTGAGGCTACGCCAAGACAACCGAGGCCGACACAAGCTCACGCCGCCGTGGGAAGGACCATACATCGTCGCCGAGGTCCTCAAGCCCGGCACCTATAAGCTGGCGAACGAGAAGGGCGAAGTCTTCCCCAACGCTTGGAACATCCAACAGCTACGTCGTTTCTACCCATAGAACCTCCTGTACTTTCCGCAATCTTGTTTTATCGCACGATGATAATGAAAAAGATTCGTAACAGCATGGAAACTTTGTTACTAACAACAATGAAACAGGGTGACTTGCCTTTACCCTCGAAGCGAACTCGAGGTAAAGCCGAGCCTCCCTCGGGGGCTACTGGGGGACTAACCCCTCAACAGTCCTAACTTTTTTCATGCGCTTTTTTCGAAAATGTGTTGCCAAGCTTCTTCTCGACAGCTCAGAAAGATGAAAGCGAGGCGCAAGCCTACCGCGGCTAAGAGTCGGCCGAGTCGTGGGACCGCCTACGCCCTCGAAAGGCTACGGCATCCCCCTCACCACTCCACGCCAAAGTTACTTGTGAACGAACTTCCTCCGCCGTAGTCGATATCGAGCTGAGAGAAGAGCACAACACATTGAACAAATGCAAACCGCTTTTTTTGAAAACGTGCTGCCAAACCTTTCTCGACAGTTCAGAAAGACGTAAGCGAGGCGCAAGCCTACTACGGCTAAGAGTCGGCCGAGTCGCGGGACCGCCTACGCCCTCGAAAGGCTACAGCATCCCCCTCACCACTTGACGCCAAGGTTACTTGTGTTGCTCTGCCTAAATTGATCTCGAGCTAGGAAGAAAGACGCAACACATCGAATGACATCCGGTTGCAAAACCAAAACACAACGTTTGAATTAAATTTATACATCCTTATCTATCGCACAACTAATCACGAAAATATGGAGCCAAGCGCCCGAAATCTCTGCAGGAACTCACGGAAATGGTTTCGACATCCTCTAAGCCGCGATAACCAGGCTCGCTAACACGCCCCGAAGGTCGCGAAGGGGATCTGACTTCCCCTTGGCCGGAACCTAGAATGCGTTATCGGTCCTTTTCCTTCGAAGATCAAGGAGGATGAAAGCAAGGCACGAGTCTACTACGGTGGAAAGGTGGCCGGGCCACGGGACCGCCTACGCCCTCGAAAGGCTACGACATCCCTCCCGTCTCCCAACACTCAAATTGCTCGCGAAAAAACGAACTCCTTCGCGAAAGTCACTCTAGAATCATGGGAAAGGGCACGGTATCGCACGAAAATCCCCAATATGAGTATAAGATCGTGCTAACCCACGAAAATGTTAGACACATAAACAGATCTATTCCTTACACGCCACGAACGGCGAATTTACAAGGATGAATTACACACGGCCATAGGCCGTTCAGAGATACAAAGACATGAGCCGCTCTAATGGGGCTTTTGGACCACTTCAGCTGGCCGGCCAGCACATTATCATGAGAAGGAGTTTCCACAGCTTTCTCGCCGATTTTCTCCTGGCACCCAGCCAACTGGAGGACCTGGCGGTCGAGCGGATGCGGAATAGAGGGACGTTGAACCCCTTCACCGTCGAACAGGGCCTGGCTTCACGGCCTGCCGTCGATGAGCGCCCTCGCGAGGACGGCGGCCGGCGAACATCATTTGCTAGCTTCCCAGCAAACGAAGCGCCCGCCGCGACATCCTTGCAGGGCCTCACCACCAGCAAGGCCACAGCCTCCCCTATGAGGAGCGCGATGTCCCGCCCCTTTCCCGCAGCATGGCCGCCACCTCTCGCCGACTTTCTTCTGGTATCAATGGCGCGCACCAAGGTAGGAACCTCGGGCTACTCTACTCTCAAACCCATCGGGAGGACGAAGTTCATGGATCTGCATACTCGCCAAGCTACACAAAAGCCCGGTGCTTGTTCTCTTCCCCACCTGGACGCCTGTTTTTATAGGCACCCGGGGGCCGCGATTGTTACTCCAGTGACAAGATAACCGCGGGGTTCACATGCGGACGCGAATCGCCGTCCGTACCAGGCAAGCAGCCTTAATCACCTCCTTGACTCAGCCCGCATGCCCCACGATTCCCGCGTCCAACCACCCGGACCGATTCATGGGAGAAACAACCGTGGCCTAGGCGGACGGGCTGGGGCGAAGGAAACAGCCTAAAGTCACCTAGGTAGGAGGGCTAGCTCCGGCCATGGGCGACTAGGCCCAGCAGCGTGGAAAACCACCCCGGAATGAGCAGCCATGTCCAACCGGGCGTGATGAGACGAATCCGCACGCCTGACGCTTTAGTCGTCACGTCGCCTCAGCTCCTGCACGCACACGTCGCTGCGGCTGGAAAGACGTGCTCATTCAAACCAAGCCATCGGAACGGCTCGGCCGCCTGGACCGGGGAGCAAACGCGTTAAACGCGGCGGTGGGCTGAGCCGCTGACACACGGGCCCCATCAGCGGAAAACCGCCCCGTCGTGGGCGGCCGCATTAACCGCGGCACGGTAAAACGAACCGGCGCCGCAGTAACTCTGGGCACCCCGTCACCTCAACCACTGCCCACGCACGCCACCCCGCCTAAAGAGGCGCGCCATTACTCCCACGCAGAGCGCCGCGCCAGCCGGGATCATGTGGATATGAATGGCTGATTCTGGTCGACGGGCCGATGTACCGCCACGTTAACCACGACTCGCGCAAAATGCGGACGACCACCGCCGGCCAAAAGGGCCAATAAACGACAACAGCTTCCAAGGTAAGCCAAATCGCCTCAAGGCGTTCCGGGGGGCCGGGGTTCGAAGTCCGACCCTCGAATGGGTCTAAAACGGACGCCCTGGCCGAGTCGGAAACGAACGAGGAAAGGGCGGCTGGCCCGACCCTCGAGCGGAGGGGCTCGCACGCCTCCTCCGTGGCCTTACTGATCAGGAGTTCGGAGCCTGGCCCTCGAACGGGTACGACAGGCGCTCCAGATCAACAGTCAGGGACGATTCGGGCGTGCTCACAAATTGATTTGAATCATGTACTGTATTCTAATCGTGTGTGTATAGTATGGTGTTGATCGTTTGTTTTTTTGTGTGTGTTTGATTGATCTATTTATGGGCCTATAGATTCTATTCACGAAGGTTCCACGGCCCATGGGTCACCCTGCAAAATGGTTTGAGTTCAAATGGGTTTAACGGGTTGGATTTTGATGTGGAGTATATTGGAGTGAGTTGAAATGGGTTATATTAGTTAATAAGGTGGGGTGGAGTAGGTTCTATGTAAATACGGATTGGGTTGGATTGGGTTGGGTTGAAATGGGTTCTTTGTGTAGAGCTGGACCCTGGAATTAAAACCCCGCGTTCACACTATAAAATTTTATCGAAATTGACCGAAATTTGTTGGAGATGACTCAGTGTGCCTGGCAGCTCCTCTGTGTAAAGCAGTGTGGCTAGACCTACACGTAGGCCCCATGTCAAGAGCCGGACCCTGGAATTAAAACCTCATGTTCACACTATAAAATTTTATTGAAACTGACCGAAATATGTTGGAGATGACTCAGTATGTCTGGGAGCTCCTCTGTGCAAAACAGTGTGACAAGATCTATATTATAATTTTTTTAAGAAACGGATTCTTATTGATTTGTAACCATAGTTTGGCTAATAGTTATTACATTATGAGTTCAAATATTTGGGTTAGATTGGTGTGTGGTGGTGGTGGTTTAGGGTGGAGTGGATGGATATAATTTCTCTCAAGAGAATGGATGGTGTGGGTATAGTTTGGTTTCCAATCCACTTGCAGGGTTACCCGTGGGTGCTCAGGATGACGAGACGACCACCCGCAATCGCCGGGGAGAAGTTTGGAACAGGTTCGATTAGAGCCACGATGATTGACGGAGGAACAAAACCGAATCCGGCTAATATAGGACACTATATGGTGGGTATGTGGTGGGTAATTTTAGCCACGGTGACAAAATAAAATTAGAAGGAGGTGGACTTACTCTTTCTCTATATTTTTTTTGTTCTATTTTTGTTATGTTATTTTCGGGTCTACGAAAAGGCCTGACAGATGGGGTCTCTGTGAGGGGTGGGGAAGTTTTTTTAGGTAACAAAAGTTTCAATTCTACTGCATCCTTAAAGATAGAAAGATAGATAACAAATTACAAGCAAAAACTAACTCATTTAACCAGGCGAGGCAGCAGAGTCCTTTTGCGTTGATGTTGTGTAGCCTGGGCGGTTGTCCAGGCTCGTCAGGCCTTGGGTTCGCCAGTGCAGCAATATATTATTTATAGAGGATTTTTCTGGTGCTTGGAATTTTTTACAACCGTTGATAGGCTTAGATCTGATGGTTTAAAAATAGGAGGAACTTAGGAACCGTACTAGGAACTAAATTAGTGGGCCAGGACCAGGAACTCTGTTGCGAAGCCAAAAAGCCATTTTCATTGCGTCGCCCCAAATTCGTTCATCATTTGTCGTCTAGGATTTCGGGACTGCCGAGCGATCGCCGCCGCGGCCGCTTCCTCCCCCCTCCGGCTCCATCGTCGCATCGCCCTCAACGCCCGCAGCTGGCTGTGTAGCATGCCCCTCAACCCGCTCGTATCCCCCTCGTCCCTTGCAGCACGCGGCGTCGCACCTACCTCACCGTTGGCGGCGGCGAGACATGCCCATCACGGTCGGCATGGAGTCCTCGCAACGGCGGTGCCCCATTCATTTGCTAGGGTTTAACCTGTTCATAGTCAGCAGGTCTCTGTTTACCTTTTTTTCGATTTATGTATCAAGGCCGTGTTTCTTTGGTTTGGAAAATCTTTTTCCTGTCCCTTTGACCAATAATTAAGGATATTAAATAAAGTCAGTTTACAAAACTAATTTCATAACATTAAACTATTTCACGAGACCTATCTAATGAGGCCTTTAACCGTACGATTAGAGAATGGTTACTGTAGCATCAGTGTAGCAAAACATGGATTAATTAGGCTCATTAGATTCGTCGGGTAAAGTTGCACTCATTTCTAATTGGGTTTTGCAAATAGACTTCATTTAGTACTCCATACATGCAAGATTTCTTTAAAAAAAAAATTCGGTGACGAAAGAAACACGGCCCAAGGATGTTCATTGTTTTGGGGTCGTGTGCAGCCTATGTGCTGCGGATGGTGTGCTTAACTTGGTTGTAGGCAGTCATTTTGGCTGTTGAGACCGGATTTTTAATCCATAATTTAAAAAACTTCCTCGGTTCCTCCCTTCTGCATCGCTGATGTACTTGCTCTCCTCCCTAATCGACGACATGTGTTGATCTTGTTTTGCCGTCAAAATTTCCTGTGAAGGAGAAATGAAATGTCGTAAGATTGTAGCTTACCGTACGTGATGGTGGAGATGTCCACAACACCTGGTGATGTACTTGATTTGCTTTATCTCGAAATTGATAGAGAAAGGAAGCATTGCATCCTCATATTAGAGGGGGAAGTGAGTTGATGGCCTGAGATTGAGATGCCTGGAGTACCAGTGACTCCATGAGCCCAGGAGTAGAGTTGCTGATTGATGGAGAACATCAACTAGATGTAGTAACCAAGCACGATATAGTAACCAAGCACTGTCATGTCGTATGTAGCTAAGCAACTGGATATGTCTCAGTTTTTTTTTATCTCAGTTACCTTATCACCATGATTTGGCAGTTCTACATTGGGCAACTGGATACACAATAGGAGGGAGAGGAATGCAAGATTCTTCAACAACGAGGAGAGTCAAGGAGTATGCAGGGGATCAAGAGCAAGCTAGCTTATGGGATGCTGTTGGTGCTAACCCCTCCGCAGGCGGCTGACGTCGGACAGCCCGGAGTTCGCCTGATATTTATATAGATTGTCTAAAAAATCGTCTTATATACAACGACTATCACACGAAACCAATATGCTGTCCTTGTACGTTCACGCAAACGAAACCGGCCCCGTGAGTCCGCGTCGTGTCGGTCGGAGGAACCGAGCCGGGTTAGAGATGACGGGTCACCCACTCGCCCTGTCGTTGTTATATATCCGCAACCCGGCAAAGCCTCCGCGACCGACCAAAAGGCGAAATGAATGAATGAATGAATGTTATGAAACCGGGCGGGTCCGGCGGCCTCCTAGGGGTCCACGGTAGCAAAATTAATTTTCACCGTTAGATCCTAAATTTACGGCGCTCCTGATTCGCGGTGGCTAGAGCGCAGCCGCCAGCGACTCCAGGTCGCAGACTCGCAGGCGTATGGCAGGCGAGGCGTTATCTCTGGCCGACATTTTGCTGTGAGCATACAGGTGAGTAATTTGGCTTACCAGCGTCAAATAGATCGAATTAGAGGGAGTAATTTGCAAATATAAACTAACTCAAGTCACGCGGGGTGCCACATCATCCAAATACGTATAATTAGAGAGCTAATGACCATACTGATAGTGTCAAACTATTTTAATAACTACAATTTACACTTTTCAAAATACAATGACCAAATTGAAACATGCTAACAAGTATAATGGCCATTCATGTATTTTACTCTTCGCGGAATGACTTCTCCTCGACAGAAATATCTGGCCTCCGAAGACTCTAGAGCGCTCGTTTGTCTTCCTCGCAATAGCCCCGCAGCGCCTCCCTCCCGACGCACCGCCGCGCCTGCCTCCCGACGCACCGCCGCGCCTGCCTCCCGACGCACCGCCGCGCCTGCCGGTGCCATGGCAATTGGCAAGTCCTTCTTCCTCCTCCATCCTCCTATCCCCGTTCGTTCCCTTCTCTTCCTTTCTTCTCTTCCCGTTCCTTCTCTTCTCTTTGTTATCTAGGCACCCCTTTACAGATCCCCTCCTCGTCAAGTTCGAGAGATGGCCAAGGGGAGCAGGAGCACCACCAGCCCAACCATGGTGGCACGTGCTTCGCGACCTGCGTCTTCCCAGGGGGCACAAAGCACACATTGACGACGGTGGAGGCGCGCCGTGGCCACGGCGGGTGCGGAGCCAAACCCCTGCCTGTATCCTTGCGCCCTGCTGACTTGGGGAAGGAAAGTGCCACAGGTATCCAATCTGCAGTTTATGTAATTTCCTTTTTGGATTCCCTTTATTGGTGATTTGCTCTCTAATTAAACTTGCATTTATTTGTTGCTGTCCTCCAACTCAAGGTACACAGTAGGGGAACAGAAGTGATTCAACCTAAGATATCGATGCCTGGTAAGCCTTGTTACTGTCATCTGGTGCTATTTTCTATTTGATTATCTTTTAATTTTGGTGTATTGGCATCTGGCTAGGCAGGAAAGGTGGAAAACAAATGTTCACCTTTTGTGCTACATGATTTTCAGGTTCTGCAGCTCATGACAACCTCCCATCGGGAAATCAGTTGGGTTGCATCACATTGCCTATAAATTTGACAAGTTTGCTAGGAACAGACTGTTGCAAATCCCTACTTAATTTTTTATGTCAGACCTTTGCTTGCTTTTTGTAATATCTATGGAATTGGATTGTCGAGTGCACTTGGATGCCACACTCCTGTTACCTAGATATGATGTGCTTACTCTTATTTTGTATTTTTTTTTTGGGGGGGGGGGCATGGTTAATGGCAGTAGTTATTTAGTGCATATGTTGATGTGGTACTTCCTAGAATTTTCTGTTTCAACTATTACATCCATGCCAAATTATGTATATAATGATACACTTATCCTTCATTCTGTGTGACTAACTCAATATGAAGTTCTGTTGTCGATGTGCTCGGGAAATCAGATGGATTGCATCTTCGAATGAAAAAAAGAACTTTGTAAGTATGTGCCATATGTAATATGTATTGTTCTCCCTGTTATAGAGTTGTGTGACAGGTGCTTTTTTGCTAGGATCAGTAGAGAAAATTATGCTCATTGTTTGCCTCACGTGACCTCTCTTCAGAACTGAAAGCTTCTTAGCTGATCCAGATAAAGCAGCATTGCCCGGAGCAACGATGTTATCATCTTGGTAAGTACTTTGTCCCTCTATTTTGTACTCTGTTTCCAATTTGATTTGGCTCACTACAATGGATTTCTGGAGTAAAAGTACTATTTTACACTCTGTTTGAATTTGATTTGGCTCACTACAATGGATTTCTGGAGTACTAAAGTACTTTAGTTGATAGAATAGCAAAGAAGTCTCTATATAAGCTTATATGAATCTGTCACTGGAAAGGTAATTCCAAAGATGCGTGAAGTAGATGGATCGATCAATTTTAATGTGATGGAACAATGCCTTTTCAGACATGAATATACCTTCTTTTTGTAACTTTCTTGATTATTATTCGTTAAAAAATATTACCTTAGCCACGGGGAGATATATTCAGAGATTTACTCAAGGATGAATAGATAATCTTAGTGTTGTGGACAATATGTTTTTGAAGATATGAAGGTACCTCGCTAAAAGAAAAACAAAAAGAAACTTCCTGCAGTTGCTTTCTTGATTTTAAATTATTAATACAATACTACCTTAAATCATGTATATTATTTGGATACAGACTGAAGTTCACAATCAGATCAACCTTAAGGGATTGCATACAGTTATCATACTTCAAATAATCACCACTGCAACTAAATGACAATGTTCCAGTTTTGAAAAGCATCGACCATGGTAATACTATTACACTTCTGGCTCATGTTGCTTTATGTGCTCTGCTAGGCCACTCTACCAAGCCAAAAAAAAATCTGCTACATTGAAGTGACTGAATAAACGAAAAAAAAAGAACACCGGCTTTTACGAGGGGTTTGCTTGTCTCTATAGGAACTGAATCATATAATGAAGATCCAGGTAACTATAAGCACTCTCCATGTCATCTACATTTTCACTATTGTAGAGTTAGCCTCATTTAGTTGTAATCATTTGCAATCTCAAACAACAAAGCTTCTTGAAGATCTAGATGTCGTGGCGGAGGCTCAAATTATAAATTTCTATTTATTCTTCTGTTGTTTCATAGAACAAAAAAAAGCTAGAGGATATGCAAAACATGGCGGAAAACAACAGCACCACTTACTCTTATTACACTTCTGACAGCACAGATGATCCCAATGTGGTTCTGTTACACACAGCGGTCTTACTGATTATTTATTTGCCTTTGCAGACTTAGACCGTGAGCCAAGGGAATGGAAACAGAAATTTTGATATTACAATCAGGATATGTGTAAGGGTATTTTCTAAATTCAGTCTATCATCAATTTTATACTGTCTCTGTTTCCTAATTGTGTATGCTAACACTTCATTTTACCATTATTTTATTCCTTTTCCACATGCAGCCCATATGCCATAAGCCTGAAGACAGCACAAGAAGCATTCCCTTATAAACACCAGTAATTTTGAGGGATCCGAACACAGCCTAAGTAAAGATTGCTCTCTGCCCTGTCGCTGACTGTGTCTTGTATGTATTTCCGTGTGAATCCATCTATCATCAGACTTGACACTCCTGCCAATTATATGTGCCTATAAAAACTGAGTCATCAGGTTGTATCAAACAATCTTATGTTATATGTCATCACATAGGCGCGCGCGCTGGGCGCACGCCAATCACTAGTAGTTAAGATGGCGGCGATTCGATCTGCGTTGGCGGAGCTCGGCCGCCACAGGTGCGGATCCTCGGCAGCCGCATACTTTGTCGGGAGAGGGAAGGAGATACAGCATGTTTTGTGCCCCGCGACGGCAAGGACGTCTCCGCTGCCGGGTCTTCGTCCGGCCGGCCGTAACCTCGAGGTGAGGAGACATCAGATCTCAGATGCTGTTAGTTTTCCAACAGTAATAAAGCTTTGATCTTTGGTTATGGACACAATTTGATCCCGTAGGCCACGGGAAACCCTAAATATTCATGCGTAAACACCCCTCAAATCAGACCTGGCGTAATTTAAGCAAACTTATCCCTCCACAGCCTCCTTGATTTATTACGCAACCCGAAATTTTTGTTCTTTAGAGTTTGGATGGGTAAAACTCCCTTCGATTTGGTGGGGATTGATGGATATGTTAGTTTATTTCCCTTCCTAATCCAAAGGAGTAGGATCTTACCTCCACTATCCAAACATGCCCATTAAATTTGCTCCATCACTTATGCTTGAGTCCTAAGGATTTTTTTAGTCCGACAGTGGGAGCCCACCATCAACACTTGTAGAAATGAATTGCACTGAATTTATTGCCTTGGATGTGTTATTTGGATTCAACTATTTTTTAGTGTAAACGTTCTTCTGATGACTCTCAGATGTGTAAAAGTGAAATTGATTTGACATCTCATTTACACATTCGATTCTAATTTGCAGCAATCATCTATTATCATGGAAATTGAGTTGTTGCTTGGGACCCATATAGTCCATGTAAATCCAATCTCCATCTGGTGTGAATTTTGTGGTTAGGGGAGTGAATTGTGTTCATACTTTTGATGCTAGTTAAACCAAATTTATCCTATATGTTCATTCCCTCCTTTTTTGCCATTTTTAATCAAATAACTTCCTACTGCTTTTTGTAACTTCGACACCTATATATGGTTATAAATTGTGCTTCAATAGAATTTTTTATTAGATCAATCTAGTAACATAATTTTCATATAGTTCATGTGTTACAGACCGTATATCCTCATGTTTGCTTACATGTCAGTTGTTGTGGTTATTGTGTGTCCACTGTCCATCATATCATAGTTATTGAGTTATTCGATTGCATCAATATTTGCTTGATTCCTGGTTAGTACAAAATACTTGCTACATATATTTATTTCCTGAGTAGCATAGAAGGGGATTGTACATTCTACTCCACTAAATTTGCCCACTGACTTTAAACAACTGAGTACTTGACATGTTCCTCAATATAACATCTGTGACTTCACCTTTTCTTACAACTTGCATTTTCTTTCTGCTGTTCTGTGGCCCATGGATTTACATCTATTTGCACACAGTTTTTATGTTGTTGTTGTAGGTGCATTGTTAACTCCGTGGTCTGTTTGCAGCCATGTTTTATTAAATTTTTTGACTCTTGACATACTTGCCTTTGACAATTTCACCATGGCATGAGAATTGAGCGCTCTTCTAAAATGTTCTGTTCTCAGTTCCATATGCTTAACTATCTCATGTACTAGGGAACAACCCATTGTTTTTTCTTTATTCTTATAACGAAGCTTAACTCTATAGTAATGTGAAATGTAGAGGTAAAATTTCTGATCAGGAATGATGCAAGGTCGTAAAATGATTTAAAGTTATGGTTAAGCGTCTTTCACATGCAAAATTGTATTGAACACAATTTCCATTCATGTCCCATCTGCTGTGTAGTATAGAACTTGATGAAGTGGGTGCAGATATTCTGGTTCAAATTTCCACTGTTTGTTATATACTTGGACTGTCATTTTGAATTTCTATTAATCAGATGCATGATGCAGGGCTGGCGACGTTACTCAACTGAGGGTAGGGAGCCAATGGAGAAAGCTGAGGGTGTTCCTGCGTATGTGGTGGCAACGGTGTGTGCGAAAATCTGTTCCAACATTCTGTAGGACCATGATATCAATTTTGAGCTTTTTTCTGTTGATGTCAATTTTTTTTGTCAATAATAAGATGATAGTTACTCCCGCACTTATATGTTTCTGTAATCTGTATACTTACTACACGAACTGCATTAAGAAATTGCAAAGGAGTAAGTTTTTACCCTTTTACAACCATCTTTTACAGTTCCATTATATTTGCATATAAAAAGTAGTTTGTCAAATACATTACCACCTTTGAAGAAGTTTACATTCCACCAAGTGCCAAATGCAACTTAATGCGATGCTTATTTGAAGGGCAGTATTATGCGATCCCAATCATGATGCAAGTTTGAGTTGTATAATGTTGGTGATATTTTTAAGCTATATTAAGGAAGAGAATAGCAATAACCCCTCGGGGGTACCCAAACCAATCACATTTCATTGTCAGAGGTGTTCTATATATATATGTTTCTTTTGGAAGGTACTGTTATATGCACGGTTTTATTTGCATCAAAACACTAACCCCCTTTTCCCTCTAATAGGTGCAGAGAACGTGTGAGGAATATTGACATAGAAGATAGGGTCAGGTATTCTATTGTGTATTCAGTGGTGGTTTTAGCGGGGTCTATGGGCTATAGGATGAAGTCGTAGTAGGGCCTCTCCGCTGTTGATTTTGGAGACTACCAAGACTTGTCAAGCGGCCGCGGTTTGCTCGCATCTTCATGATTGCTTGGTTGAGCAGCGATCTGGGTTGTAGCACCAATAAATTAACCCTTTGTGCTTGTCCCTGTTGAGAGTTCTGTGGTAATTGTAATAGACATATTGACTTGCTGTCGAATGTTTAACGTGTGAATCTGGAATTATACAAGCATCGCATCTTGTTTGCCCTTTAGCCGAGTTGAAAAAAAAACTTATATTTTGAACTGTACATGAATTCAATTTTATTATATTAGACTAGTATTTGCACGTGCGTGTGTATACAAAGGGTATACACGATCTTTATTTATTTCAGAATAAGTCCAATAAATGAATTAAATAATTCAATTAAACAAGGCTTAATTAGGCAAATAAAAATTAAAACAAATACAAATGCGCAAGGTTTCTTGAAAATTTATTTAATAATTGGCTATTAAAAATTTCAAGGATAAGAAATTGAACATGATTAGATCACTCTCGTTGTTAATTAAGGATTAGCCAACATGTTCTTATATAGACGGATATAACCATCTGAAATAAAATTAGAGCAATTATGATTATGACAGCACACTAGACTTAGAGTAATTGTGATCATGACAGAACACTGGACTCAAAGATACAGTTATAGTGAAACCCTTGTCTACACTCTGGCACATACTCCCTCCGTCCCGTAATAACAGGCCATTTAGCATTTAAATTTTGTCCCATAAAGAATGTCCATTTCGCTTTTAGAGATGCACACATTAATACAAAATTGCATAGAGAAACGTAAAAGTGCATAGAGAAACATATAGAGCCAATCAAATAGCTAGTTAATGCTACTTTTATAACTCCAATGAGGGGTAATATGGTCATTTGTCATGACTACTAATTTGTTTGATATTTCTAAAACGACGTGTTATTATGGGACGGAGGGAGTATGTCATCTGCATTCGGTGCCACGTCCTCTAGGCAGATAGGGCATCCGTGCTTGGCATTGAGACAGCCTTGCACCAACTTATGGTCTTGCAAAGTCTACACTTTAGTGTTTGTTTTTTAAAATCAAGTAATTAAGATACCATTCTTTCAACTTGGACAAACATAACAAGAACGAAAAAATCAACAATCAATACAGGGTATAATATAAATATAGAAGTAATTAGGTAAAGATAAAATAATTATATCATAATCTCACACGTTAGCGAACAGTCGGTGGTCCTGCGCCAGCCAATGTTCGGAAAAGGAGATCCAAACTTCACTATTCACTTATCACATCAAATCATATTAAATTTCTTTTCTCATGCATGGAGCACTAAACGTGGGTAAATAAAAAAACTAGTTGCATGGTTTTGAAGTAGACGACGAGACAAATCTTTCGAGCCTAGTTAGGTCGTGATAGGACAATGTTTATCATAAACAAACGAAAAATGCTACAGCACGCGTGTGGCTTTTTCACCATTTTCACTCTCTTTCAGGAACTAAACGAAGCCCGGGACGAAGAACTTCCAAGTTTCTTACAGCAGCAGAGCCAGCGTTGGGCTCGCAAATATTCCTATGGCCACATACGCCTGTACTACGTACACAAACAACTTGCAGGGATTTGCGCGGTCGCCACTTCAGCACTTGGGCAAATCCTTAGGCGGCGGCAGAACTGACTCGTCAGGCCCGTCGCCGTCCTCCACCAGGAAGGCCATCTTGAGGCCCCAGCTCGTGTGCACCTCCAGATGGCAGTGCAAGAACCAAACGCCCGGGTTGTCCGCCCTGAACCGGATCGCCGTCCACCCACCTGCCGGCACGGCGACGGTGTTCCTCTCCGGCGGGTCGACGAGGTTGTACCCGGCGGGATCCTTGGCCGGGTCAAAGTTGCCAACGCCCCTCCCGACGACAAAGAAGTTGTAGCCGTGGAGGTGGAACGGGTGCGACTCCACAGACAGTAGGCTGGTGTCCTGCAGCACCAGCTCGACGGAGGCGTTGTACGCGACCCTGCTCAGCCTCGTGCCCGGCGACGCGCCGAGCCCCGCCGTGAGCGGCACCACCCCCGTGTAGTTGAACCGCGCCGGCGGGCGGTCCGGGAAGTCGGCGGCGAAGACCCCCTTGAGGCCCTCGTAGTGCGCCTGCAGCAGCGCCACCCTGGGCATCACGAACGTGACGTTGTTGAGCGACGCCGCGAGGCGGGTTCCCTTCGGGCACGACGCGCACGGGTCCACGTTGAGCCCGATGGTGTACAGCAGGTGCCGGTCCACAGCGAGCGGCACGGCGGCGGGGTACCGCGCCGAGTTCAGGCTCCGGAGGCTGCCGTGGAACGCGGCCACGAAGCCGGTGCCGTTGGCGTCGGGCATCAGGCGTGGCGGCACGGGCAGGACGGAGGCCGGGACACCGGCGTACTGGAGGATGGCGGTGGCCGTCTTGTTGTCGACGGGGACCGGCACGTCGTTGAAGGGCTTGACGGCCATGAAGTAGCGGCCGGGCCTCTGGTCCGCGCGGACGAGCGCGTTGGTGGTCTGCCCCGGCGAGAGGTGGATGGTGGACGCCGAGAACGGCTTGGTGTAGGTCGCGTCGATCTCCACCACCGTCATGGTGTGGCCGGCGATCGAGAAGAAGAGCTCGTCGTTCACCGCCGCGTTGATGATCCGGAGGAGGTACGTCTTCCCCCACTCCACCTGCAGCGCGTACGTATCTGAACCACGTATATTCACGTACACGTACGGTTAGTAACACCGATACCTTTGCCTTGAATAATAATCATTAACAGTGCAAAAGTACAAGTGATGAGGTGACACGCACGCACGTTTCTGGGAGCAGTGGAAGAGCGGGCCGGGCTTGCCGTTGATGGTGTGGGCGTCGGAGGTGTTGGGTGCCATGCCCAGCGCGCGCCCCTGCGTCTCGACGGCCTCCACGTCGGCGTGCCACCACTCGCCGAGGATGATCTCGGCCTCGGCGTGGGGCCTGGGGAACGGGTAGTAGGGCACGCCGGGCGCGGGGAGGACGACGACGGCGCCGTGGACGGTGGCGCGCAGCCAGGCGATGTGCGCGTGCCACCACAGCGTCCCGCGCTGGCCCGTCACGTTGAAGTCGTAGGCGTAGCTGCCGCCGGCCGGGATCGGGCACTGCGTCACGTACGCCGGCCCGTCCGCCCACCCGTTCCGGCGCTGCTTCAGCCCGTGCCAGTGGATCGTCACGTTGTGCCTCACGCGGTTGGTCACGGTCACCACGACGCGGTCACCTTCGCACGCGTAGATGGTCGGGCCCGGGAAGCTGCCGTTCACCGTAACCATGGACTTTGAATGGCACAGCCGGCTCACGTTGCTCATCACGATCTGGGACGCAGGTGTTCAAACAAACCAGCGTCGAGAATTCAGAAAAGAACAATGATGATCAGCGGGGTTTATATACTCACATCGAATTGGTATCTCTTGACGTCAGCCTGCGCAGCAGGAAGAACGGAGAGTGCAAGGACGACGACAGCTGAGAGCAGCAAGGGAAGGTAGTGCCGAGAGGAGGCCATCCTCATTGCAGTTGCAGCCAGCGCCGATGAGAATTCGGACGTACTTGCTCGCCGCCGGTGCAACCTGACGGTGCGCGCCGCGCCTTATATCTTCACAACGTCGAGGCTCGGGAGAACTGGGAAATCTGTTGGTTAAGGTGGTTGGAGACCAGAGCAGGAGCTGGTGAGGTGCCTTTTCGTAGTGGCGAGACTGAAACGGTCAGGAAGTTGTGACGGCGACATGCGAGTAGTGCGAGCGGGAGTACCAGCTGCGCGCTGCTTACTGAGATCGATCGACGGCGTCAAAGCCACTGCATCATCGATCCTCGTCTTTTTAAATCATCAGGATATGTTCACTGATCGAGCCTAGGTTGCACAGCTGTGTTTTCTTTGGCTTAAAGGAAACATAGAATGCCTTTGCTTGTTCGCCTTTATCAGGGCAAGCGTATTCTTGGCATGACTGACCAATTTACCCCTGCTATCTGAAAATCTTAGTCTGCACATATTCTACTCCAGGCAAAATCTTAATCTGAAAGGAACTTGCTTGTGTTCATTTCTGACTTGAGACCACCATTCCAATGCGTCGATTACACTGAAGTTTTGCTTGGATGCAGGGGCATTGGAAAACAATCGAACATGCGCCTTTTTTCCATTTTGGGGCGTGCAATGCATAACAAGTAACGTGTACTTACTGTGAAGAACGGTAACGCACAATTGCACATCTGGTTGGTTTGTCTTCGAGGTGAAGAGACGAGAAGTGAGTGACATGCATCTTTGAGTCACTTAGAAGAGGAGATGATTCGTCTGACTCCTTTCTTCTTACCAATGCAGAGGGTGTGTAGAGTGAAAACAGAAGAGGCTGTTTTGGTGGGACATCGCCAAGTCACCATATAGAGGTGGGATTGTAGCATACACAGATCTCACCATTGCCGATCGATGGATTGGCTTCAAAGCGCTACAGACTCGACTCCAAACGAAACAAGACATCTTTCTGACCATGGTTTTTTCCATACCGGTACAAATACACGGGAACATGGGACATGATTTACATCATAGAAATGATGACATGCATGGAAAGCGTAAACTGGTATAATTCAGGACATACGCCCTAATAAAAGAACTGAAACACACAGTTAACCAGCCACACAGCATATGAAGCTACAAATTCAATAATGACATTAGTATTGTGGTTATGTAGTGTTTTCTACCGAAGCCACTCTTGTCCGCCAACCCAGACTTTGGTGATGAACGGCGCAGCTTCAGTCTGTGACAGGTCGTGAGACCACGCTACTCTTCCGTCAGTTTTGGACCCGTCCCCGTAGCACTGATACTGCCCGTAGGCCGTAGAACGCTGTCCTGCACCGACAAAATATTGAACCGGATCAAGTAAGAGAACAACATTGCGGTGAACATATGCCAAAACTACAGCTTGCGTGCATTGGGAGTTTGGGACACATATGGGCACGCACCTCTGTTTTGCAGGGTCGCTCCAATCACCCCAGCCCTCGGGCCTCACCGTGCTGGACATGTAGCTAAGTGCAAACACGACGCGAGAGTAGGGACCCCTCGGTCGTCCCAGGATTGACGTGCCCACCCCGAGGCCCGTCACCTTGCACCCAACGAAACTAAATCCTGTGTTCTCTGACTCCGATGACCGTCCATGTGCTGTGAACGCACCGCCAACCGGCGAGGTGGAGTGGAGGTGACACTTCTGCATTATTTGGGCAATAGATATATCAGACTTACAACTTTATTTCATAATGTTCACAGTGTTGTATGAGAGAGTAGTTCTGTCCCCTACGTGAAGTAGTTCTGTTCATTTACTGAGGTTGACATTTGGCTCTCTTGATTATAAAATGACGTCGAAGTTCCGATCTAGGCCGTGTTTCTTCGGGGTGGAAATATTTTTCCACCCCTTGACTAATAATTAAGAGTATTAAATAAAGTCGGTTTACAAACTATCGTCACAACATTGGACTATTTTGCGAGACCTATCTAATAAGGCCTTTGACCGCACGATTAGAGGATGTTTACTGTAGCATTACTGTAGCAAAACATGGCTTAATTAGGCTCATTGGATTCGTCGTGCAAAATTACACTCATCTCTAAATGGGTTTTGCAAATAGACTTCATTTAGTACTCCATGCAAAAAAGATTCCTTTAGGAAAAAATTTCCCTCTTGAAAAGAAACACGGCCCTATTACAGTGGGGAATACGAATCTGATATATAATAACTATTAAACATATACCTCAAACAAAGTCCTAGCGTCACCAAAGACAAAGTCCGTGCCCCCTTCGACATAGCAGCCTCGATAGTAATGGCGCCCTGTATCATCCATTAGTGTGTGCTGAAACGACAGAAACCTGCAACCGTAGAACGCGGCCCTGTCCCCGGCGACCCTCATGGCGACTGCCGGTCCGTTAGCCCCAAATGTGTTCTGCAATTAAATGAGAACTCGGAATAACGATCATCAAGACGTGCTACTGGTAATGTGCAGGAACGACGTACCATCATCGACTCGATCAGTCATATGCTATCCATATGCACACCGTACCTGGAACGTTAAGCGCTTGGCGATGAAGTCGGAGGCTAGCACCGATACTGTCGGGCTCTCGGCGGTGACCCCGGACTCGTTCCAGGTGATGACCGTCGAGCCGGCGCTCGTGCCGACAAGACTTATGCAGGGCTTGTCCACAACGATCTTCTCTCTGGACAGAATAGAACTAGCTGGATCAGAGGTTAGATACGATGGAGCCAGCTGAAATGAACACGAGTACGTACAGATCGAGTGACCAATGGTTCACTCCTGACACTCTGTACTCACACTTGCCTGTATACTCCGGGCTTGATCCGGATGACGACGCTGCCGCCGCCGGAGCTGTTCGTCGGAGCGGCATCGACCGCGTCCTGGATCCTCCGGTGGTCGCCTCTGCCGGACTGGTCAACCGTCAGGACGAGTTGTTGCCGCGGGCCCAGCATATCCCCGACCACCTCGTCTTTGGAGGCGGAGCTCGCAGCGCACAGAAGAAGCAGACGAGAGCCGGCAACTGCCTGCAGGGCGCTGCTGTTGCCGCGGCCCTGCCGGCCGGCGAGTTGACGCGATTTAACAACATGCCCCCGATCGAGCCCCGGACGATGATTCGCGCTAAAGGCATGCGGGATCGCTTTCGCGGCAATCGGTGCAGGAGAAAGGACGGCGGTTTACATATATAATATATATTATAATATATATATATATATATATATATATGTAAATAAAGCCAGGTCTCAGGTCAACCCCTGGCCACATACATGGCATTATGCGAACGAGTTGCCATGCATATGCTTGCGCCGTTCGTTACGCGAGTTGGTGCCTGACTAGCTCGACGACGTCGGAGAAACTGCGTGCCTGACGCATATGGACACGAATTAAAGATATCCATTGCACGGGGCGCAACCTTGCTGCATCGTTTCTGTTTCTGTTTCAGGTTTCTGCATATAGTACTCGTGTACTATGTGTATATGTAAACCGGAGTCCAATAAAGTGTGTGTGCGGTAGCTTGACTTGGAGCAAAGGAAGAATTTCCTGGTTTAAATAAGAACTTGGCTTGTGGCATCGGACTAGTCCACATGCGAAAAGCTAGCTACGTAGTAGCTTCATACATACGGCTTGTGAAGTTGTGGTCAGCGTTTACAGTAAGCGCAAAACTTTGTCTGTTCTCGAATTTTCATTGATTTTTTGTTTTATTTTCTCTGCGACGACACTCCTTCTGATCGACATGTTTGGCGGTGTTCAGTATGTGTTGCTTGGTTTTGTTCGGCTAAAACATACATTCTCGGATAGTATGTTAGTCCATGTGGTGGAGTGCAGTCCAGAGCGAAAAATCTACTTGTGCAAGCGACTGCGGAGCTTATTGCATGTCGTACTTAGAGGTTTAAAATAAATTGAAACTTTGCACACACAATAGTGTCAAGTAGATGTGAATTATATCAAAAATTGAGATTCAAAAAACTTTTATAAAAATTTATATAAAAAACACAAATTTCAAATAAGCTCCGCGGTCGCTTGTACGTACCGAGAGCTTCTTGCTAAAGTACTCCACTAAGTTATAAGGGCCTGTTATTGAAAAAAACAACTGTCCGTTCTCTCTTCTTACAGTGGTCTCTCGTCATTGCTGACCAGTAGAGAACTAGAGATCATGGCGCGTCATCCTTTTTCTTTCTGTTGATTCTTTTTTACCAGTTGTCTGAAGTACTGTGCAACCTGCACCTCTCCAACGTTTGCTCTAAAAAAGAACCTTACGATCCTGCAATTTTTTAGGCATTCCAATGGAATCCATGGCCTACTGAAAGAAAACCAGCTAGAAGCCGGCAAACATAAAAAATCGAACAATCAAACGGGCGAGAAAATTGTGCACTGAGCCAACCACTAGCTGGCTCTCGAAATGGATTCAAGGAAACCTTCCTAGCTTCCCCCTCTGTGCACGGAAGTGACCTGAGAAAGCAACCACTCTAACGCAAAGTTCAATCGATCGGGTTGCCTCTGAAATGGAAGAAGAAACATTCGATCGGCCTGAACTTGCAACCACCCGAGATTCCTTGCTTCCTTCCAAATGGCAAAGGCAGGTACCAATTCTTGTGTGCCGGCTAGGGGTGAAATTTGCATCATAAGAGGCGACCCAGCTCCGTGCACGGTTCTTAAGAACTCACCATCTTCACCCACGCAATCTAGCCAGGGTCGATCATATCGGAAGAAACACAAGAGCAGGAGTACGTGAAGCATTTACTCCATCAAGGTACGTGCAATTCTGACTCATTTCTTCTTACCAATGCACTTAGGGTTTTAAAACCAGACATGGCTTTGAAATTGCTAATAATTTAGCGGAAATTAATGGCGTGATGTTTACAAAACCAGAGGAATCATCGAATCAAGATAAACTCTGCAACTCTACTTTCTTTGACAAACAAGACGCGCTCCAAACATTTTCCTGTAAATGACACCTCAACAAAAAATAGCACATGATGATCTGTAGGGATTGAGGTTACCGGTACATGTCAGGTCAATAGATCAAACAATACCTGAGACCCTGAGTATCATATATCATGTCAATCTAGCAGGTCAAATATGCAAGGAATCACAAAGGCGCTGCAACTCCATGGAAGGCAACTAAGGCACGCCGTTCTGCAACATATGAACAAGGGAATCTTCTCCTGGGCTACCCTGATCTCGCGCATACAGAGCGAGTCGCCAACTGTGATTATACCTCATATGGGGCTAGAGAACATCACGGTCAGCGAGATTCTTAAGGCTAAAGGGGAGGCTGAATCTGGAGCAGTCTACTGGTGCAACACCAGCAATTTTGTACATGAAGCTGTCAAGCACGTAAGCATTATGTTCTCAAGTAAAAGTGTAAACAGTGACCTGTTTCTTTATTTCTTATATGAGATTATAGCAATGCGACTAATAAAAACCGCCCCGTAAAATTGTAGATGACAGCACATAATGTTGGAGCTTTAGTGGTGCTCAAGTCAGGGGACATGAAGCAGCTTGCGGGGATTGTAACTGAGAGAGGTAAGTTAAACCAAGCTGGCATATCTACCGTGTCCAGTATAAACCACATTAAGCTTTTTTCAGAACAGTTTAAAGCTAAATAGTGAACTTAAGCTTATAGTTTCTCCAACAAATGCTTAAAAAAAACTTTTTCGGTATAGATTTCGCCAGGAAGATCCTCTTGCCAGGACGACCTTCAGAGGAAACAAGAGTTGAAGATATCATGACAGAAGAGGTGAATGGACTAGAAAAGTGGAAAATAACTCTAACTGAACAAGATCATATAGCATATCTTCCAGTCCTCTCATCATTTTATTTACTACATTCCAGGACAAGCTAATTACAGTGTCCAGCAGTACCAATATCCTACGTGCAATGGAAGTAATGACAGGTTAGTTATCATTCATTTGTTTCGTAAAATGAAGTGATTGTATCACATTTGTAAGTTACAGGCAAAACCTAGGATCTAATTCTTGGTCCCCCTCTCTTGTTAACAGATAAGCATATCAGACATGTTCCTGTTTTCGATGAGAAGGTAGTTGGTATGATTTCCGTTGGTGATGTTGTTAGAGCAATCGTGGACCAACAGCACCAAGAAGTAAAACAGTTGAAGAAGTATATCAGAGGAGATTACTATTAGAATTGTTTTTAGTTTTAACATTTGGTGATTGGTGAAAAATATTGTGTACAATCACTCATTATATTTAAATAAGAGATATATTTTCCTCCAGGTAGAAATCAATGTCCACTGTCTTTCATCTGAAATTTGCTTCTGAGCTAATAGATAAAGACATGGAAAACTATAAGCTTCATATTGGTTCATTTGAGTTTGGACACGTTATGACCTGTCACCGAACATTACCATATTGTACATCGTCAATCTAAAGATGTCTATTCACTGTGATCAGATCAAAGAAATGAAGCATCAAAATTAAGCATCTAAGATTCTAAGTTTTCTAGAAACATTATATATTTATATGCAGAAAGAACATACTGCAGTACAAAAATAAAGAAAAACAAACCAGTATAACAAACTTACATTTGACTCCACCGGGCTTGTTTTTCGCAAAAAAAAATCTCATGTACTCCCTCCGTCAAAAAATAAGCCATTTTAGATATTATATAACAGATTAATAAATAACTAAAATGATCTTGATTACTCTTTTTGTTAGCCTTATTTGGCGCTAATTGATTTTTGCATGCACTTGTAAATATTAAATGAATTAAAATAACATGCTTTTGGAGAAATTCTAAATTCTAGAATGACTTGTTTTTTGGAGGTACTGCCTATGGTAATTGGTAGGTCTTTGTATCCCAATTAGGCCTTGTTTAGTTTCCAAAGTTTGCCCCCAATTACCACTATGTAAAAAAAAGATTCCCATAACATTAAAATACCGGCACATGTATGGAATACTAAATGTAGATGAAATCAAAAATTAATTGCACAGTTTTGTTGTACTTTGCGAGACGAACATTTTGAGCCTTAGAAGAGGTGGGTCTTGGTTGTGCTACTCCATTCTCTGCTCGAAAATATTATTCCTTCAAGCTTTGTTCTGTCTAAGTCAAAACTTCTCTTTAGCTAGATTTATAGAAAAATATACCAACAGCTGCAACATCAAAATGATTTAAAAAACCATGAAATATATCATTTTAGTGTATTTATTATGTATCTTCATGTCAATATATTTTTCTATAAACTAGCTCAAAATTAGGAAAAATTATCTTAAGACAAAACTAAAACTTCCTATAATTTGAACCTTGGGAGTAAAAATAATGATACCACAGAAAATATTCAAAGTTTTTCTGGGTGTTTTTGGAAACTTGCAGTCCCACACCTGATTCTGACATATTCGTTACTTCGACTAATCTCTGTCACTACTCGCTGTACATCTAGCCTACTATTGATTTCCCTTTGTGCGCAGTAATTCCAAGACAAACGCAGATGCTTAAAGCGGATGCTAGTTGCCCTCATAATGTAGCTTGGTTGCGGAAGAATTAGTTCTTTACCAGTACTTCAGCAGCACAACTGTAGATTAGCAGTTTTGCTGCCCCGGAAAGTATTACTGCTTTTTTCCTTTCGTAGATTCTTCCAACTAATGCCAAGCTCCTCACAGGAGTAGAATCCTAATGTTGCAGCTCCAGGGAAAAGAGTCCAGGCGCAGATTCTTGGATTAGCTTGCAAGTTGAGGCTGCTTTTCTGTAATATAGAATTCTCTTATTTGGGGCAGAGCGTCCTCAAGAATGTAAGGACGCCAAAAGCACAGTCTCTCAGATCTCGTTATAGAGGGCCTGTTTGCTTCCCCGCTGCAGCCTGCCGGGGCCTGCCACAACACTATAGCATACAAGTGGCGGGGTTGTCGCCCAGAATCGACGCCACAACACTGTAGCGTGGCTGGTTGTGGCTGGCAACCAAGCAGGACCAGAGTCTAGTGGACGCCACACTCGCACGGCTGCAGCATTGGGTCGCCATCGCCAAGCGGCGCCCAGCAGCTATTAGCCGTGAGGTCATCAGGGATCTGGCCATCACAAGGTCACAACATGAGTGGCTCACACGTCAATAGACAATAGGGGCATCAGGACACTAATTAAAAATCCACCTATTTTTATTCACTTGTTTTATTAAATAATTTTATTGACCAGTGTACATGTGCATCAGTTAATTTTTTTCTTTTCATGTTTTATGCACATGTGCATCACCGCATCATACACCAAGCTATGTATTTTGCACTTGAGAGTGACATGCTAGAGAAAAGATTGATCATGAATATATCATTGAAGATTTCTTAAATAATAGGCGAACAACGATCAGCGCGCACACGGCACATCCAAAAATAGCTCCCAAACATCCATCCTACTGTCCGTAAACCTCTCAGGAACTTTCCCAATAGGCTAGCATCACAATGCAGAGATGATGCACTGTTTTCGTCTGGCTCGGCCAGGCCTGTGCGTGGGGATGGACCCATGGCCGACACTATCACGTGAAACGAAGAACAAACATATGTTCTGGATTTTACTAGCGTAATAACTTACATTGTCGTGCATGCATGTGGTTTGTTTGACAAGTCGTCGGATGGGAAAGGCCTCTAGCTGCTGTTTTCAATCACCTGATAGTTAATTTAATCTAAAGGGTTAGAGCCTATTTTCATTTTTTTATATAAAAAGGAGATTCTACAACTTATCTTTGTGGGACCGGTTTGGAAATATGGCGAGGAGATTGAAATATTTTTCTTCAAATTATTCCTGCAGGCCAAATTTTTTTTCTTTCCATTACACCAACTTGTTTCCTTCACACTCACCCTGGATTGGGTGAAGGGAGAATCTATATCTATATTAAACAGATTCTATTGTATCAACTTGTGCGAATCTGGCGAAAGACAATATGCTAAAGTTTCTTTGTGTGAGCTAATCGCACCATTAGAGGAACCATGGTTAAGGGCAGGACGTCAGTTGGCTGGCTTTCAGCTCCAGGGATTCCGATCCCCCGCGCACACACGCACACGCTCTGCGCCTTTTTCCCTGCGAGGATTCCCTGCCGATGAGATTCCCGATTGCGCGCGCGCCTTTTTCCCCTGTCCCCGGAAGACACAGAATTCGCTAGCTAGCTGCCCTGGACGCCGATGAGCCGCGGGAACCTTTACGATCACCAAGTTGGCCGTGGCATCTACCAACCGCAGTCCAGGCTTTCGAGGAGAATCCGATTTACCATATCTACCGAACGGGAAAGGCACTTGGCGATTTTTATTTTCTTTATTCAATCCTCTTCTACTGAATTGACGTGAGCTAAATTGTTGGAGGCAGAATTTTCAGAAAAAAAAAGAGGAACTGTTGGAGATAGTAGATGCATCCGGCGTGCAACTGCAACTCATGGTAAAAGAGCCAACGCCTGACTTGGAAAGTAGAGGCATCCGTTGCCTCTCGTGCTTTATGAAAAAAAAATTAATGGGATTTAGGAATTTCATTGGCGACAGTCTGATTCCGCAGGAATCAGGGAATAGAAAAGGGCTAATAGTGAAGGGATACCATCCATCAACTAAACTAGTAGATTTTCCACACCTGTTCCTGCTGTAGTATTGTTATATGTGATATGTCATATAGTTAGTTATACTACATGCTACTCGCAAAAAAAATAGTTATACTACATGCTATGTCTCATTACTTTTAATCTATCATCGCAGTTTTTGCAGCGGAAAAGTAAGCACAAGAAGAATAGAATTATGCTACACCCGATCGTAGGTGCTGCCCTCAAACATCAGACAGATATATATATATATATATATATGGTCATATAGCAGGATATTAGGCAATTTATGATGTTTTTAATTTGGGTGACCTATATTTTTGCCATAGCATTGGATATCCTGAGTTGATGAACATGAATAACTTCTGATTAAAAAAATTGGTTAAAGAACAAGAAAAATAAAATAGACAGTTCCTTACAAATCCATCTATAATCAAACTCTCCCTTCTCTGCTAAAAGAATTTCCCATCTCATGAATTACCATAGTTGGATTTCATGGTTTCACAGGCGAGCTATTGCATTCAATTGTGGTGCATGTGATTGGACGAAATTGGATGAAATGAACTCTCTGATCCCCAATGCCAGTTTCAACATGTTCCGTTGTTTTGGAAATGGCGTATGCCCAGTTTTATCCAGATGAAACCCTCCATTCTTTTCTTCATAAATTACTTGTCATGTTATTATTTTTGTCTATGTGATATTTTATTCAATGAGATTGAAACCTGTAAACCTACTCTGGGATGGCCTTGTAAACTAATTTTGAGCTTGTTGTACATACTGTGGTTGAAGGTTAGTTTGAGCATATAGTTCGAAACTACTATTGAGCAAAGAGTATATCAATTGTATAGAGTTTCCTTCCACGTTTTGGATTAAGATATATCAATTGCTTGGCCCGGCACATGCAATTTCTTCCAAATGGCAAGTTGCTCGATGTTCTAATTTTAGAATTCTTTGTCGGCCTTTGTGCCTCACATGCCTCACGCAAGTAAAGTTTCTTCATCATACTCCCTTCGTCCCAAAAAAAATACTCAGTCATTCTAGCAATTTTAGAGCAGATTAATAAGGAAATAAAATGTTGATTATCCCTATTTATTAGCCATATTTGGCACTGAATGATTGCTACATGCATATGCACAAACTAAATGGATTATAATAACTTATTTTTGAATAAAATTCAAATTATAGAATAACTTATTATTTTTTTAAGAACGGAGGGTTGGACCCGTGAATTACTCCAACCAACAGCCGTGTTACAACTAACCTTCATTAAATCTCTGGTCAAAAAGAACATTTACTATTTATAGTTATGATACTATAAACATTCGAAAACGACGGTCAAAGTGACATACTAGTATGTGATAACGTTGGAAAACGGCCATCATTTACTTCTCCTTTTCCTACGTGGGCTGTAGACTGCCTGCCCCCGGTTCTTTTGCCAGATGGAACCAGAGGTCGGCCACTTGTTGGCCTCAAAACCCAGCCCCACGTACGTATCCTATAAATTGGACCCTCGCACAACTCGTTCTTCCCATCGAAAACCATTTCAAAACTTCCCTTTTCCCTCCGCCGGTTACATCACTAGACGCACAAACCGCCGGTTACATCACCCGTTCCAAACAGCTAGCGCCATGGCGTCCAACTCGATCAGGAGCTCCTCCTCGTCATCGTCTGATGAGTGGACGCGTTGGGAGGACAAGATGTTCGAGCGCGCCCTGGCGGTGTACGACACGGACACTCCGGACCGGTGGCACAACGTGGCCCGCTACATAGGCGGCACCAAGTCCGTCGAGGAGGTGCGCCGCCACTACCAGAAGCTCGTCGAGGACGTCGCGCAGATCGAGTCCGGCGGAGTGCCCTTCCACTGGTACGCCGCCGCGCCGCCGCCGTCGACGCTGCAGCGAGGTAACTGAGCAGGCTAACACGACGCGGCCGTCCAGTCCATCCGTTAATTGCTTGCCCTTTCTATTATTAGTTTGCAGAGCATGCAACATGCCATATATTTAACCACTCCGGATGTAGATAGCTGCCTGCATGCTGGTACCACATGAGATCTGATCCTTGAACAACAGCACCGTCCGTGCATGCTTGAAACGGCAAATACCCACGAGATTAGTCATAATTTAGTAGCATTATGCCCTGCTTAAAAAACTGCATTATGTCATCATGCATGCCACTGGCGTTGATGTGATAATGTTTAATACTGTTTAGATAACCGTCCATGCTGTTAATTCCGATGGTAGATTGGTACGACATGTCAAGTTGGCAACTTTGATTTAGGCTGCTAATTGACTAGTATGCTTTAGTACGTAAGTACTGCCTAAGTGCCTACTACTCTGCCTCGAGAGACACATCTGTTCGTGGTTTAGTACTAAACATAATATACAATGTTATCATCAGCCATCATGCTGGGGAACAATGTAATATGAAATAGCCACACGCATCATCATACTAGATTCATCACTTGTCCTCGGTACAGATGCAAAATATGCATAAAGTTCCCTTTCAAAAAAAAAGAAAGAAAATTAATGCGAGAAAAGGTCATCTGTTCATTTATGCATGTCTAGTTTTTATGCGCTGAACTAATTAGACCGCAATATGTACTATATAAAAGGTCCGTTAATCTTAGAAATTCTCATAGGCCTTACAATGTGGCTGCAGGTTGAAGTATGTGAGCTTCAATGAAGGGAATGATTAAACAGCGGCTAGCTGTGTTGTGCTCCTTGAAGAAGATTTATAAATTATGCATGTAAATGTGCATGTGTGCGTTGAATTGAAAAATCAAAGGTAGCTAGGATATCGAGGTTAATGGTCCTTGATCTTGTGTACCAAGTTCAGCTCTTGATCTATGGATCGGAGTGATATGAATGCTTCATATATATGTTCCTCTCACGTGTCGAAATATCGTGGATCAATTAATCAAGGCATTCCCACGGGTCGAGATATTTCCACTCCAAGAACTCCGTATATATATATTTACGGACATGGCGCGCTCCTCCTCCTGTTATGATACTCTTCCGTACTTGTCGTTCTAATTATGGACACGGAGTGGTGGAGTGTGACCAACGAGATCTGACGAGGGGTCAGAGGCCATTGTGAAATGTGAACAAAACAACATCGCTTATTGCAGCAATCAAATGAAGTAACTGTCCTAAAAAAATGAAGTAATTGTCTACTTTCTTTTAGTTTAAAAGGGGGAACCAAAGTTCAAAAATGGTTAAGAAATATCATGTTATTATTTAATGATGAATATATTCAACAACATGAAAGAAGAATAAATTACAAGTGTAAACGTTAGATCTTGTAAATTAGTACTCCCTCCGTTTATGATTTAGATGTCGTTTTGGACAAGGACACGGTCACTAAAATATAACTTTGACTTCTTATTTTACAAAATATATATGTATACTTCTATAAAAATATTTTTTAAGATAAATCTATTCATATGGTTTCCACATTTTCAAACTCAACAACTTAAAAGTTATTCATGATTTATATTCCTAATTTTTGACTAAAATCTTGTTCAAAATGATGTCTAAATCCTATGGGGAGGGAGTATATGCCAGACAGGACGAGAGTGCGGAGAGAACAAAAATCCATCTTGCCCTCCATTATCCTCTTGGTATGCTTTCCAAAATTCAAAGTTTGGCCACCAATTTCTATGTTATATATATATATATATATAATCTATATCTATACTATAAAGATCTGAAACTTTTGACAATAGACGAACCCACCAATCATTGAAACTACCCCTTCTAGCTCGTCAAAATTTTGACGACCAGATCCACCAGTCAT
This sequence comes from Echinochloa crus-galli, assembly GCA_900205405.1. Lineage (NCBI taxonomy): Eukaryota > Viridiplantae > Streptophyta > Magnoliopsida > Poales > Poaceae > Echinochloa > Echinochloa crus-galli. The sequence continues at coordinate 2,405,066 of OAMR01000110.1, read as the reverse complement.
TGAAACACTACCCCACTTAGCAACCCCATCTATCATGCCTTTTTTCGTCAAACCCTCCGCTTTCCTCGTCCGCCTCCATATATGAAATTGTCAAATTCGTAACCAACACGGACATTTAACTAGTTTTATATTAAATGTGCGTGTCGCACGTGCGTTCTGTGATAGTAAAAGTTACAAAAGTTTAATTAGCGATGCACACATCCACGTTAAAGTGGCAATACTAAGCAAAACAACTATGGTGGTCGTGTCCAGAGCTGCTCTAGTTGATCAACTGAGTATGAAGAGTGATTAATTGGGCCAAATATAGTTCTTCCACATAGTTCCGAACTATACGTTCAAGATTGATGGCTGGACTACAATTTTAACTTAATCAGCTCATGTTCTGCTTATAGCTATCCATTTCCATATTGGATTGGCAACTTTGTTGGATCTGAAAATGAACTTGGCGTTGAACAGTTCATTTGTATAAACACTGTTTAAAGGGTCAAACGGAGCTCAACATACGTGAAATTTCACCAGGGAACTGAAAATCTACAATACTGCCAAGCCTGAGATAATTTGGATATATGATATGGTTGGGAGGCCAAAGCTGACGACGAAGGGGACATAGTAGAATTTTACATCGATATATAGAACTTACATTTTATTATTTATTTTCCAAGAGGTACATCTTTCCTCCGATTATTTCTCATTCAGTCCACACCTGTTTTTTTTTCTCCTCCTCCAAGTTTCGCGAGGTTAGAGCTTGGGTGTTGTTTCTATAGCAAGCAGTGTCCTGTAATATCCCTAGATTTAGAGGGAAGATTGGCTTTGTGGTGGAGGTGACTGGTGAGCAGGGCAGCGAGGATGGCTAGTGATCGCCAGTGACTCATGGACGATTGCACAAGGATGTTGGGTGGCATTAGAATATGAAGACACTGGTGGAAGGAAGAGAAAAGGGAGGAGGTGAAAAATCGTGAGAGCCATCAAATCATGCAAATTCAAATGAGGGCAAAGCATGATATTTAATGAGTAAAATGCATCATAGGTCACTAAACTATTCTCGCATTCTCACCTGGGCTCTCAAAGTGACCATCTTTTTTAGAAAAGGGAATATATTAATTAATATCCCAGCCGCTGCATGGACCAATGCATGAAGCCGTTTCTTATTACAAGTTTGATGACAAAATCAAATAACCACAACTAAGGTATCTCAAACACTAAAATTTGGAGTAACATTATGAAGAACTCTCGACTCGCCAAGAACTCAAAGTGCAATTCTATTACTAAATCTCTAACCATTTTGCGCGAAGATCTCCCAGGTTGCGTTCTCAAGCTTGCGGCACCCATCCTTCATCGGAGGACTTCTCCTCCTTCTGAAGTAGAGACCATCTAGGTCCATTAACTTTAAAGTTGGTTCATTCTAAGATCACTTGAGGTCCAATCATGGGCGGTCTTTTTTTTAACCTTAAAAATGATCATTCCAAAATAGTTTTCTGATAAGGTATACCTGCCCTTGCTGGTGCTAGAGAGGGAGGAAAGTACGGTACAAACAATGAGTGAAGCGAATTGAGAGAATAATAGATCCACGTGTTTCTTGATAGCAAGCAAGGACGTGCAATTTGATTTGGTGCAACCTTTTTTTAACAAAAATGAAATGAAAGTGCTCCCCTACCTGCCCTCCAAGTCTAGTTCCCTTCTTATCCTCCTCCCTTTCCCTCTACGCTGAGCCACCATTAGGAAGGGGCATCCACCATTCTAATAGATGTATATGTTTGTCCTCTCATATTCGTCATATGTGGCGCCTGGTGGTGATGGTAGATCTTGTCGTGTTGATCTCCTAGTTATCTTTTCCATAAGGAGCGTCATTGGCTATGCATGGTTTCATGCACATAGTGTCAATATCTAGTTAGAGTTGATGGCAATGTTCTTTGGAATAACTGGCCTTCACCACTTTGTCTCCGTCTTGGCAGCTTTTCATTTGGCACTGATGAAGAGCTTGTCGTCGATGTGGTTGCGTCAAAGGATGGCGGCGCAAGAGCGGATCAGGAGCGGGCTCATGGTGCCACCCCTCCTATATATGGTTCTCAAGCATTTCTATAGATCCTTTCTTTGTGACAGATGACTGTTGTGGTCTTCAAAAGCATTTGTGCAATATATTTGGGGTCCATCCAAATCTTCTATGGCGATATGCTTTTCATCTAGTCCACTAGCAGCAAGATCCAAGGTGATAGGGAACAACACAGAGGAGTAGCCATGGTTGTTATCGTTGCTGTTATTAAGATGAAGGCTTTGCCAAAATTTGTTGCAATTTTGATTTTTGATAAGTTTTTGGTTTTATTTTCTTAATACAAATCGGGTATCTGAGATGTCTTTTTAACATCCCAGGGTCTTCGTCATGAGATGCACACAGCCCTAAACTGTACAATGTTCCATCTACAGCATAACGTTTGAAGATTGGAAGCTAATAAAAGAAATGCACAGTTTTTTAGAAAAAAGAATATCTATTAATATTCCAGCCTCTGTATCGATTGATACATGTAGCCGTCCAAAAGTCTCAAACCAAACCAAAACAACCATGTACGGGTTTCTCAAAATAAACAGCAAACAAAACAGCCTCAAAAGCAATGCGCATTAACATGATATATCCGTCTGGAAATAACAAACATAACTTGATAGCATATATAGCCTGTTCGGCTGTTACTAAATATCCTCCGATTTATGACAAGGAAAACATAATGTGTGGTGACGATCTCCAATAAGTACTTTCAATGACGGTACTCCAGTTCAGTAACCATCTACAGAAACATACCGTACCTACGGAGCAATTGTGTATTGTATTACTACCTCCGTCCCAAAAAGAATACAACTCCAGCGTAGTGTTCAGTCAAATTCTCGTAACTTTGATCAAATTTATAATAAAATATACTAATATTTATCATACTTACTATGCATTGTTATATTCTTCAGGTAATATAGTTTCATAATACACCTATTTGAAATCATAAATGTTAATTCTATTTTTTCATAAATGTAGTTAAAGTTAAGATAATTTTGACTTTGTAAATTTAGAGTTGTAATTTTTTTAGGATGGAGGGAGTAGCTAGATTCACTTTATGTGCATGCGTGGCTGTTGATAGATGCACGAGTCAATTCACATTACGCGCACAAATTAAAGGGAATAGAATCTGCAGGTCTCACGATGGATCACATGGCCGCTCGCCCGCTCCAAGGATCGGAGCTCTGGACGGAGTCTGGACTGGACCGGTCGGCAGCAACTTGTAACAAGCATTTGCCCTCAGGCTTTTGTTTATTTGTAGTGCTTCCCTCGTAATTTGATGCCCTAGGGCCAAGGATTCAACCTGACGTTATTAATTATACGTTTAGATGAATCAATCCATGGTCATTTCCACACACACATATATATCGCTCCTTTTGGATCGATGTAACTGAGTCATTTTGTTCTTTCTCAGCTGATTGACCAGACACATTTCTGAGCTTATTTGTTCTTAGAGGCGTTAAACTCTGCCAAAGTGCAGAAAATGTTCAAGGCCACTCGAGTTGGGTTTTCCTACATTTACTTTTGGATAGTCCAAAAGGGAGAAATGAGCATCAGATTAGATTCAGCATAGCATACAGAATCCAGAATACAGAGCTGAAAGTTTGGAAAAGCGGCAAAGAAAATTTTAAAACACCGGAGTCCGAATCCTGGATGGACCCTTCGATATGATATTATTCTCTTTGAAAATCAAAATGCAAGATATAGATTCTAATACATGAGAGCCATCTTTCTGGTCACAGAATATACTGTTCTGCAACTTGCTATTTGGAGAATTTTCCAACTTAGTGCTCTCGGTAGAGGAAATAATTCCAACTTCCACGCACGAGAGCCTTCATTAAGTTTTTGATTGCACCCTCTAAATCTGTATATTTGTATCAACTAATATGCAGAAAGGCTTTCATTGCCATTTGTATAAAGTACTAGGTTCATTCTCAAATATTTGTTGTTTAGGATAAAATATTTAGCCAAAAAGTGAACTAATTTACTTATCCTAAATGCAATATTTAAGAAAGGATGGAGTATGTATATATTGTTTTGCTTCCACATCAAGATATACACTTGGGCTAACTTGTAGTCCCTATCAATATAGCTATAGGGTATCTAGCAAAGAGGATAGAAACGTACTAGTAGCTAACGACGATAGTTCTCTATATTTTCGACCACAAAATTTTTATAGCCTCTAGCAAGTGGCAATTGATCAGTCCAAGTACGTGAAACTCTGATAAGAAATTTTCATCATCGGCGAGGACGTACTATGCATGGATAGATCCAATAATAATAAAAAAACCGTGTTATTTAGGACTGGTGCTAAAGCGGAATTTGAAGCCACACACCTGGATTTTTTTTTTTAAAAAAAACAAGCCACCCACCATGCAGTGCAGACGTGTAGTACAAGGAGCCCTCAAAGATAGCCAACGAATTGAACCCGTGTCGAATACAAGACTACAAGCAACATATACAGCTAGCATAAAGCCATTACTACACTGCCTTTACTAGTAGATATATATATTGTCTTTTCCGACAGTATGAGTGACCAACAATTTTGGTGCTTTGTATTGCTTTATTTCAGCAATTTTATCAAATCACCCACATCATAATTCCTGAAAAGTCATTCCCTATAGTTATGGTATGTAGTTATCTAAATATAAAAAAATGTTGGCTACTTACTAAAACACTGTTAGGAAATGATGTAAATATTTTCCTGTAATAAAAAGAAGCAGGTTGGCATATAGATGTGATGTATGTACTATCCGGCGCGTGTATCAGCATCCTATATGTGATGTATGTACTATCAGGCCGCGCGCACGAGTGCCCCATCCGGCCAGGTGCCCCCGGCCCTGACCAGACCAGACCAGCCGCAAGTTGCCAGGGACTCGGCACAATTCGGCAGGGCAGGGTTGGGTCACGACACGACCTTTAGTGTCCAGTACCCATCCATCCATGCATCTAGCCAGCCGGTAGAGGTAGCTATACACAACGGGAAGGGATATGAAGCGATAAAAAGGTAGCCGAGATATATCCCCCACTCCCCTGGGACACAAATCTTTGTTCGTTGGTGATCGACACTCATTCTGGCTCTCCGTGCTCCGGCTCACCGATGCCTTATTCTCCCGGTTGGCTTTCCCTTGGCCCCACACGAGCATCCTTCACGCCCGGGCCGGCCCCGGCCCTATAAGTACCGCCCGCCACTTCTCACGAAGCCACAAGCCGCAAGCCATGCTCCAAGCAAGCAAGCGCGAGCTGCCTGCAACAATCAAGAGCGAGCTGAGCTAGCGAGAGCCCTGCTCGCTCCCAAAGCCAGCTCGCTACTTCTTCTGAAATAATTAACATATATACAAACAGAGATGGCGTCGATGTCGATGAGCTCGTCGAGGGCGCAGTGGACGCAGATGCAGAACAAGCTGTTCGAGCAGGCGCTGGCGGTGTACGACAAGGACACGCCGGACCGGTGGCACAACATCGCGCGCGCCGTCGGGGGCAAGTCGGCGGACGAGGTCAGGCGCTACTACGAGCTGCTGGAAGAGGACGTCAAGCACATCGAGGCCGGCAAGGTGCCCTTCCCCGCCTACAGGTGCCCCGCCGGCAACGTGGCCATGGGCGGCTACTAGCAAGCTATATAGAGGCCGGCCGACAACAGCAACAGGTACGGCAATAACGATCGATCGAGCTACACGCGCACTGATTGATTATTCGATTTGCGACCGGTCGCTTTTTTTCTTCTTTTTTGCTAGATCATATATACGACGCATCATGTCTGCTGTGTTTCACTATTTTCACTAGCTGCTAGCACACACAGCGACAACCCTAGTTGCCGGAGGCTACTAGCTCAAGTCTAGCTTTGTGCTAGATTCTTGTACCATGCATGTTGCAGCTAGGACCTTTAAGTTTGAAAATTAGGCTTGAAGACTGGAATAAGATCCCCAAATTAGTATGTAGGGCCCTCAGCGGTTACTAATTTAAGTAGGACTTCATGGCCTCGATCTGTTGGTTAATTCGTGTTTCAAACTAATTAAAAGCAAGGGGTATGAGATTTACTAGATGCCACTGCCAATACCTGTTCGTGTCAATTTGTCAGCTAGTTCAGCCAGGCATCAACTTTTAAACTAGAATCTGCTGCATAGAATTTGGGTTTGTGAAGTTGCATGCAGCTTATCCGCGAGTCTACTTTCTGCAGGCTGAATAAAGAAGCACCTCAAGATCTAGGCGGCTTGCATGTAAGTGCCGGTGGCTAAACAAAAGAGTAACTCAAGCAAGTTGCGGTAGCATCAGATCGGGCACGTGTGAATAACTACCACTACCTAGCTAGTTTGAAGATCAATCGATCTCCCATGTATGTAGTAGTGTGTTCATCTATCTCATGTAAAATATAGATGTATATTTGTGTATTATGTATGCTTGAGAAAAAAGTGAAATAAAAAGCCCTTATTCCTGCATCCCGTCAATCAACCCTTTGTTCTCTTTAACTCTCGTTCAAATTTAATAGATTTTGTTTGAGTATCATAGGACGTGCAAACACAATAATAAATATTCCGCTGAGTCTTTACCCCTCTTTTGGTATGTTTTGCTGTATTCAACGTACGACACCGTGTAACCAAAATCTTGCTCATTATTTTACCACACATGTTAATCGCCAAATTGCACAATGGTCGCCTCGCCGCACAATCATAAATGGTATGTAACTTGAGCGACACAAAGCTTTTTAGCAATATATGCATAGCCCATAGGCACTATTTTTGTCTGAAATAATTTAAAAAAAAAACTGTCTGAAATAATACCCACATTATGGTCACAAATCTTGACATGCTTGCCAAATTCAGTCGGAATTTTGAAATATTTAGTTTGGAAACATGAAATTCCTATTTTGAAATATGCTGCCACATGGGCCGAGAAGGGCTGTGGACTCTCTGCCCAGTTTCCTCACTGGAAAGGTAGCCCGGCCCACAAGCCCGTGCTTTGTCCCCAAAGCGTCCCATCCCACGCGACCTGAATCCTTGGCCCGCGGGCTGGCGCAGCCTCGCGGGGCGTCAATCTCACGCAACTCCCCTCCAGATCCCTGTTAAAACCAAAAACCCTCCCCAAAACCTCCGAAATCCCCCGCCTCTCCTTCCGGCTTCCCTCCCTCCGCTCCCGAATTCGGCGAGCGCCTCCCCATTCCCCAGTCCCCATCGCAATGGCGAGCTTCAGCCCCGCCGGCGCCGGCGCCGCCAACCATAACCCTAACAAATCCGTCGAGGTGCGTGCGCGCGCTCACGCGGCCGCGATTGAGACCGCCCTTCCGCCTCACCGGGCAGAAAGGGCCTTCTCCAGGGTTCGATTTGACCGGGTGCTGCTCCCGCTATCTGTTGCAGGTGACTCAGGCGCCCGAAGATTCGGTCTCCAGCCTCAGCTTCAGTCCAGAACGGCGTCAAAGGTCACGGCTCCATTGTATACTGTTATACAACGAATCCGTGACCTTTGGCGCCGTGCTATGAGTCCATTTCTGGAAATGTTTCTTTCAGGGGTACATATGTCAAATTCTTAAAAAAAAAAGGGTTAAATTGTAAAAAATATACCGGGCTGGCGCAGCCTCGCGGGGCGTCAATCTCACGCAACTCCCCTCCAGATCCCTGTTAAAACCAAAAACCCTCCCCAAAACCTCCGAAATCCCCCCGCCTCTCCTTCCGGCTTCCCTTCCCTTCCCTCCCTCCGCTCCCGAATTCGGCGAGCGCCTCCCCATTCCCCAGTCCCCATCGCAATGGCGAGCTTCAGCCCCGCCGGCGCCGGCGCCGCCAACCATAACCCTAACAAATCCGTCGAGGTGCGTGCGCGCGCTCACGCGGCCGCGATTGAGACCGCCCTTCCGCCTCACCGGGCAGAAAGGGCCTTCTCCAGGGTTCGATTTGACCGGGTGCTGCTCCCGCTATCTGTTGCAGGTGACTCAGGCGCCCGAAGATTCGGTCTCCAGCCTCAGCTTCAGTCCCAAGGCGAACCATCTCGTCGCCACCTCGTGGGATAAACAGGTAAGCTCCCCACCACTGTCAGTCAGTGCCTTGTATGAGGAAATGCACTTGT
>OAMR01000110.1:2330738-2348740 GCA_900205405.1 Echinochloa crus-galli | reverse complement strand
CTAAGATGGTAGATAGAACAGACTCTGCTCATAGTGGTACTAGTCCAGACTACTACTAGACTTAGGTGCCCTATCACTAATCTAGGGGACGTAACTCAACATGAGATGGCGCTTCTTCCGGGGAAGCTGATCTTCTGGCACTTCGTCCTCAGTCTGTGTGCTCGCGTCCCGGTGGGTCATCTCGGGTTCTCCCTTCATTAATCCCTTCTTCCTCCTGTAAGCCTCAATCATCTCTATCTCCTCCGAGTAGGCTTGCCACTTTGCCTGCTGACCGGCTAGGGAGCTAATAGCCTAGTGGGCTTTCTTCTGTTGTCGCTTCAGCTCTTTTTCTGCTTTCCCTGCCCTGAGGATCTGATGCTTCAGCTGTCCTGAAGTCTCCCGGTACAGCCTGTCTAAGCCAGTGAGGTAGATAGACAGGTGTGACACAGTCCGTATGACTGCTGGTTGTTGTTGCTGTGGTTGCCGGTGTTGGTGCTGCGGACGGGCACACGGTTGGCTCCAGACACTGGTGGCTTGGGTCCATTCACTGAGTTGGAGTAGACTGATGCAGTAGGCTTGCTCTTTGGGGGCTTTTCTTGCGGCCTTGCGGTAGGCGTTGGGGCGGTCGTAGCCGGTGGCGTAGACGAACCAAGGTGCCACCTCCTTGTAGAGTGAGCTTTTCTCCACAAAGATGAACATCCGGCATAGACGGGTACAATGGGAAGTGTACTCTCGGCAGAGGTACTCGGGGATGTCTGTGACTCCAACCTGTTCTAGGCTGAGCAGTAGCAACTTGGGAAGGCCAGGTTCTGCAGGGCAGACTCCTTCGCTCCATCCCTCGTCAACCAGCTGAGCCATCTGGAACAAGTCAGAAAGCCAATGGTGAGAATTTATGTGGGAAAAAGATATTAGGTAAGAGATCCTAGGGAGATAAGGCTAAAAAGGAGTCTCGATCCTAGGGGTTACGTCTTACGGCCAACCTATCGGCTCTGATACCACTCATGGGTGTATTCCTCCAAATTAAGCAAGGGTGAGTACATACGTACTCAGCAAGCACAAACACATCCACGGAAGGAATATAACAGAAGTATGCTAGGAAAATAATCAAGGACAGGTTCAAGGTTTATTTGCAATAAAGCTAACTTTTACACATGCAGGGGTTTGTTTTATAAACAGACTTTCACAACCAATTTTATCAGTGGCATCAATAAACATGGTTGTCTGTCTCACGATGAGACTAAGATTTTCATGCTACCGGACTTCCCATCCGTCGTAGCCACAGATAAAGTCCTTCCCAAAACAACTCACATCACAACTCATTCCCAAAAATAGAGGACTAGTGAAGTGACCAAGCCGTAACTCGCCCAAAACCGTGGACACGGCTATCCGGATAGGTTTTAACTCTGCAGAGGTGTACAACCACAAGTAGGCTACCACAACACGAACACCTTAGTGCCAGCGTAGCTCCTTCAAAGTCATTACCCACCGTAGCTAAACTGACAAGTTACCACAAAAGCGACCAAGGGGCTAGCAACCTACCAACGAGGTTCTAACCAGGGGCATATTTCACATAGATCGTATCCCCGTCTCCATGGCCGTCTGTTGCTCACCAGCACACCACATAACCAACAGCTTAACTAGTGGGATTTATGCTAGGCCGTTGCCACATACAACGGTCGAGTGGTAGTACAATAAAAAGGGTTAGGCTAGATGACACATCAACATCATCCAAAATTGTGACAGGATAGACATCTCCCACCGTGCTCAACCACAGAGGCTCGAGCGCACCTCGGCATTCCACACAAGGAATACCGTCTGTCTCATCCCACATGGATACTCATCTTATTCACCAAAATCCACCTTTTATTTTAAAGCACACACGCGATTGCTTTTGTAAACATCAGATGATTTTAGTAGAGAGTATAATAGTAAAACAGTCCTGAGCATTTCTAGCAGCGACTAACATTCAAACAGAGCAATGTCATATTCGATCATTAATCTAGGTTGTCAAGGAGAAGTCATAACAATCAAGGAATGTCTATTAAACCGGGTTTAGCAATAAATCATGCAAGTTTTATAAAACAGGCCATGGGTTGTGTTTATAAAAGCTAGGACAAAAATATGCATCAAAGGATGGGATTGCACTTGCCGTTTTCCCAACCCTCGGGGGATTCCTGCCCGGGGTCTTGGTCTCCAAACTCCTGCTCGAAGCACTGCTCCTCTTCGAGTCCTTCCTCGTTCACAGCGGAGTCTACGGCACACACAAGCATAGAATAAATAAAAGAAAAAGCTTTTATTGAGCTCCAGAAGAAAGAACGGAAAATGAAAGGCACACACAAACAAGCATACAATAAATAAAAGAAAATAAAGTTTTTACGGAGCTCCGAAAGAAAGAACGGAAGGAGATGAGAAATGGTGATGGCATGATTATTTCTGGAAGTGTGTTGGAAGGCTTGGCGGGAACATGGTAAAAAGGTGGGCAGTGGAGTTTGGGATCAACTGGGATTAATTTGGCGCATGAAATGATGCGTCATTAGTGATCGGGAGGGTGTTTAAAAGAGGATTAGGACTGTTTTGTAAAGTTTATTAGAGGTCCAGGGTCTAAACTACAAGTTGTAAGGGCTTGGGTGTAAGGGTTTATTAGGCTGGATAGACCTAGTTGCAAATACTAAAAGTTTGGTGGGGTTTGGGGAAAGTATATGGGCTTTAGGACTCTTTTAAAAGGAAAAAGGACTTAGCTGTAAATATGAAAAAGGACAGGGGGTTTCGGGTGAGGATCAGAGAGGGAGAGAGTTATAGTTATATTGGACGGCGGGTTGAATAGGGAGAAAGGCAAGGGGTTATGCGCTAAAGTGTTTTCTCCCTCCTCGAAACAGAACAAAGGAGGGGAGGGGAGTGGTGGCCGGCGGCGACGGTCGGCCGGCTTGCCGGCGTTCCAGGCGGCGGCGGTGGGCTAGAACAGGGGGAAAAGGAAGAGGAGGCCATGACGAGTCTACCCCGGTGCTTACCACGGGCGGTGGCGGAGTGAGGTGGCCGGCCCACGGGAGCAGGCGGCGGCGGCGGCAATGGCGTGTGGGCGGCGGCGCTGCGGCGGCGGAGAGGAGGAATTGGAGGGTGGGTGAGCTGCAGGGGGTGGAGGGGAAGCTTTGGGTGCCTGTGGCTCGGCCGGAGGTGGACCGTGGTGAGCTACCCACGGGGTTATGCGCTAAAGTGTTTTCTCCCTCCTCGAAACAGAACAAAGGAGGGGAGGGGAGTGGTGGCCGGCGGCGACGGTCGGCCGGCTTGCCGGCGTTCCAGGCGGCGGCGGTGGGCTAGGACAGGGGGAAAAGGAAGAGGAGGCCATGACGAGTCTACCCCGGTGCTTACCACGGGCGGTGGTGGAGTGAGGTGGCCGGCCCACGGGAGCAGGCGGCGGCGGCAATAGCGTGTGGGCGGCGGCGCTGCGGCGGCGGAGAGGAGGAATTGGAGGGTGGGTGAGCTGCAGGGGGTGGAGGAGAAGCTTTGGGTGCCTGTGGCTCGGCCGGAGGTGGACCGTGGTGAGCTACCCACGTGAGCTTGGGCGGCGGCGGCAATGGCTGCGGTGGCGGTGCTGTGGTGGCGGAGGGGCGCAATTGGGAGGCGTGGGAGCTGATGGCGGTGGAGGAGGGGCTTGGGGTCCTATTTATAGGAGCGGGGAGAGCTAGAGGAGGCGGGCCGGCGGTGAAGCTTTGGCGACCGACGTTAATGGCGGCCGGCGGGCGCACTGAGGGTGGCTCGGCGCGATTCGCGGCTGAAGATGGGACGGCACGACGAGGGCAGCGAGGACGGCACGTCACTGTGGCGTCGCTGTGCTCGGCGGGTTGTGTTTGGCAGGGGCAGTGGAGTGTGCGAGAGGGAGGGGCGTCAGCGGGCGACGCGGCGTCGGAACGACGGGCGGCGCGGCTCGGTCGGCGCCAGGCAAGTGTGCGTGTTGCGCGTGCGCGGGCTGGTGGGCGTGTGTAGGCGGGCGCGTTCGCGGCCTGGCTGGCACAGGGACGGGGCAGCAGCAGTCGGCGCAGCTTTGCCGCGGCGGCGTGCAGCAAGTGGTGCGCGTGCGGCGACGGCTTTGTGGCCGGCGCAGGCGGCGTGGCGGTGCAACGGCGGACGGCGCGGCAAGTGGAGTGCGAGGGACAGCGGCGACGGTGGGTGAACGGTGGCGACGGGGAACGGGGTGGTGGCTAGTGGCGTTCTGCGGGCGGCCGGCTGTGGGCGCTAAGCGCCGGGGAAAACAGAGGGAGGGAAGGGAGAAAGGAAAAGAAAAAGAAGAAAAGAGAGAAAAAGAAAGTAAAGGGAAGGAAGGAAAAAGGAAGAAAAGAAAGGGGGAGAGGGGGGCGGGATTCGCGGCGGAAAGCCGACGAGCGGCGGTCGGGTCCGGCGGTCGGCCCGAGAGCGGGCGACGCGGGATGGGAAAGGATGGCGGTGATAACTAGGAGGGAACAGGGCTAGGGTCGGTCTTCCGGGAGCTCGGCGGTAAAAGTTTTGAAAGAGGATTTTTACCGGGCGTAAAACTGAGGTTTAAAGGAAACGAAAACATGGGCGTTACATGCCCCCAGGCTATATGCGAGCGCGTGAGCACCCCGAGGGCCTAGAGATCCTAGCAGCAAACATATCTTGGCTCCTACTATGCGCTATCCTAGCTCCCCTTGAGAGCTCACCTTGAGAACGGTTGGCGGTGACTAGAGGTTGAAGATGATGGCGTGCGGTGACAGCGAGGCTCAGGGCTGGACGTGAAGTGGTCAGGGGCGTAGCTAGGGAGGTGGTGAAGGCGTGGGCGAGAGGAATTTGGCGGCGGTGTGTTGACGGTGATGAATCGGCGACGGCAACCATCATGAGCTTGAACGCGCGAAAGACAGATAATGGAGGAGAGTTCTGCTCCAACCGCCTCCGCAGGCCACAAAATTCCGCTCCAGTCGCCTGCGCAGGCCACGGAGTGCGTCCAGCCACCCGAGCTACTACATGTAGTCGGACACGAAGAACGCATCCAGGAGCTTCTGTGTCTCCCTTCGCCGTCGCCCTCGTCGAACGAGACGCGGTGCAGGATCTTGTTGCTCGTCGTCATGAGCATCTCGCTCAAGTTCACGGGAGAGCCGACTCTGGAGGTGTCTGCAACAGCGGCCACGAGCGTGGCGGCCTCGCCCTCGTGGACGTCGCGGAAGCCGCGCATGAGCGGGGCGCCCAGGAGCTCCAATAGGGACGCGCGGCGTGCGGCTCCCAAGAACGCGCCGTTGGGCGACGAGAATACGATGTCCTACTGTCACACCCGGCCCAATTTGTATGGCCCAGTAGTGGCATGAGTGCGGGATGCACGTGTTTAGTGCCACATTGCGAGTTTAGCAATGGTGGAGGCAACTTATAAGCCTTTGTCTTCCAGCCATAGCACCTTCGGGTTAACCCTTTTACACGAAGCGAGGACGAAAGTGTAAGCAGGGTGCTATGTGTACGCGTGCACGCCCCTCGGGAGGGCTGTGCGAGGCGGCTTTGGAGGGCAGGGTGTTACAAATGGTATCAGAGTCGACCCTCGCGGTTGCGCGTACGGGTCAGTGTGCGGGCATAGGGCGCATGGCGCATGTGGCCCGGGTAGGGCATATGGCATGGACTATGGCGCCGGCACTGGAGGTACGGGCGTGCGCCAATGGGGAACGTTCCTGGACATTTGCCCGTGTGGGTGAGTTGCGCCGACGAGGACGTCGGGTTCTTTGAGGGGGGGTGTATGTCACACCCGGCCCAATTTGTATGGCCCAGTAGTGGCATGAGTGTGGGATGCACGTGTTTAGTGCCACATTGCGAGTTTAGCAATGGTGGAGGCAACTTATAAGCCTTTGTCTTCTAGCCATAGCACCTTCGGGTTAACTATTTTACACGAAGCGAGGACGAAAGTGTAAGCAGGGTGCTATGTGTACACGTGCACGCCCCTCGGGAGGGCTGTGCGAGGCGGCTTTGGAGGGCAGGGTGTTACACCTGCAGGCCGTAGGTGACCTGTTGGCGGCGCATAGCGCATGGGTGAGAGGAACCGGGCGCCGGTGGGTCGACGACGACGAATTGGTGGGGACGGTGACGCGGAAGGGTTTCTTTGCAAGAGTTTAATCATTTTAGGGGGGTTTCTATTAAATTATTTGTAAAACCGCCCAAGAAAACCACCTAAGGGGGTTATGTGCATGGATTTCTAAGTTTTAGGGGACTGGGTTACCCGGTGTTGTACTTTGGGGGTGAAGTGTTCCGGGCTCAATAGTTGGGGGTTATCTAGATTTCTTCCGGACAATTTTAATGTTACAAGTGCATTGTTTTTTCTTTTAAAGAAGAATGCACTTGTAACATTCCAATTTTACATCGGTTTGTACCAATGTTGAAAATAGCGGGCTATAGCGGCCAGAGACACGTGCCGCCACGATATTGCACATATTGCCGCTAACCCCGCTATCCGCGCTATAGCGTGAAATGGGGGCGCTATATCGAGTTAGCGTTGCGTGGCTATAGCGGCGTTACGTTTTTGCTGTATTGGGCCAAATATGTAGGCAGACCAAAAATACACTCCTTGTTTGGCTCACTACCAGCCCATTCGACCCATCCTAATCGTGCCCAAACCCTACCACACCCGACGAAATCGAGCTCGTGCGGCGGCGGAAAAAAATTGAGTTCCTGCGGCGGCCGGCGGCGATGACTGCTTGGACGAGGGGTGTCGCGGGTGCTTCCCCACATTGGCGGCCACCTGATTCATCAATTGTTGGCTTGTTGCCTCTCTGGCTCTCTGAGTCTCTACCCAGCAACGAGCAAGTACAACAATGTCTGAGCCAACAGCAGAAGCCGATCCATCTCAGAGTGATCCATGCAACCAAGGCAAGTTCTCTACTTCTTTGTCAGATCTTTTTTTAGTTCTTCGTTTCTTCAGTTCATTTTCATCATATATCTTACTGAAAGTCGGTAGTGTTTACTGTTTAGAAATTAGAACTTTATACTTTAGATTTTAGAAAGATAAAATTTTGAATGGAGATTGGTAATTTGTTGTAGGCTTGTCCAGTACTGCATCCACAGCAAAAACAAGTGTTGCAGCCATCGATTCAAGTGACCCAGGATGGAAGCATTGCACAATGGCTGATGTTACCAAGAAGAATTCTCTTAAGTGTAATTATTGCAAAAAAGTTTACCATGGTGGTATAACGAGAATTAAGAACCACCTTGCAAAAGTTCTCAAGTCCAATGTTAAAAAGTGTGAGCGTGTTCCAACTGAGGTTGAGAAGGAAATGCTCGATTTTCTCACTGGGAAGATCAATGTCAAGGAAAGAAAGGATAAGGAGAAAGAGGAAGATAGGGCTGCTGTGGATTTGAGCCATTCACAGGGAGAGGAAGCAAGTGATGATGGATCTGGGGGCAATTCGGTTGTCGTGCTGAACAAAGTAAGAGGTAGCTCCAGTAGTGGCTGTATGGAGAAGTATTGTAAGTTAAGACCAGAAAAAATTGTAGCTGCAAGAAAGGGTAAAGCAGGGCTTGCTGAGAAGGTACAATCAAAGATATCAACTGAGAAGAGGGACAGAGCATGTGAATACTGTTGTAGTGAGGAGGGGCTAGCGGTGCGTCTGCTCGCACTAGTGGTTGAGGAAAGAATGTTGATGTCGCCGGTAGTGCTGATATTGTTGCAGCGGCCACAGCTGCCGTGGCCGGTGGAGAGGCGAAGATGGAGTCGATCTTGGCGAAAACCTTATTAACTGTCGTCATGACCGGCGAGGATGCTGGCGCAGGTGAGGGTGATGTTGCCGTTGCTGTCGTGGAAGCTGCTAGGGTGGATGCCTACTGAAAAGATGCTGATGTTGCCGCCTGGGACTTCCTTGGTAAGGTCATCAGTGGACACGATGATGGCACCGGTGAGGCAATTTTGTCTGCCTTCTTTATCATCTTGTCTAGCAAGGCATTGATGTCGCGGCAAAGGTTTGCACTCTCTGTGGTGGTTGCCATTGACAATGGATATGGGAACGTGGTGGTGCTGGATTGGATTAGAGGTAGAAATTGGGCGGGATTGGGTGGGAGAACAGGAGTGGGTCGGAATCAATCTAATCTGGCTTAAGAAAAAAGTGGTGATGGAAGAAGTGGTAGGATCTAAGGGCCTGTTTGGGAGAGCTCCACTCCACGTTTTCTAGCTCCGCTCCAAAATTCTGTAGCCAAACACATCCAACTCCAGAAACTCCAGCTCCATAAAAAAAGTGGATCTAGAGGCCAACTCCAGGTTTTTTCTAGAGCTCCTCTAGGGGTGCTCCCGAAACTCCAGGTTTTTTCTGGAGCTTCATATTTTTCTGGAGTCGGTGAAGTGGAGCTGAAAAAGGTGGAGTTCCTGGAGCAGAGCTGCATTTTTTTGGAGTGGGAGCTCTCCCAAACAAGCCCTAAGGCTCTAAATACCAAATGATATGGTAAATCTAGGGATAGCCCAAAGAACCTATTCGTAACCCTCCCTTGGAGGCTTTGACTATTTTTAGAGATCATCTTACTTGCCTTTAACTGATACAAAGGTATCTCTTTTACAAAGACGACTAACTTGACTCCTGAGCAAATATTCTAACTAACTCATCTAACTTTATCTCTATCCTAACAAACCTAAGGTACTATTCATGCACTACAGGAGCAACGTGAACAATACACCCTACCCCTATGCTGCGCTAGATTAGTGGGCCCAGGCCTAGACCCGGTTCCACTATCATAACATTTAGCAAAATAGCTTTTCGTTGTTTTTAATAAAACCAATTTTTAGTAATCTACTATTCCACACATGAAAATTTTCTTTTGGTAGGGGGCTCTCCTGCGTAATCAGATGTCGCTGTTTCTCTGCAAAGTCGTCGTCGCCTCGTCGGCCATTTGTGCCGTCTGCTTCTCTGCCGCTGCCTAGTTGTATTCTTCCTTCGTACTCACAATCCATATGGAAAATTCACTGTGATGCTCCTGATTACGTTGATCTATGGATGGATTTGTCCTCTTCATATGCATCCATTCAGTGCTAATTAAGTAGTGGATTTGTCCTCTTCATATGCATCCATTCAGTGCTAATTAAGTAGGATGCGTCTATATCTCATACTCCATATTTGTATTTTAGGCTAAAAGAAGCTTGGACTGTGAAGGCATGGTTGCCCATGGCAGAATGACACCCGTGTCATAGCTTGATTAAGGCCTCGTTCGGTTCTACCGGATCGACCAGGAATGAGGCCCAATCCGGGCGGGTTGGAATGGGCCGGTATGAAACCAGACCTTGCATCAGATTGCTGTTCGGTTCGGCCGGATCCGGAACGAAAGCAGGCCCAGATTGGTTGTCCCCTTTACTCCACCGGCCCGGATAGTTTCCCCGTCACGTACCCTCCGGAACTTATCCGGACAAGGCGGCTCACAGGACGCGACTAGGGCGAGGCGCGGAGCTGGCGGCAAGGGAGGCAGCGAGGCGGCGGCGCGAGGTGACGGTGTGGTGGCGTGACTCATCCACGGCGGCGACGCTCTCCCATCCGGCGTCCACAGTCTCCACCGCTGTCATAGCTTGATTAAATCAGAAACATCATGCATGCCCTTGGCTCACAGAGCGAACTTAGTGGTAGGGTAAAGAAATATACGACAATTCGTGATAGTTTATGGAACCCAAACAAAGAATTACGTAAACACCTAGTTAACTGAATAACAATCTTAAACTCCTTTTCCTAGAAATCCTCTCAAAACTTGCTTTATTAAACTGATATTTGTTTGGAAAGATCCAAACAACCACTAAGGGTCCTCGCTCTTTTAGAGCGCCATTGATCAAAGCACAGCAGTGCCACCAGATCTTTACTTGAACCCTTATTGGTAATAATATACAATATTCTTTTTTTAGTGGAACGGTAGGGGAAGCCCCTGCCTATATTTAATTTTATATTAACAGGAAAAATATGTACAGGAGGGTTTCGGCTTCAAGCCAAAAGAAAAAGGACTAGGCTATTTACAAGTTACTACTCATCCACCGAGTTATTTTCTCCTTAATTCTTGGTCGAGCTCTAAGAGTGACCAAATGCAGCTGCTCTTTGAAGACCATTCTCCAACATGCAAAGGCCAGTGCACCCCATCAAAGATTATGGTGTTTCTGTGGGTCCAGATTGCCCGCTGTGATGACCAAGATTATACAATATTCTTGATTGAAACCATAAAAGACTCTTTTTGTTTGACTGCTCCTACTCCCTCTATTTTTAATATCGTGCACTTCTAGCAAATCCTGGAAAAATTAATACTAGTATTGAGAGTGATCTTGTGCCTTTGTATAATATTACAATGTTGGTAGATGGCTTTTGAGGCGTGTCATCTTTGGATCTGTTGTTCTTATTAAATGCATGTGCAGTTGAAGGACAAAAAAAAAGAAAACAATCAACCAGTTAATCTTTTTTTTTGCGAGAAGAGGTTGAGCTTTATTAATGCATCACAGGGTTACCACTATCGGCCTCCACTAGGGAAGCAACAAAGTCTGGGGCAAGTCGAAGCACACGGTCAACGACATTTCTCTACAGGCATGATTAGCTAATTCATGAACAACCCTATTCGAGTTTCTATTACAATGAACAAACTCAACCTCTCATAGCTCATCACCGAGCAATTTCACTTCTTTCAGCTGCAGTGCTAGTCTTTAGCGATTTTCTTCCTTGGACTTAAGAGCTAAACATATCGTGAGACAGTCGGTCTCTAGTATGACCGGACGGTCAATCCATAGGATGGCTAAATTCAGCCCTTCCCTTCACGCCATCAGCTCAGCTTCCTCCGCATTCACACAATTGGATCGGAGTTGCCCTAAAGTCAATAGAACTGCACCCTGCTCATCTCTTGCGATAATGCCAATACCAACTAGCCCATTGCTTTTGAAAGCCGCATCAACATTGATCTTAACTCGCCCTGAATATGGCAGCGTCCATCGCATAGGAGTATGTGAACTGCATGCATTTGCGCATTTCTGAACTGCTTCACTACACATTGGTGCTTTTCCTTTCAGGTCTGACACTTGATGCTGATGAAAATCTAAGGAGAAATTAATCTGCCTAATTTTGCTGGAAAAAACTGCAAAATCAAATTATGCTGGTCCTGCCTAGCTAGCTGGTCCAAATGCTATAAATCTAATATTTATTGAACAAATTTTGAATGTTATAAGTGTCTATTTATTCTTTGTATAAAAAAGAATGCACTTATAACATTAAAAATTCACATCAGTTTGTAGGAGAAAAGTATGTACCATGCCTACTCCGTGAACTTTCCGTAGCCTTATTTACATTGGTGTTTTCACTTTTGTGCATTGAAAGAAAGCAATGTAGTATAAGTATAAAAGAATAATACCATTAAACCGTAGAAATATTACATTGATCATGGTTATCCTGAAAATCAGTATCAAGGACACTCATTCACGTGTGCCATCGTTATTCGATGCAGTATACAATAGTTTATTGCAATGTCCAGCTGAGGGGAGTAGCCAAGTCGCCCCCAGACTACTTATAGACATTTGGCAATAGTACACACAAAAAATGGAGCTCTCAAACCGAGCAAAGTAAATATATTATCTTGTAATGTCCATCTCTTCTCTAGAGCCCTTGGATCATGAACCATAGCCAAAATCTCCTCCGCCTCCCGATGACTTGCTAGCTGCAACCTCTGCTACAGCGTTGCCTCCACCAGAAGCACTTGTGGCAGCATTGGCGCCACCGGATCCTCCTCCAGAGACAACACCTCATGTATACGCATTGCCACCTACTCCCGCGTTTCCTCCAACGCCACCCCCAACTTTGGCGCCTCCAGAGACACCAGCACCAATACCAGAATTTGCACCAGCATTGACATTACCACTTCCACTTCCTCCAATACCACCACCGACGCTAGCACTACCTCCAGCATTTCCTCCAATTTTAGCACCTTCAGATATGCCAGCACCAATGTTGGCTCTAGCGCCGGCACCGGCCCCGGCACTTGCACCAGCACCGGCGCTAGTGCCCGCACCAGCTGTGGCTTTACCACTCCCACCAATTTTAGCACCTCCAGAGGTACCTGCATTGATTTTAGCACCTCCTGAGATACCAGCACCAATGTTAGCGTCGGCACCGGCACCAGCATCAGCACCAACACCAGCGCCAGCATTGGCTTTACCACTCCCACCAATCTTTCCGCCTACTCCACCACCAATTTTAGCACCTCCAGAGATGCCGGCACCAATTTTAGCACCTCCTGAGAGACCTGCACCAGCAGCAACGTTAGCGCCGGCACCGGCACCGACACCGGCATCGGTGGCAACACCAGCACCGCCCCCTATCTTAGCGCCTCCAGAAACAGCCGCGTCACCACCAACTCCAGCATCAGTCTTGGCTCCTGCATAACCTCCTGCATCTCCAGCTACACTGGCGCTCTTGCCGGCACCTGCGCCAGCATTGACTTTTCCACTCCCACCAATGTTTCCTCCTACTCCACCACCAATTTTAGCACCTCCAGAGATGCCGCCACTAATTTTAGCACCTCCCGAGATACCAGCACCAATGTTAGCGCCGGCACCAGCACCAGCATTGGCTTTACCACTCCCACCAACCTTTCCTTCTACTCCACCACCAATTTTAGCACCTCCAGAGATCTCCGCACCAATTTTAGCACCTGCTGAGATACCAGCAGCAGCAGCAGCGTTAGCGCCGGCACTGGCGCCGGCACCGGCACCGGCATTAGTGGCAACACCAGCATCACCACCTATCTTAGCGCCTCCAGAAGCTGCTGCGCCGCCACCAACAGTAGCACTGGCATCAGTCTTACCACCCGCATACCTTCCTACTTCACCGCCTACACTGGCGCTCTTACTTACTCCTCCAGAAATAGCTGCATCACCACCGGCTCCAGCTCTTGCTTTACCACTCCCACCAATCTTTCCTCCTACTCCACCTCCAATTTTCGCACCTCCAGAGATACCGGCATTGATTTTAGCACCTCCTGAGATACCAGCACCAGCAGCAACGTTAGCACCGGCATCGGTAGCAACACTAGCATCACCACCTACCTTAGAGCCTCCAGAAACTGCTGCATCTCCACCAATAGCAGCGTTGGCATCCGTCTTACCACCTACATACCCTC
Organism: Echinochloa crus-galli; assembly: GCA_900205405.1. NCBI lineage: Eukaryota > Viridiplantae > Streptophyta > Magnoliopsida > Poales > Poaceae > Echinochloa > Echinochloa crus-galli. The sequence continues at coordinate 2,335,669 of OAMR01000110.1, read as the reverse complement.
CAGCATCACCAGCATCATTGGCACCCTTACTAATGCCTCCAGAAACAGTTGCATCGCCGCCAGCGACTGCTTTGCCGCTGCCGCCTGCGTTCACACCACCAGAAACCGCTGCACCAGCATCAATGTTACCACCTGCACTGACACCGGCGCTCTTGCTTGCTTTAGCTTCCCCTCCAGCCCCACCGCTAACTTGAGCACCCGCGGTGGCGGCGGTGGCAGCTTGAGCTTTAGCATGAGCGTCAATACCAGCACGGAAATGGATGTTGCCTTGTATGCCAACACCAATTGTTACCCCACCGGCTACTCCTGTAGTATGAGTAAAGCCATCATGTTACATTTTATGTAGTAAAGAGGTATGCAAATATATATATATGTCATAATGAATTTATAAATGAACAAGTCGATTATTATCTACTCCTATATCAAAACCTTGAGGTGATATTTGACAAAAAAGGTGTTGATATATAGCTAAAGCATTGTTTACCTGCTGCAGCCTCAGCCATCGTTCTCATGCTGAGGGCTATGTCTCCTGCAACTTTAACAAGATCATGTGCCACCCCCTTCAGCATCTCCTGCCTCGCCTTGTGTGTTACTGCAACATCATTGGCTGCAGCCTTGCAGCTTTCTACAGCCTTCTTCAGGATCTCTTGCTGAAGCTTGAGTGCCGCCACACATTCGCCTGCGGCGATCTGGGCATGTGCTTGGGCAACTTTGGTGAGGTGCATAGAGACCTCACCGGCCATGGCGCTCATAAACTCCGCCGACTTAATCAGCAGCGCTGCCTTCAGCTGGACCACGATCTTCACGCTGTTGATGATGATCTCTATGTGTTTCACCATGCGCTTTGCCATTTCTTCCTTGGCCCTAAGCAAAATTGCCGCATCAGCCGCCGCCTGGTTGCTGGCTCTTATCTCTCCTCCCTTGCTAACTGTCGCGCTTGGTACCTTCTTTTGCCTAGTTAAGTCCCAAAAAGAAAAAAAAAAGTTTAATCAGGGGAGCATAAATCAATAGCACATCTGCTTCCTAGAAAATAGACGAATCGATAGGACACAAGATATGGGTGATCTACAGGCATGGCAATTGAGATCAAGGGAAGAATATTTCACCATACCCGGGTCCATAATCTAGCCCTGGCTCGGCCACGGGCTTGCTCGGCATGACATGGGAGAGCACCGGCGTTGTCCTCCATGCTGCAACAAGCAACATGAGGAGAACTACGGAAGTATTAGAAACCTTTGCCATTGCTAACCTTTCTCTCTAACTCGCTTCGCACTTTCTAACAAGAGTAACTGAGATGAATGAACATATATGCACGTATGCATGAGTTTATATAGGATGGGAGTCCCCTCCTAGGCTCCTATGTTTAGTTGCCTTTGACCGAGATGAGCGGCTAGAATGGTTCTATTACTAAATGGCCCCGGAACAACTGGACTAGTTTTAGAGCGACATGTGGGGAGACAACAGAGGTTATCCATTCATTAGGTTTTAACGAACGAAAATAAGGATTGAGCTGTGTGGCTGGGAAGATAGTTTATACATGCATTTGTATATTATTTTTCTTTATACAACTATATTTAGTCATAGAAGAATTGTCTTACGTAAATTCCCGATAAAGGGAGTGACTCCCTGCCAATCGATTGCTTTTAGGTATTGTCTCAATCAATGCCGGTGAAATAAAGACGCGGAATTATCGATCAGATGGGATTTGGGTGATGAGGTACCCAAATATCAATCGTTTTTATAGAAAAGCAACAAAAAGAAATCAATTAAAAAATAAACCTTGACCAACTGAAAAATTAGCAAGCAATCAGAACTGACACAGCGTACCAAAAACTAACACAACGCTAGCTAGTTTGCACCATTACCTTGCGGGCCAACTTGAAACTGCCGGGGCTGGCGCGCGGCTCCCCGCGTCGGGACGTGCGACGGTGCCAACGAGGCCGCCCTGCTCGCGGTCATGTCCTGCCCCAGCTGCGGCTTCTCCGGGGCGGCCGGATCTGGGGTTCGGGCCCTAGATTGGCGCCCCGGGCCCCGCCGATGCTGACCGGAGTGGCGGGCATCGGTGGCGAGGTGGCGGCAGTGGATACCGCCATGGTGGCGGTCCGATGGTGCCCGGCTTCGTGGCTCGCGTCTCCGGTCGGGGTCGGGATGTGCGCTGGCGCTTCCCTGATGGTGGCGGCATCTGGGGAGGTGTCGATCCCCGTCCCGGCTCCCTCCTGCGGCTTCATCTTGGCCAGTGGTTCCGCCTCTGTGCTCACATCACCGACAAAGCCGTTTCCATAGCCATGTCAAGTCCCCGCCTCTCGGTTCACGGTTTATCTCACTTTCTGAAGCACGGCGTCGTCCAATTGAGGGGGTCGACAGGAGTTTTGGGGCCAAAAGAGGGCCCCAAACCTCCCCGAGGTGTCGGGTGTTGCCATCGGGTGCATATGGAACCTAGCGGCGAGCTTCGGCGGCGGCGATGGTGGGCGGTGATGGAAGTGCGTGGGATCGGTACAGGTGCTTTCGGCTCGTCGGGCGGAGGTCCCCAAGCGTAAGCTTCGATCCAGTTTATAGGGTCGGGCAATGAGCTGTTGTTTTTCCCTCTTGAGGGCGTTGTCTGCAGGGTTTCGTTCGACAACGGTTCGTGGAAGCCCTCCGTGGTGAAAACCAAGCGTTGGCGCCGTCGCGCCTTTACCTTCCTGAAGGTGTTGTTTTGAGTATTCCTGTAGCCATTGTTGGTGAAGTCGTAGGCTCCGCGGAAGGTCGGGTCCAGTCGATTTGTAATGGTTTCATGGCCCTTTAGTTTGTTCATCGCGAGTAGTGCCTTGCTATCTCTGGCGCGCGGCCTAGAGAGTCCCGTTACGGGTTTGTTGGATGCTGCTCTTCGAGCGGTACATGCTCTATTGTAAACTGGTAATCCCATTATCCTTTGGAGGATGCTTTATATATATAAAGCTGGCTACGGCCTTTACTGAAAATACGACACATAGAATTATCGATCAGATGGGATTTGGGTGATGAGGTACCCAAAAATCAATCGGTGGTTTTATATACTAGAAAAAGCAACAAAAAGGAATCGATTGAAAAGTAAACCTTGATCAACTGAAAGATTAGCAAGCAATAATCAGAGAACTGACACAGCGTACCAAAAATTAACACGACGCTAGTTAGTTTCCACCATCACCTTGCGGGCCCACTTGAAAAAAGATGTACTAGCATAACAAAAGACTACTATTTTCATGACGTCGGAGCCTCTAGTAGTTACAAAATAATACAAAAGCATGAAGATGACCAAAATTGAAACATAATGGGATATTCAAAATATTATAAGTTCCAATTTGTTCTGACCCAAAGAAATAGCAACATACAAAACACAAACAACTCCAAAGACTTTCAGAGTAAAAAAATGGCAATAAATATACAAACCAATACTCCCTCCGTTCTGAAAAACCTGACGTTTAGGACAAGGTTTGGGTCAAACATTGGGAATATAAATCATTAATAACTTTTAAATTGTTGAGTTTACAAATATGAAAACTATATGAATAGATTTGTCTTAAAAAATACTTTCATAAAAGTATACATATACCACTCTTTGATAAATAATTTTAGAATAACAAGAGGTCAAAGTTGTGTTTTGGAGACCGTGTCGCTGTCCTAAACGTCAGGTTTATCAGAACGACGTCAGGTTTATCAGAACGGAGGGAGTAATATAATAAGGTAAGGCCCACCAACACCAGACTGACCGACAGTCTCTGAACACAGGTCCCATCCGATGTCCCAGTTCGCCAGCAGTGCCGGCCCCACCTGTCCGTGCCCTCTCCAGGCCGCGAGTAGCCGTGGTCCTTCGTCGTCACGTGCGCGTCGGTGCGGCCTGCTGTGCGTAGCCACAACGTGGCGCTCTCACCGCCGTCCTTTAAACCCAACCGCACAGCACCGAAGAGTGGGCCCATCGCTCAATGGGTCCCGCGGCCAGTGAGCCGAGACGGCACCCGTCGGTGAAGGCGCTGGGTGCATTGCATCCCTCCGACACCGGGTGGGCCCAGCTGCTTTCAACGTGCCCCACTTGACCGCCCCCTCCCCGGCCTCCCCGCATCGCGTCCGGGCCGGCCACGTCAGCCGCGGGCACGCGCCTCGCGCATGGCGAGCGAGCGGCAGCGACGACCCTTCTGCTTGGCTCGCGGGGGGCGGGGGCGGTGGCCGTCGATCCGGGATCGGACGCGCGGGGTTTGAGCGGCAGTTGACGAGGTGGGAACCCGGGGACGGATGGTGTACGGCTTTCTTTGCGTGGAGCGGAACGGTGTCGCTGTACCTGTAGCTGGCTGGTGCTTTACCACGGTCTGGAATAACGGTGAGGTCTCTCCGTGGCTCCGTGCGGCGTTTTCCGCGTGGTGGCGATGGGTGGCTGTATTGCTAAGCGCACACCCAGAAAGGTCATGTGAAACTTCGAAAAAAAGAAGGCATACGGATGCTATTCCGTAGTGCCTTGAAAAGGCCGATCTTTCTCCGCTCAAGGACTGGGATATCTTCTTTCTCCTTTTCGGCTGAAAATTAACCTCGAATCAAAGAGAGACCAAGGGTTTGGGATTAGTAGCACTACGTGCCTAATTGGGCCTAAAATAACAATATAGTAACTCTTTCTTCTCTTCATAGTAATTGATCGATTGTACAAGAGGTCTAGTACGAGAAGATTACTATAGTACAAAAGAAAATTCATGAGAAGTACAATGATATTATGTTTTGTATATGACGAATATCTCTTCTGAGTGTTCAACTTTCAAAGTTTAAGATATTTGCATACACGTATTTAGAACATTTAATACATAATTTATCCGAAAGCATGGAGTAAAAAAATAGAAATACAATTCTATTCTCACATGTTCCAATATCGCAAGTATGTATTATGTATTAAACCCACAATAATTAATATAGTTTTTTATAAAAAACTA
>OAMR01000110.1:2257978-2282019 GCA_900205405.1 Echinochloa crus-galli | reverse complement strand
TCACGCAGGATCGCTGCTGTCTCTTATACACATCGTGAGAGTTGAACTCCGGGAACTAAATCCTTGTGTCCTTGTCATTGATTTACTTTATTTGCACTTGGATTGAGTTCTTTCATGCTAGTTAGGGTTTGTGCCTATTTATCTTAGGATTTGTCTCCGATCTACTTATCTCAAAGGTTGAGCTATGTTTGAGTGCTTGTACTTGTAGATCAACTCCTAAAGAAGTGACAATCTCGAAGGTTTCACATTTGAAGCAAGTTTAAGTTAATTGATTCCTGTTTCAGCAAAAAGTCCGGAGTTTCCGGAGATTTTTGCGGAATCTCCGCACAAGTGCGGAGTTTCCGGACAAATCTAGGGAGTGTCCGGACATTACACATTTAACCTGTTTTAAGTTTTGAAAAAGCTGCAGGTTGGACTATTCACCCCCCCCCCCTCTAGTCCATCTTAGGTCCTTTCAGAGAGTGCAGAGGAGAAGGTCTTCACCACTTCGCCCACTGAGTGTTCGACATATTGCCACAACCACGACATCAAGAGCAGGTACATCATCACCATGCTCCCAGCTTTCCCAATGGGTGTGGTTCAGCTAGTTAGTCCAACCAATGTGTATGATGCACAGCTGAGGCAACCATGGCCTCCACCTAGGACACTTGAGTTTCTGGGCACCACTTGTCTGTTAGGATGTTTTTCTGAGGGTGCTGGTTATGTCAGTCATTTACTTTCTGAGGGTCTGGTGTCTGACTGTGAGCAGAGCAGCGACGTGAAGATTACATATGATGTAGAACCAAAGCCGGCATGGCCTCCTCTTCTATTGGATTGCCACAATGGTTCAAATTCAGTGATAACCGCACTTTCATATTTTTGGATATTCTTATTTTTTCTGCTAGGCAATAGTGGGAGAACTCATGATGGACTTGATTTGTCAAGCATTACAACTACAACTGGTGTAAGGTTGAATCTTCGGTATTTTACATGCTCCATCAAATTATTTCCTCGAGTCAGTGCCATGCATGCTGTCTTATTTGGTGAAGTGGTGCCAGTAACAAGTATGCATATCGATACAAATGGAGTAGCGGTCAAGTGCCTGGTCCTATCGATCCTTTAGTGTTCATTTTCTCCAAATGATCAGTTGGCTCTAGCAACGCCAAGCAAGTGTTCGGTGCAGCTGAAGCGTGTTGGGATATTGTTGATCACAATCTGGTTATTTCAGAAGCAGTTACATATAATCATTGCTGATGCCAATCTGAGTATTCTCAATGAGACAGTTCAGAGCCATGCAAGAATCCCTTGTAGTGTTCTACAGCTACAAACTTTTTGTTTCTGTGATAAATGCTCTGAGTTCCATATATACCTATTTTTCAGAATATATGAATGGAACTATAACCCAAATGATAGAGCTGGTATTGCAAGAAGGGTGGCCTATATCATGCTCTTATCACAGCTGGCTAGTTGTCCTAATAGGCAGCTGAAATCTGATGATTTTGTTGGGCCATACTCTAAAGCTGTCCTTTGTGATGTGGCACAGATTCAGGTTGCTGCTAAGATTTCAAGCCAGGAAGATGTGCTTCAGTATTGGCAATTTTTGGTACAGCTGCAAACTGATGGGCTCTTGACTGCCATCATAGCTGGGACACAGCTGATCCTCTGGGATCCGGGTGATAATCATGATTTGCTTGATGGATTTAGATATCTTGATGGCTTGTGGAATCTAGAAGTGTCGATAGTGCAGACCAATAGTGTTTGTTTATGGCCTAGCAGTGTTGAGATATTTCAGTCACATCCATTGTTTTGCTGCTTCCAAAGGAAGCGATATTTCAGTCAATTCTTGAGGTTATAGTATTTTTCTCGAGTACAAAAGATTTTCAAATGGAAATTTATTGAACTATGCTGTAGTATCATCACCTGGGCATCATCGTCAGTTGTGCAGCAGGCAATGCTATGTGAGCTTCTTTTGCTTGGCATAGGTGATTAGCAAGTGTCCCACGTGCAAAGTTGGCTATGTAGTAGCTGCAAAGTATACCCTCTCCATTACTGTTCAAGAACAACCTAGCCTCGTTTACATGGTCAGTTGTATTTCCAGCAAGGTGATCAAGCGGAACTGGAAGTTACCATATCTGCTTACACTAATTGGAGGCATAACAAGCATGGCATTTCAGTTAGCGAAATTGCCTTATTGTGTCCTCGGTAAGGTACCTTGGCTTGATACAAATGGTAGCTATACATGCAAAGAATGTGCTTGGCTCATGGTCCTTTGGCCACAAGGTGCATCGGTATGTTGGATTGGGTCTGAACTTGATGTGATGTTAGTAACAATCATGCGAGCAGTCTGTCACTGCTATCCAAATAGGGCTGTCACCTACTACAGCACCACTTCCAGAGTGGTGGTGTTTTTGGACAGCATCGAATCAATGAACCTGTTTGTGTGCTCCATTGCTTGTATGTTTGACGGTGACAAGATCAAGAGTCAACTTACAATGACTATCATACATACTGGGCCACCGCAGCAAGTAGGTATCCCATTGCTCATGTTGACGGCAAGCTCTGTAACTCTGCAGATTGAGTGGAAATCATGGACTTGTTGGCATGGGTATCAGCGCTTCAGGATCACTCTAATTTGGCTTGACTGGAGTGCTATTGACCAGATGGGACATAACAACTATCCTATGCTTGTCCGATACATGTTCAGCAAGCATGGACACAAGAACTCAGTATTGCATTTGTTGATCTTGGGTCTACTATCCAAAGTTCCAAGCAGCAATACATGTTGCTCTTACACTTGGCATCAAATATCAAGATATGCGGTCATCAAGTTACTGATCATGCAAGTGAGCGCTCAAGCATTTCTGGAGCATGCAACCAGAAGGTTTGATGAGGGCCTTTCTGAAGCATTTCTGGGCTTCATGGTGATCCTGAAATGGACATCACCGCATGTGCCTACTACAGGTCCTTTGGTCCTCACCTTCTACAACCTCAAGCTTGACGACCCTTGAAGATTACAGTAGGAGTGAAAATATTCTCAAGCTACAATTCTGATGCTCGAAGATCCTTGAGAGTAATGTTTTGTCAAGACTATTCAAGATATAGATATACTGCTCTCCATCTGTCATGAAAAGATATAATTACTTACAGCTTGAGGGCAAGCTGTTTCTCAAGGGGAGGAGAATGTCATGATCAGGCCTTGGGCCTTGTATTCAGGCCTGCGAGCCTTGGTGTCGGGCCAGTCAAGCCCATGTAAGCGGGCCCAAGTTGGGCAATACTTGAAGGGGTGCTGAACCTGTGTGAGGGAGGAACAACCAGGACTGCAGCACCATCTGCCGAGAGTGCAGAGGAGAAGGTCTTCACCACTTCGCCCACTGAGTGTTCGACATATTGCCACAACCACGACATCAAGAGCAGGTACATCATCACCATGCTCCCAGCTTTCCCAATGGGTGTGGTTCAGCTAGTTAGTCCAACCAATGTGTATGATGCACAGCTGAGGCAACCATGGCCTCCACCTAGGACACTTGAGTTTCTGGGCACCACTTGTCTGTTAGGATGTTTTTCTGAGGGTGCTGGTTATGTCAGTCATTTACTTTCTGAGGGTCTGGTGTCTGACTGTGAGCAGAGCAGCGACGTGAAGATTACATATGATGTAGAACCAAAGCCGGCATGGCCTCCTCTTCTATTGGATTGCCACAATGGTTCAAATTCAGTGATAACCGCACTTTCATATTTTTGGATATTCTTATTTTTTCTGCTAGGCAATAGTGGGAGAACTCATGATGGACTTGATTTGTCAAGCATTACAACTACAACTGGTGTAAGGTTGAATCTTTCAGTATTTTACATGCTCAATCAAATTATTTCCTCGAGTCAGTGCCATGCATGCTGTCTTATTTGGTGAAGTGGTGCTAGTAACAAGTATGCATATCGATACAAATGGAGTAGCGGTCAAGTGCCTGGTCCTATCGATCCTTCATTTCTAGTACAAAAGTGAGGGCCCTTTACCACCCCTAAAGGTGATGGAATAGATTTTACTTGTTGGCTTCTTAGCCAGGCAGGCTTGGCGGCTTGTTCAGGATCCGGAGTCACTGAGCGCCCGTATCCTCAAAGCAGTATATTACCCCGAGGGAGATTTCCTGGGGGCTGAGTTGGGAACCAAGGCGTCACAAGTATGGCGTGCAATTCTAGACGGGAAGGAGGTCCTGCTCAAGGGGCTGATCAAGAGAATTGGTACCGGGGAGAAGACAAACATATGGACCATGAACTGGATCCCTCGGGAAGGAAAGCAAGGGCCGATGACATGGAGGAGACCTGACTCCCTAGAGCTGGTGGCTGAGTTAATTGACACTACGCGCGCGTGCTGGGACAGATGTTCCTCACTAGCAACCGATAGGCAGACCGTACCGAAAAAACTCCACTCTTCCCATTGAGCACCAGAAGACAACAGTACTTCTGGGCTTGGCACTATGAGAAGAGTGGAGTTTTTTCGGTACGGTCTGCCTATCGGTTGCTGGTGAGGAACAGGAAGGAAAATCTATCTTACTATGAAGGGAGAGCTAGTACCTCTGATCACAAAGCAATCGAGAAAGAGTGGGTGCGTCTGTGGCAGGTGAAGGTCCCGTCGAAGATCAGGACCTTCTTATGGAGGCTGGCAAAAAGTAGCCACTTTGAGCTCCACTTTACATTGCATCATCATGAATACCACTTTGAAATCCATGGTATCAATTAAGGATTCATGGAAACATTCACTGATCGAGTGCAATATGTCTAAATGTGTTTGGGCCCTTGAGAAGGAGGACATCACAGATTTTATCGGGGGCCTCCGGGAGGAAGATGCAAGGGCTTGGCTAGCGATAGTTGCCTCCTCTCTACCCCAGGAGGACTTGGTTCGAGTAGTGGTGACCCTATGGGCTATCTGGTATGCTAGGAGGAAGGCTATTCATGAAAATGCCTTCCAGAGTCCACTATCTACGCATGGATTCATCGACAGGTTCGTGACGGAACTTGGATTCGTACCTTCGGGATCGAGCGAAGGGCAGCAGCAAAGACGGGCCCTCTCTAGGTGGATCCCCCCACCTGAAGGCCTCATGAAGATTAATGTGGACGCAGCGGTGTCCAAAAATTCAGGTCAGGCGGCAGTTGCAGCTGTGGCTCGAGATGGCGAGGGAAGATTCAATACCTTATTAAAGTATCTCCCAAGGAAGTATAATCCAGAATCGTTGGAGGCCCTGGCGTGTCGGGAAGGGTTGGCACTCGCCAGCGACACCCTCCTGACCAAGGTCCGCATTGCAAGCGATTGTGCCAATGTTGTCAGGAGCATAAAGGCCAGGTCGATGGGAGTGTATGGCCAAATTGTCCACGAGATCAAGGCACGGGCGGTTTTCCTTCAGAAGACGGAGTTTGTCCATGAACGGCGAGAAGCGAACTATGAGGCACACAACTTGGCTCGGAGCTCCCTTTCCGATCCAGTTGGGAGGCATATATGGTTAGTTAGTCCGCCCACGGGCGTTTGTATTTCTTTAGATAGCGACTAGAGAGTATTGTGTACTCTCCTCAAAAAAAATACTATTATATGAAAAAAAGAACTTTACACAGAAAAGTTGACCAGTCCACTAGCTCTACCAAAGTAACTGATGCGCGGCAAAAGACAAAGGAAATCAACAAGACTTGAAAAGCGCTTGGATCTCACCCCGTGCAACTAACAGAGATATGTCCATTGATTATGCCTGCAACACATGAAAAGTGCCGTGTCATTCCGGGTTCACACAGCTCATCATAGGTCGCCGCGAGTACGGACCTGAGAATCCTCATCGATCGGTGCTCCCTCACCCATTATAAAAAGAAAGAAATGCCTAAAGCCAAGCTAATCGAGATCACGCAGCATATATACTCATCATCAGTCACTGGCATCGAGTTAGCATGCACTTGGCAACACCGCTAACTACAGGCGTGATAAACCGCCTAGCTGCCGGCCGAAACCAATGTGCGGGAAGGACGACGAAGCGGATGCTAGCTGCAGCTAGCAGGGCCGCAGGGGGTTGGGTTTGGATCGCGCGCGGCGCGGACGGACGTGGTGGCGTGGGGGAGGGATCGAGTTCACGAGCGTCCCTCTCGAGGTTCACGAGCGCGCGCAACCGGACAGCGCTAGGCTAGCTACGAGGGGGAGCTTTGCCGCTAGCGCCCAAGCGCCTTTTTTTTCTATAATCACCCATCGACCATCCTCCAAGCCCGAGGCAAGCGAGCTGCGACTGCGAGCGAACCATATTGCTGTATCGATTGATCTTGATCGATCGATCGAACGCCATATGCAGGCGCTAATAATCCTGCAGCTGCAATGCAATGCGCCAACCGCAGCAGCTAGCCCCACCCCACGGGATCCAAGCTAGCTGCCTGGAACCCAACGCCTGCGGAGAGCGGCGTTTTTTTTGGCCTGAGCGCTTAATTTGGGGGTTGGGATTTGGGTGGCTCGCTACTTTGCTAGTGGCCGGCTGTGCTGTGCCTGTAGTGCGTGCAGATACGATGAAAGCCCTTTTTTGTGTGATGCAGAGATAACCTGACGACCGGATAGGTTTCTCTGGATTGTGTTGTACGTGTACTGTGTGTTGAGCAGTTGAGGTATGATAATCAGTGAGCGCCGGTGGTTGACAGTTTGACACTATGTCACTCTGTTTACGTAGCAATAGCAAGAGGTTTCCTTTTTTTCTTTCAGCATACCCAGTATAATGTCCTGTGGTGTATGTATGCGGGCATTATTGTGCTCTGTGTCCTGTAGTACTGTGGTACAATGAGGCTGTGATCAAACCATAAGAGATAAGCATGCTGCTCACCTGCTCTCGATCGACATATGTACGACATGATTTGTAGCTACGCTACGCCACAGATATGATATGATATGCTTCGTTCGTATGGTTCCAAAATATAAGATGGGAGTAGCAGGCAATGTCAACGTCCAAAATGGCATCTCTATTTACAACAGATGGGACAATATACCCTCTGTCTCTATATATACAGCCGCAGATAGATAGAGGGCTACGACGAAGTAAAACTGTCGTAGAAAACAAGCGTGGCTATCTATATATGTTTCCATAGCCACAGTACATATCATCTCTTCTTTGATTATAATTAATACCATTAGCAATGGGAAAACATTCTCACTAGGTATTAATCATCTCACCTACTTTGCCCTAACAAGGTTTATTTTCTGATGGAAGGGAAAAAGATAGATAGATGGACACACCTGTCTAGCCCCCATCTAGAATTGCATGCTGCAGTGCTGTCAAAACGAGCCAGAAGCCCGGAACACGACGGCACACGCGTGTGCAAATGGACAAAGTGGCATTGCTGTCGCCTTATGATCTCTGCATTAATTCACATATAACTAGGAGTCACATGCTAAAGGTGTGGTTACATATACACCCGAGGGGCAGGCCAATACATGCCTTAACCACCACATATTTTACCACCTACTAGATTATTTAGGGCCCCAGGCGATCTACCCGCGGCCGGCCAGCCCAGACTGACTGACACAACGACGGAGCCGCATCTGCACATGTATGTTTTTGCCTGGTTGTCGATCTCTCACGACTGCTGTCAGGTTGATCGTCCAGTTGGAGGCATGCGCTAGCTCGTGGGCCGTGAGCCTTGACGTACAGCTACCGAAACAACAAAGCGTAGCTAATTCGTACACGTTCGTACTAGCGACTCTTGCAGCAGGCCGCTCTGCTCCGGGTCGTAGCATTATACTGTATGTACGTACGTTCCAGCTGCGCTTTGTTTTAGTTTACTTCCTAATATAGAAGCACATGAGTGTTTCTATCTGGCCCCTTGAATTGATATTCGAACAACCTGTCTGTGTACTTTGCTGTCTTCCAGCCGTGATGACGCTAATGAATTAATTGTGTTAAACCTTGCAGTGATCTCGGCCGGTTCCATCTTGTGATTTGTGAACATGCACGCGATCAGTTCGTTGGTGGCATGGCCTGATTAACCGAGTTTTTTTTTTCGGACGGGGATGTCCAGAATGAAGCGCTAAGCGAGAAATATTTGGGGATGCCAAGCCATGTCGGCGTTTCGACTAACGCTGCTCTTAAATATTTGAAGGACAGAGTATGGAAGCGAGTCCAAAGCTGGATGGAGCAGTGTCTATCATCTGGTGGCAAGGAAGTCCTAATCAAGGCGGTTGCTCAGGCAATTCCTACATACTCTATGTCATGCTTCAAGCTGCCGAGGGGTTTGTGCAAGCATATTGATGGTGTTCTGCGCAATTTCTGGTGGGGTAGCAAGGAGGGAAAGAGAAAGACATGCTGGGTTGCATGGGATGAGATGATCATGCCGAAACATCTTGGTGGAATCGGCTTTCGTGATATTGAGCTGTTCAACCTTGCACTCTTAGCCAGGCAGGCTTGGAGGCTTGTTCCGGATCCGGAGTCACTGAGCGCCCGTATCCTCAAAGCAGTATATTACCCCGAGGGAGATTTCCTGGGGGCTGAGTTGGGAACCAAGGCGTCACAAGTATGGCGTGCAATTCTAGACGGGAAGGAGGTCCTGCTCAAGGGGCTGATCAAGAGAATTGGTACCGGGGAGAAGACAAACATATGGACAGATGTGTATAAGAGACAGGATAATGATAGCAGCATCGTTGGTGGCATGGCCTGATTAACCGAGTTTTTTTTTTCGGACGGACGGACAGAGACACGGTACATATGGTTAGAATACTGTGGCAAAATGGCATGTACAGTTTTTTTTTCTTTTACGAAACCACACATGCACAGTATCTTTGGGCAATGCATTTAGGGCTGGACAAAATGCTCGAAGCTCGTTGGCTCGCTCGGATTGTAGCTGGCTCGACTCGACTCGGCTCGGCTCGGTGCATATTCCTAACGAGCCGAGCAAGAGTTTTTGCTCGTTAGTATAACGAGCGAGTTCGAGCCGGCTCGCGAGCTGCTCGCGAGCCAAACGAGCTATAAGGTTTAATAGACTAATGATTAAATTATTAATTAATAATAATATATGTATACTATATACGTAGTTTTAGATGATGTTATGGTTATATTTTATTATTATAGTATGATAGAGTAGATTTTAGAGGTATTAAAACTATATAAATATTATAATTTTTTATATTATATATATTATTGTGACAATTTTAAATTTAACTCTAGCTCACGAGCTTAACGAGCCAGCTCGCGAGCTTAATGAGCCGAGCCGAGACAGGATTTTTGCTCGTTTCCTTAACGAGCCGAGCCGAGCTGGCTCGTTTGGCTAACGAGCTCGAACGAGCCGAGCCAAAATGAGCCGAGCTCGCTCGATATCCACCCCTAAATGCATTTATGTAGCATCGTTGCGACTCTAATTTGTGTGTGGTGGTGGTGGCGGCGGCACTGGTACACCTGCGTAGATACGAAGCATGCGATTTGGAGATCTGCCGGACTTAAGCATGTAGAAATGGGCGGATTATATATCAGTACTAAGTACTACTAGTACCTAGAACGTACACTGTGAACCTTTTTTTTAAGGTGCTAGAACGGTGAACCTACTCCCACCGTCTCTAAATAACTGTCTTTCTCACTTTCCGAGAAATAACTTTGATTGATTTTATATTAAAATATATTAATATTTATGGTGCATAATTAGTATCATTGGATAGATCTTTTGATCTATTTTTTAATAAATTTATTTAGAGATTAAAATGTTGCATATATTTTCTACAAATCGAATCTAAATCGTGGCACGAAAACCAACAGCGATATTTAATAAGGGACGGAGGGAGTAGGTCCTTGTGAATCTCGTGATGAATAACTCCGATGCAGAATCAGAAGTCCAGAGCCCTATCTGTGTACAGTCGTCGACCGAGTAGCTGCGCGCGCCGTAGCATGCATGTGATGTACCTAGGGGTGGTAACGGATCATGGCCCGTTTGTTCCTTCACAATCTATCTTGGCCCTAACAAAATTTAGCTCAAAAACTAGTATTATTTTGATCCGGCCCTAATCCGGTCCGATCCTTAAAATTTCTAGTACAAAAGTGAGGGCCCTTTACCAACCCTAGATGTACCGCAGGAACGAGAAGCCAGACAAGACATGCAGCTCGGCACGCACACGTACGTGTCGGCCTCTGCGACTAGTGCGCGAGCATAGTACGCACTGCAGCGCTGGGTGCTGGTGTTCCATCTCTGACCTCGACATGTGGAACCAGCACCGAGCTGGGTTCGATCAGGGATTCGATCGGGTCCTCGCTTGATGATTTGGTCCCTGTCTCCTATCGTCACAAGACCCCTCCGTACCTGATGGGCTCTGCTAGCTGCGGGTTCAGACCCACAATTCGCCGCGTGCGTTCTGCCGTTCTGAACGTAATTCACGAGAGGGAGTGTGCATTTTTACCGTACCAGTACTGGGCTCTAGGCTGGCTCGCGAGGATCTGATCGAATCCGCCCTCGATCTCCGGCGCAGCAGCCGCGTCTTGCGAGCCGTGACCTATGGAGCCGGAACTGGGAGGGCGGTGACCGGTGAGGACGTCGCGTGCGTGCAGGGCGTGGGCGGACGGGGAGCCACGGAGAGGAGAGGCCGGCCTCGATTCTGGCGGATGGATGGATGGATGGATGATTGGTGGAGGGTGGACGGAGGAGACCTGCAGAGCGGGGAGACGTGGGACTGGTGGCTGTGCTGCGTGGGGGACCCGGCCAACCGGTTGCGGCAGTTGGGTCCGCCGGCCGACGGGTGCGGACAAGTACGACGCTTCCGCCCGTGACCGTTGCCATGTGACCCGGGCGAGCAAATGTACATGCGTGATGCTCTGCCCTGCCCTGCCCTCCCATGGCATATAGTATTAGCATGGAGTCATGGGCAGCCGGCTGCCGGCCCCCTGCCGCGCGTGGACGCTTGCTTGCTTTGGTAAAATCACCGCCTGCCTGCCAGGACTGGCGGAAACGCGAGCATGAGACACGCCCGTGCGGTCATTCCTGGCCACGTATGGCGGGCGGCAAGCCGCCAAGCCCGCCGGTGTTCCACACCACCGCCGTCATTTCTAGCCACATATACTCATCATCAGCCACCGCATGGTTTACCTAGGCCATTCCGGGCCACACATTTCAGTGGCAGTGCCCAAGAGCTCGAAGTAGAACCGAGCTGAAGCTTGGTCACGTGCCATGACTGGCCGGCAGTGAATGCGAATCGGTCATGCACATGCCTGCCTTCGGCTTCCATCTGCAGACTGCAACCAATTTGTGAGCTGGCCACATACGCGTAGCTAGTGTAGCCATGGTACGACGGCAGAAGCGCAGTAATGCTCCTTGAATTGAAGAAAAGGGAGGGCAGGATCACCTATCTTGGGATCAAATGTACGGAGAGCCGTGCATGTACTGGAACAAGGCCACGTGCCGAGGACGCCAAGTCGAGGCAACCCTTGTCATGAGCTAGGCACCATTTTCGGCCCGATTAAGTTCTGTCAGTTTTGCCTCTTGTACTGCATTCCGCAAAGCCCCTCTTTATTAGGTCGTCGGAACCGCCTTTGCTCTCAATGAAATTTCTACAGATACCTCATTCTGGACAAGTTCAAACTTTAAGCAAAGCGTATTCTTCCTCTCGCACACCATGTAAATTGTCCATGTGCAATTACATTATTCTAGCAACAAATCAAAACCAGATTCTCCAGTTTCCCCGCAAATTAATCTATATAGCCTAATCCTTAATGCCCTAAATAAATAGTTAAAGACAAGATCAATGCAATAATAACAGGAGTGAACTAATAAACATGCTAGGTTGCCTCCCCTGAAGATAAACACCACCGACAGATTCTGATGCAATGGCACAACAGAGGATATCAGACGCTACAAACGCATGGTGGTGACGAAAAAGTAACAATGCCACGCTACAACTTCACTGTGCAGATATAAGCATATGTCGCCCTTGCGTGCACGTGAGTTGGGGTCCCACGTCCCAATCATTTTCCATTTCATTTTCATCTAAAATCCTGACAAACGAGAACATGCCCGGCGCTGAGGTTTGCTATTTAAACCCCCTCTTTCCCTCCTCACAGGCCTCTCACTCTCTCTCTCTCTCTCTCTCTCTACTTACCCAGCACAGACACTCCAATCTCCATAGTCCACACAGCCAATAGATACAGACAGAAGGATGAAGCTGAGAGCAAAAGGCCTCGGCCTCCTGCTTCTCCTTGTCTTGCTTACTCTTTGCTCCACCATTGATGTCAGTGAGGCGAGAAGAGGCAAGCATTGGAGGTCTAGGAGCTCACCAAGCTCCTCCCAGCTGAAGAAAGGCAAAGGGAAGAAGAGTAGCTCCCACCGGCAACATGGCAGCAACCGGCCAAGCCCAAAGCCACCCGTCAGCTCGACGCCAAGCCCTGGTGATGGCAAAGGAAATCAGAATCCGTACCAACCAAGCCCGAGTCCAACTCCAAATGCCCCCGTAAGCCCGAGTCCAAGCCCTGCCAACAGCAGTAGGCATTCGAGTCCCAAGCCACCGACTCCAAGCTGTGGAAAGGGTCGTCAACAGACTCCATCACCACCGCCACCAGCCTCACAGGGTGCAGTCTTCAACGTGGTTGATTTTGGTGCCAAGGGTGATGGAGTCACAGATGATACTAAGGTCGACAGCTTTGCCTTCAAATGTTCTCTTTGAAACTCAATTTATAAAACTGTCAAGCACCATGCATTCTCTGATTCACAAATTTGCAGTACCAATTCTTTTTACCCAGTTTGCCCTTCAAATGCTTTATTTCAAACTGTCCTCCACATGACTTGCATGAGAACTCCATGTTGATCACATCCAGGGGACCTGTCACACCAATGACATCTTGAGATTAGAATTTATCATGAATTCATATTGCTAGCACAAATTCATTTGACAGAACCACCACAGCCTATGATGGTGAGCATTTCAATGTTGCCTATGATCATAGCACCAGTTTATCACTACCTCACATGATTTCCAGTGCAGAGCTCGAGAAAGCTGTCACCACTGCTATTTTTTTTTCTGGAGTCTTTTTTTTTTGCCTGTCTGCATGTGTTGCCAGCAATTTGATGTGTTTCCTACTTTGGCTTGTTCTTTCCTTCTCACATGATTGTTGCATCTAATGCATAAAACAGACCCATTTACACATCTAGCTGATCAAGCTATTTTTTTTTATTTGTGGTCATGCTGAAAAGAGCAAAGGTTACACCAGAATTCACCATAGGAGAACCTTTTCTACAGCTCTTGTAAGACACCCCTGTGTGCAGAGGAAACAAACAAAAAAATATTCTAATCTTGAGATTCCTAATCTTGAGATTCCCAGGCTTTACAGATAAAGAATATAATAATCTCTCTCTTTGGCATTAACATAGTCCCATTTTTTTTCTTTTGCAAGAACATTGCATGAATCAATAGCACCATTTAAGCAAAAAAAAAAAACTCATGGGAATTTGTAGCAAATTAGCAAGAAAAGTAACCTTATTTAAAAATATTATGAGCCGCACTCTCTCATTGTTTGAAACTTCTATTCTATGGATTTCTTTTATATTTTCAGTAAAAGACTAGTTTTTTCCACTTCCTTTTAGTGGTTGGAAAAATGGGAACTGCTTGTTCCGGCACAGCGACCAAAAAAAAGATGCACAGTGCAACTGCTGACTGTCCACCTTAGGGATCTGGACTTTATGAGTGTCTTTGCCGCCTGCTCAGTTGATTTTGTGAAGCTAAGATTCCAGAGGTCTTTGCAGAAGAAGCTAGAGCTAATAATTGTGCATGCATTTGCATACAGGCTTTTGAAGGAGCGTGGGCTGCTGCCTGCAAGCAGGGGGCATCTACAGTTCTGGTACCACCAGAACTAGAGTTCCTTGTTAGGCCAATCTCGTTCTCTGGGCCTTACTGCAAACCAAACATTGTCTTCCAGGTAAACTATGCTCTTAGTCCCAAATAATATACTTAAAAAAGCTTTCCTGATAACTTTCATAGCCCGAACTGAGCAACAAAAGATAGGACAGGACTGTATTTCATCTAATTGGATAAGAATGCCAATAGAAGAAAAAGTGCAATGAGTAATTATATTTAATGATGCTTGTTTTGCAGCTAGAAGGAACAATCCTAGCTCCAACCAGTGCTAAAGCCTGGGGTTCTGGCTTGCTCCAGTGGCTTGAGTTCACCAAACTAAATGGAATAGTAATTCAAGGCAATGGTATCATAAATGGCAGAGGGCAACAATGGTGGACCTACTCAGAACCAGAGGATGAGGATGATGATGACATGGTAACAGCAGGCCACCAAGTGTATCATTGTCTGTAAACTACTCAAAAGAAAAATTGCCATGTTCATTGCTTACCTTGGATATTTTCCTGCAGGACAATGTGGAGCTCGAGAGAATGCCACAGATTAAACCTACAGTAAGAATATCATTATGATTCTGCATGCACATTATTATCACATACGGAAACGAAGTAATCTGATTCAGTACCCTGATGCAGGCATTAAGGTTTTATGGCAGTTTCAACGTTGTAGTAGCTGGCATCACTATTGTCAACAGCTCACAGTGCCATCTTAAGTTTGACAACTGTCAAGGAGTGATGGTCCATGACGTGACTATATCCTCCCCTGAGAACAGTCTCAACACTGATGGAATACACCTGCAGAACTCCAAAGAAGTCAGCATTCATCATACGAACATGGCTTGCGGTAATTCCTTGTTGCATCTAAATTCAAGAGGCATCTAGGCTATACTCATATTACAAAAGTTTTGTTTTGCCAAGTTTTAGCACAAAGAAATCTCCAACAAGAACACAAGAGAACTCATATGTTCTAAATATACAAGGCCTTATCTACAAGTTTGTGACTTAAAGAACATTACCTAGGGTCAACTGAAAGCCTGCACCTCAGTTCTATTACTTTTGTATACTCTGCATGTCAAAGGACAGGTCTCAGAGTTAAGGGTACACTGAAAAACTGTTGTAAAGAGTACTTGAAGCATCCAACTGCCTTTCACAGTTAAGCCAAAAGTAGAATAACATCAACATGACCTATTTATCTTATTCAATGCAGGTGACGATTGTATCTCCATCCAGACAGGATGCAGCAACATAAATATACACAACGTGAATTGTGGACCAGGCCATGGAATCAGCATAGGTGGACTAGGTCGGGACAACACAAAAGCATGTGTATCAAATGTTACAGTAAGAGATGTCAACATGTTCAGAACTATGAATGGTGTCAGAATCAAGACCTGGCAGGTAAGATTTGGCACATACATACAAATAAAATTCTAGTTCAACAGCAGCACTGGTACATAACAACACCACAAAAGAAAAACAGAAAAAGGAAAGCATATGTCATATTTTCATAGCTATACAAGCAACAACCATGGGGCTTCGGAAGGTTCCAAGAAGAAAAAATGATGAAACCAACCGAAACCATAACACTTACTGAGCTAAATAAAAGTGAACTTCTGTTTCTTGCAGGGTGGTGTAGGATTGGTTCAAGACATAAGGTTCTCAAATATACAAGTTTCTGAGGTTCAAACGCCTATTATTATAGATCAGTTTTACTGTGATAAAAGCACTTGCAGAAATCAGACATCAGCAGTGGCAGTATCAGGGGTCCAGTATGAGAACATCAGAGGGACATTTACAATCAAACCTGTGCACTTTGCATGCAGTGACAGCTTACCTTGTTCAGGGATCTCTCTTACCGGTGTGCAACTCAGACCAGTGCAAGTACCCCACTACCACCTGAACAACCCATTCTGCTGGCAAGCTTTTGGGGAACTCTACACTCCGACAGTCCCTCCCATAGCTTGCTTGCAGATTGGAAAACCTGCTGGGAACAACTTACAGTCATATAGCGATATATGTTGAGACACTATAAGTGCCTTCGTCTATTGGTTGGTGCTTATCCTTGAGTGGTCGTTGTGATACATCCGACCCCTTTGCACCATTGATTGGTGATGTGCATATATACAGTTATTTTGAGGTCATGTTATTGCAATATTTTAACCTTTTCATGAAAGAAAACATAGATATAGCAATTCGAATGGTCACACAACAAGAGTATGTATTTGAGTTTCCCACAAAATGAGTAAACACGATGGCAAATATTGTTTTCTTAATTAAGTGTAAATAGAGCTTCAGAAAAGGGTTCAAAGGAAATTGGTAGATGCATAACCTGAAGAATCAAATTGACACTTAGAAGCCGATTGCCAAAGATATATAAAAAGCAATAGCTTACCGACTAAATTTAAGGGAAAATCACTTAGACCAAATATAAAAAGAAAATGGCTGCTCAGCGATAATTGAAAATGCTTATAAAAATGAGGAATTGTAATATAGCTAGTTTCTAGCTGAAAATACCTCCTGTTAATAGCAATGCACAAATATGATACACCATATGACCATAAACATAACACTTTAGAAAGGGTATATTAGTGGGTTTAGCTGCAATTGTTTTGGAAAATTGCAGCAAAAAGTGTTCCGAAGACATCAAAGTAGTTGCATAATAATATACTGAAAGAGGACGAATGATTAATTAAAATTAATAAATAATCAAAAGAACATGTCTACAAAATGCCAATTTATAATTCAGACATATACACCATGCATATGCATAAATATTCTTTTGCCGTGTTTTTTTAGAACCTCAGCTAAACAAGACAACAAAGCAGAGTAAATATAGTAAATATGTGATATGGGAATCGTCCTGTAACTAGCTTCACCAATCTGTCAATCTGACACATAATGAGGAAAAAAGAAACTGAAAGCAGGATCTAGAACTATCAAAGATATGATCCCAGTAAAATAGAAGATGGAGCATATGCATATCTTTGCCATTCCTTTTATTTCAATTACAACTAGACAAGGTATGCGCCACCAACTGTCAAGGAAAAGTATGAGTTGATGGAGACTTTTTTTTCCTACCAATCCTACCATACTTTTCATGTCCATTAAAAAGGTAGAAATGTTAGTTTCATAAGAATATTGATTTTGGATGCTAGAAAAGTTCTGGGATGCTGGAAATGCTACTTTTCTACCATACTCTATTTTAAGCAAGAATTTTTCTTCTATTTGAAATACCAATTCAAAAGCCATCAACTAAAATTCAGGCCATCAATTAATATTTAAAATAAATAATAATATCTATTTGAGTATATATTATTGTATCCACTCTCACTTGTTGCCAAAATTCTTGGAGCTTAAAGCCATCAACAATCAATATTTAAAACTTAGAAACATGCCGAATAATCAAACGGTAGAAGTCCATGGAAGCATTCCAATTGATTTATCAAAGGTTTTATGTGGATGTTCTATATACCTTAAAACATATTAATGGCCAAAATTCAAAAGTTGTGGGCACCTGGTGACAGCCATTTGTTAATGGATGTGGTACACCATTTGCAGTCCATACTGTCCGTGCATTCTTGTCCAACAATCAAACCAGCCGACAAAATGGATGTGGCAGTTTAAAGATTTTATTTACATACAAAAAGTGTAACAGCGACTAAGTACAAACATGCAAGCTCTTACCATGAACTGCTTGATAAAACATGAAAACAAACCACGTCTATTAACTATAATTGTGGGATGCAAGAAATGTTAGTTTCATAAAGGAACATCACCGCTACTTGCATCCCATAATCAAATAGATAATAGCGGTACTCTACCTTATGATATGTTCCCAATGTGGTCAACAAAAATGATGCATCTGCATGTTGTAAGGGCCAGCTACAGATCGATCTCATTGTTAAAAAAGTTGCATGTCTCTGGTATGTTTACTAAGAACTTTAAGAGCCAAAGAACTCATTACATAAATAATTCCAGGGAATACTGGCTCTACAGTATCATCTTACCCTAAGAGTCATAGATATGCGGACAAAACATTATACAGACATAAGCATTAAAAATAAAACCTCATGTGTAACTAGTGAAATTGTCGTCGCTAGTTTAATCAATATTGCAGAAAATTAGATATAGCAAGACTGCCAACACTGCAATAAGTAGTGTGTGAGCTGTCCCAGAACCTCTTCAGGCTAAAGCTCAGCTTGATGGTGTATTTGCAAAATTTCCAAGTCTGTCCATATGGAAAACAATTTTTTCTCAGAATCACCAGACAGAATGAGAAATCAGCAAAATTAGAAAGGTATTGAGATGAAACACACCTGCTACAACCCTTCATCTTGAAAAACTAAAGACATCCTTTGTACCCTTGTAGTTCTCAACAGTTTCAGGAGTCATTAGTCCTGTTCTTTCCTCATATTTCTTCTCTAGATTCTTTTAAGAAAAAGGAAACAAAAATGAAAATAGTGTGAGTTTGTGAACCAAAACATGTAAAATACTAATCACTACATGACAAATGCACTGGCATAATGCCCTGAAGAAATGTTTATGCACATATTATTTTTTTCTTGAACAACATCAAGAGAGCTGTGTGTCATTTTGTTAAGAAAGAAAGAGAGTACAGCAAGTCCGGTTAATGACCAAAACCCGAGTACCAGAAATGTTCATGCACATGTTAGTAATTTTGGTTATATGAAAGGCAACTTAAGCTGATATCATTCTGAGATGGAAAATGTATACATGCAGGTTTAGGAATCTTCTGACTAATCTAAGATTCAATCATGTAATCACGGCCAAAGAGAATGATATATGCCAAAAGTAAATTAAGATTCACAGTGATAGCAACTAATACCAAATAAGAATTTTCAACATAATCCCCTACGATGTACTCAAAACCACATTGTACTGACCTTCAGTTCCTCACGTACTGTTTCAAGAACATCCGTCGTCATTCTATCAAAGAAAAGAATGCCCTGCGAATCAAAACCAGTAATTTCTATCATATTAGACACTAGAAAATACGGTGCATGTCCAATATAGAATTCGTTTATGTAATGATGGCCAAACCTGAAAGTACCTGACAGGCACAAACTCTAAGATGACTTAAATTTGCAACCAGAGGGAATATGTGATAGCAATTAGCAAATGAAATAGAAATACCGTACATGTATACTACATAGACTTAAAAGTTGAGTAGCTTCATTATGGTATTAGGTTGACTTCATTTGGCATCGACAAAACATCCATTCAGTTCTCACTGAAACAGAACCAATATATCCCACTATCATGAGAATTAACATATATGATTCATCAGTTTGCTTTGCAGACAATTGCATATGTTAAGAGGAAAAAAAGGAGGAACGGCTAGATGAGTTGCTGGCATACTTATGCAGATGGACCTGATAATTCACTTATATAATGGTTAAATACATACCAGCAGATGATCAAACTCATGCTGGAAAACTCTTGCAGGTAGACCAGATAATTTCACTTTGATCTTTGCCCCTGTGACGTCTTGGGCTTCAATTTTCACACTTTCGGGTCTCTGCAAGAAGATAATGGCCACAAAATTAGCTTTATTTATCAATTGCGTGCTGTTTCAGTTGCCATGCTTATAAGCAGAGGCTAATTTGTTCAAAAAAAGAAAAACCAGAGGCTGATAACTGGAACATCAATTCCAAAATTACATACTACATTTAGCATGTATAAGCCATGTAACATATGGCCAAGTCAATCATAAATGTGACATATCACAAGGATATACAATGGTAAGCATCACGCTGAGGCCAGACAAAGGAGAGCTAAAGTCTTCTGTGAAATAACAAAACTTGGTATGGTAAACTATTCTCACCACCACATTGGCATATATTCCAGGAAACGATAAGCACCCTTCTTCGAACACAAGCAATCGTTTAGCAGACTTGTATACCACTGGATTGACAAGGACAATCTCCTCTCCTTCCCCCTTCACCCCAGCTGGATTGAATACCATAAGTTGCACATTCACTCCGACTTGTGGTGCTGACAGACCAATGCCATCAGTCCTGTGCAAAAACCAACTGTTAAATTGTACCAGTACAGTTCCTAATAAGACTGGCATAGTTCTATCTCAGAATAACATGCAGGCCTATGATTGGATATTTTGCTCCCATTTGAAACATGCCCAGTGCATTCGGCTTTTATTGCATCAAGCACGTACTGATTTAAGAGCTACCCAGACGAATTCACTATTTCTTCACACAAACAAATGCCACCTCAATTCAACAGTTGTAAGAAGAACTTCGTGAGAATAAGCACTAGCTAAAGTCAGCTATGCATCCAACCAAGCTAACATAGGCCGCATATTTCTTAGAAACAGCAGCACGTCGAATCGGTGCTATGGGCACGATACCCAATTCAAGGTTTTCATCAAACAGTTGCCGTGCACAGAACACACTCTGAAAACAAAAGCCGCGCAAGGTTCGGTCAGATTCCAGACTCACTTGTACATAACGTCGAACATCTCGTCGGCCAGGGCGCGGAGGTTGGCGTCGAAAGTGTTTATGCGCTTGTTGCGCGCGCGCAGGATTGGGTCGGGGTACTTGACGACCTCGAGCGGTGGCTCGAACCGGAGGTCGGCAGCTACAGGCCGTGAACACAACATCAGCTTAGTAAGCCGGGAGATAGAGGGAGTGAGAAGGAGGTGGTGGCTAACCTGTGGCGAAGTCATCGTCCTCGGCCGGCGGGGCGGCGGCGGTGGTGGAGCTTAAGCCGCGGCGTGCGCGGGCGACGAGGGGCATGGCCGGGGCGGCGCGGCGCAGGGGCAGGGGCAGGGCTCCAGAGTGCGCGGCGAAGAGCGGGCGGGAGGAGGCCGCGAAAGCGCGGAGGCGCGGGCAGAGGTGGAGGCGGAGGCCCGCGGCCATGGGAGCGGGAGCGGCGCCTTCTCACTTCCGCTTCGATTTTTTTTTCTTCTTCTTCCACCCTGGCGATTGGCCGATTGGGCGTCCGGCGACGGCGAGAGAGGACGGCCGACGGCGTGGAGCCGTGACCGTGAGAACACGCTCCTGGGTCGTGGCTCGCGCCAGTGAGTTGGGCCGTTCCAAGTCGGGCTGAATCCAACTTTTCCTGGCCTTTACAGCCCAGTAAGATATCTTGACTGGGTCCAATAATAAATCGATAAATAATGCATACTAAAAACATCCTAGAGAATTGAAAACACTCTCTACCTAAAAATTTACACCCAACCCCTTACACGGGATCCACCTGTCGGATTTTAGAGAGGGAAGGAGAACAAGAAAACATGAAAAAATTGGATGTTCCAGACACTTTTAGTTCATTCTCCGTAAAACTTTTTTCACCCAGCGTTTTGTACCCGCCCGCGCATACCCACCTCCGGTCAGGTGGGCCCCTACCTCCCCACACATGCACACAATTATCCCGTATTGCTAATAGACAATAGATTGAAGAGTTTTTCTCCATATAAATAAAGACCAGCTAACTTGAAAAATGATGTGCCTCTAGATTTGAGAATACATAAAGCTTTATATACACAAGTGCGTGCGCACGTGCAACCAACTAGAAAGTATCTTTACATGTTATATTTAATTTAATTTATTTTATATTTATTTTATTTATACATGTGCGTGCGCACATGTGCCTTTGCTAGTTCTCAAAAAAAATCAATAAATGCTCTGTTCTAAAAAAAAAAGGAAACCCAAACACTCACTGGTCCAGATTCCAGAACATGAAGAACATCGAGTATCGATAAAAAAAGTTACTCAAACAGAAAATCTATCAAAAAGAAAAGAAAAAGACAGGAGAACATCTCCATGTTCAGTTGAACCGACCAGCTCAGCTGTCCTCGCAAGTGATGGCGCTCCCCTCTCTTTTCCCACCAAGAAAACGTGCCATACGCCGCTATAGCAGGGGCCCGGCCACGTTCCTCGTCGCACGTCACGATCCGCACCCACGCAGATCGATCGATCGATCCTTCGCGAACCCCTCTCCGGATCGGGCAGGTCGCCGAACCAGTAACCAGTTCCATGAGTCGGCGAGGTGTGGAATCACTTCGTTCCATTCCCGGGAGGGGAGGCCATGGCACGAGGCGGCACTAGTACGTGACCGGTAGGTGGCGATCGAGCAGCAGGCTCAGACGTGAGATGAAGCTAGCGGTGAGGTGCGAGGGTGACACCGGCTGGCTGGGAGAGGAGTATGGGCTACGCACGTGATGGAGACCGATCGACTCGTCGCCGTCGATCCGTCGCGCGCCGAAAGCGAGAGCCAGCCTACGCGTACTGCACTATACATACTCCATCGGATGAGATCACGGCTGTGCTGCACGTACGCGATAAGAGGTAGGCTACAGCTGTGTTCATCAGTGATCTTCTGTCTTCTCCCACTGGTAAGGCAAGCTTCGAGAAGGGGAAATATTCACCGGCCAGGGGCGTGTAGAGTTCCGAGCTGGAAGACTTTTACGCGTGCTTCAGGCCGGGAAGCGGCTCAGCCGAAAGCAGCCATTCTCTTTGCCCAAACGAGGCCGAGGTTGGAGGCCGCCCGCAAGCCAGCCACAAAAAGAACACGTGGCTCCAACACAAACATGAGCGTGATGACGTACACGCACCGATGTCCCGTCGTCGGCGCGCGCGCCTATATAACGACCGGCGGCCGCCGCCCAATGATCAACTGCACATCTATCGGTCACGGTCGGTCGCTCGATTTCACTCACGAAGACGCGAAGAGCTTGCAAGCAGACCACACTGCGAGGATGGGCAGGATGTGCGGCCGCGGCGCCGGCGACCAGGCGGCGGCGGTGCGCAAGGGGCCGTGGACGCTGGAGGAGGACCTCGTCCTCGTCAGCTACATCTCCCAGCACGGGGAGGGCTCCTGGGACAGCCTCGCGCGCGCAGCTGGTAAAGCTTCGCTACATCAATATTCTCTCTCCCTACAAATCGCAATGCGTTGAATTGACGATGCCGAAAGATTTTCTTTTCGTGGACTCAATCCGTTCCTGACGTGTTGGTCATCACTCCGACCAGGCCTGAGCCGGAACGGGAAGAGCTGCAGGCTGCGGTGGCTCAACTACCTGAGGCCGGGGGTGCGGCGCGGCAGCATCACGCCGGCGGAGGACGCGGCCATCCGGGAGCTCCACGCGACGCTGGGGAACAAGTGGGCCAAGATCGCCGAGCACCTCCCCGGCCGCACCGACAACGAGATCAAGAACTACTGGAGGACCAGGATCCAGAAGAAACCACCAGCGGCCAAGGCCCCGCAGCACCAGTCGGGCCGCGCGACGGCGACGCCGTCGACGACGGCGGCCGCCACCGAGGGCGTGTCGCCGTCGTCGTCGTCGTCGTCTGCGTCGGGAAGCCATGACGACAGCTCCAGCGCCGGGAACTTCTGGGGCGTGGTGGAACCAAACCCCGGTCGGGAAGGTTACTACTCCGAGAAGACGGTGGCGGCGGCGGGCGTGGGCCTCGACGGCCGGAGCGCGTCGGCGGCGTTGAGGAGGCAGGACAGCTCCGCCGCGGCCGCCGGAGGCGACGGGTGGTTGCAGAGTAGTTACAGTGACTCCTACTACTCCGATCTGAGTTCCGTCGCCGACGGCGTCAAAATGATCGACGCGGACAACTTTTGGAGTGTCGTCGACAACTTCTGGCAGACACTACCGGCTCCTGCAGATACTGCGTTCTGAAGTG
Source organism: Echinochloa crus-galli (assembly GCA_900205405.1). Taxonomy (NCBI): domain Eukaryota; kingdom Viridiplantae; phylum Streptophyta; class Magnoliopsida; order Poales; family Poaceae; genus Echinochloa; species Echinochloa crus-galli. The sequence continues at coordinate 2,258,557 of OAMR01000110.1, read as the reverse complement.
TGTGTGATCATCCTACAATAGTGTACTTCTGGTTTCTGACTCTAGCTAGCTGTAGAAAACAGAGGAACAGAAAAGGAAGAGTATAGTATAACACGAGCCCTGCTGTAGGTGTGATTGTGAACGTGTCGTGAACGGTTCTTGTCGCATGCCAGATCCCGCTTTTTTTGTTCCGATATCGTACTTTATTTTGGCTCGCTGTACTTGTGATTTTCTGAGGTTCCGGTGCCATATATTCAGATTCAGTGATGTATCTAGCTTATCTTTTTATGATAAATATCTGTGACGTGTTTTACATATAGTCTTTCATATTGGCGTATTGCATCCCAAAGAAACACAGATGATTTGTTTAAACCTTCAAATTAAACTGTATAAACAAAAGGTGGTTTTCTATTTTTTTTTAAAAACAAAATATAGTTTAATATTAAAAATCATGACTAATTCAATTTAAATTACAAAAATTTAAACTAGTACCATAAAAATTCTAGAATGTAACCTATAATGTTGGTGCTTTGTTGGTAGTTATTTGGATTTTATTTATTTTTATTCTTCAATTTTTACCGTTTCTAATCATCATAGAAG
>OAMR01000110.1:2211985-2235063 GCA_900205405.1 Echinochloa crus-galli | reverse complement strand
AGTTAAATAAAATTGGCAAAAAGAACAAAAGAAGCCCGAGAATATAAGAATAGAGTGAATCACCAATTGCTGCTGGTGGGGGCTTGTCTATGGCAACACCTGCATCATCATCGGTACTCTTGTTCACATCACCTTCCTTGTTGATGGTAGTGCCTGCACAAAAAAATGCATTGTAGTTAAACAGATTAGGAAAAAGAACAAAAGGAACCCCAGGAAATGAGAGTAAAGTGAATCACCAGTGTTTGTCGCCGCTGGTGGGGTGTTGTCGATGGCAATGACATCATCAAGCTCACCATTTTTGAACAAATTGAAGGAAGGGATGTCGTCAAAATAGCTTGCGCTGGTTTGGTCACTAGATTTATCACTGACCTTGTCATTCCCCTTGGTAGCATCTCCTGATGCATCACCAGCACTAGTGGGAGGCGCTGCTGCTGCCTGTTCAGAAGTGGGGGAGACCCCTGCTGATCCATCATCATTCCTTGCAGCATTTGCTAGTTCAGCCATTGTTGCAAGCATCTCAGCTACACTCGGTAAAGTGTTTGCCGAGTGCATAACGGCCTTTGCCGAGTGCCCCTGGCACTCGGCAAACGGGGGGTTTCCCGTAGTGTATAGCCAACTCTGGGAACATACAAGGTAACATTTGACACATATAACTCGAATGCAAATCATGATAAGTTGGGCAGCTGCATTCATCAAGATAACTAGCTGTAGTGATTGCTTACATTCAGATGTCTCGACTGGCTTTGCAGTTCTAATTGGATGATGACCATAAGCAATGAAGCATGACAAAAGCCCCAGCAAAATGCATAAGTTATAAGATTCTATTACATCATGCTACTAGCTACTCTATGCTTCGAAGATTATATTAATTGATGCTGAAGGTCCCAACGAGTGCATCAAAAGAAACAAATATCAGCGCTTTTCCTCAAGCACCGACAAATCCGAGAAGTAGGGAACATAAGGAATGCAACATTTTATGAAAAACTGTGGCACCCCCTAACAACAGATGTTCAGATGGAGAACAACCTCGACGAACTATAATCTAATCGAGAACAATTTTGTTTGTGACAAGAAAAGGAGCATTGTTTTGAAGGGAGAAAAAACACAGGCACAAATTGGAGGGCATCCCCATTTTCACGCATCAGTAAACGCTTACGCACGGAGCTCCCGCAGGCGAGCGATGGTGGAGAGAGGAAGTGCCCGAGGAACTCGCGGAGTCGGAGATTGGTGGCGTCGCGGAGGATTCCGCCGCAGAGCTGAGGCCGCAGGTGACGCACGGCGCGACGGCCGAGCGGCGCACCATCACCACCTCCCCGGCTTCAGCGCAGTCGCCGTCCGGCGGGGAGGTGGCGCGGGGATGGAGCTTCTCGGCGGCATGGCGGCGATGCGGGAGCGCGGGCCTGCAGGCGGCGAATTGTGGTGCCACTATCATTTTAAATTGGTTGTGATTGCCAAATTTCCGAGTTTGTTTTAAATCGGTTTACAAAAACTGGGCACGTTTATATCATTTTATTGACTCTTATAATCTAGTTTGTTCTTTTTTATAATCGAGTATCTGCCTTAGCCTAATTAAGCCGTAATGAATTTAATTGGTATACAATGTTCAATAATGCAAGATACTGGCAAATGTGTATGCATTTTTTGCAGCGCTCCTTGAGAAAATTCTATTATGTTGTTTATACGTATACTTGCCTCAATGACTCGAGAAATATAGGACCAAGATGTTTACGACCCATCACCAGTTTGAACACCATGTAAATAGTAATTATTTTTTTATAAAAAAGGAAAAGGTGGAGTAGACTATGGTATTGTCAGCCATCTAAAAAGGTTAAAAGGAGAGGAAAGACTTTGTAAACTGTCATGAATTTTGTTGTAAAATAAGTGGTGGAGTAGAAAGAGGCAAAAAGAAAAATTATAGAGAAAAATATAGAAAGCGATAATATGTTAAGCCTTTAGGTCGGGGCATCTACGTGGCTTCCGTTCACTTTTTAAGCTAGGTGGCTTAGAGCCCATTGAAGCCCACCAACTATGTGCGGGAGGAACGGACGAGCGGACGGCCCAAAGAAGAAAGCGTGCGGGACTTTTTTTCGTTACCAACGGACTTTTTCCTCACACCAATAATGTCCAATAACAAACTACTACTACCATCACCGCACATAAGCATCGAAATATCCATAGCCATGTGTGAGAGTGCAGACATCACAAACTTCCTTACTATCCATGTCATACGATATCAGTTTCTTGTCCCCGCACTCAACAAAGAAGGCTAAGTTGCGATCAGGATGAATGGTGACCAATTCATAGGAGTCAAATCGGCAACTCATTTTCCCAAACAGCTGTAAAATGCTCACACTGTGCTTCAGAACCCATTCTTCCGTACAGTAGTCCTCAAGAACCCAAATAGACAGTTCAGTTATCATATCAGAGTCATCTATGTTTCCACTAATGCAATACAAGTGCCCATGAGACTGACCAACAAAATCAGGAAACCGACACTTCTCTATCCAGCGGATGATCCTGGATGTCTTCCCTTCCCCATCAAGGGCAACAATGATGTTCCGGCATTCATAAAGGTCATCGACTTTCAAGTGTAGCATTCCATTGAATGGGCATCCCGCAGCAGTGCTTATGACTGAGGCCTTGTTTAGTTCCCGAAATTGGGAGCCAAATTTTGGTCTTTTGGAGTGCGTGCGCTACATTTCGTTTGTATGTGTGAAAAATTATCCAAAAATTGATTAATTAGGCTCAAAATGTTCGTCTCGTAGAGTACAACAAAACTGTGTAATTAGTTTTTAATTTCATCTATGATTTTATCTATATTTAGTACTCCATACATGCTATGACATTTTGATGTGATGTGAATCTTCTTTTTGAATAGTGAACTTTGGGGTGGAATTTGAGATCTAAACAACAAGGCTGCGCGCTTCCCCCGGAAAAGCGGAGCCGTGTGTGCGAGTGCGAGAGGGCGGGTTGGAGCGACAGACCCCGTCCCCCGCGAAAGCCGCGCGCGCGGCCTCCCCCTGCTGCCTGCTGCCGCCGTCTCGTCATGTCGTCTGACGACGCGACGCGCCCCACCAGAAAGGGGCCAAAAGGAAAGGCCTTGTTTAGGGAGTGTATAGATGTTAGAATTGGGATATTGAATTTGGGAGTAAGATGTCACTTCGTAATCATTGCGCTACTGTAGCATTTCGTTTGTATGTGTGAAAAATTATCCAAAAATTGATTAATTAGGCTCAAAATGTTCGTCTCGTAGAGTACAACAAAACTGTGAAATTAATTTTTGATTTATCTATATTTAGTACTCCATACATGCTATGACATTTTGATGTGATGTGAATCTTCTTTTTGAATAGTGAACTTTGGGGTGGAATTTGAGATCTAAACAACAAGGCCTGAATCCAAACCCCACTGTTCCCAATCATCTCCCTCATTTGGCATCCATACCCCAGTCTCAGATGAGTATGTGAGCACCTCTGCCAAGTGCCAAGTTTCTGTAACTTTCCTGCCTTAGCTGGACCAACTGAAAGTGCAGGGAGACATCTGGATCAAATATCAAATGGGTGAGCGCTTCTTCTTCTGTAAAGTGATCTTCATCCTCTTCGGCCTCTTCGTCTGGCCAAGGAGACCAGCCGGAGCTGAGCACGGCCACCCATTGCTCAGTGGCGGGGTTGCACACTATGTAGCCCAGTGAGTCATATATGTCTGAAACCCGTCTGTGCCCAAACAGAACAAGCCCCTTGCAGGAACCCAGTAGGACGATCTTCTCAATCCCAGGCAGCTTCGTCAGGAAGGTGAACGAAGGGTCGATGAGAGGCACGGATTTCCCCAGCGGGTTGATGAAACGCCCATAGTTCTCGCCGCCGTGGGCCTCGCCGTCGCCGTAGATGAACCCGTGTAGGGTTTGGGGGAACTTCCTGCAGCGGAGGCGGCCGGCGATGAGATCGCGCCAGGGTTTGGAGACACACTTGAATCGGCAGAGGGACTTGGCGGGGAGGCGCGAGATGATCTCCACGAGGGGGTCATCGGGGAGGCCGTTCTCCATGGCGCGGTCCACGCCGCCGGTTGGAGAGGAGGGAGGCGCGGGGAGCTGCGATGCAGATATTGGCAATTATTAAAACCATTCATATTTAGTGGTCGGCTTGTTTCGAAGATATTGGCAATATCCTTCTCCTTTTCATCTTTTCCTCTCTTTCGCCCCTTGAAACCACCGTCGCTGAATTTCGAGCCCAAAGCCCACGACCTTATCGGCAATGGCGAGGACGTCAAAGCTTGCGGCGGATGGCCTCCACCTCTGATTTGCGGTGTGTAGCTGTGGCGCACATTGCTCCTCTGCCATGTCCGCCATCTCCTTTGCTCCACCCTCATTTGACATGTCTACAGTCGCTTCAAGGACTTCAGCCGATCAGCCTTGCCAAAGCTGCCTAAGAAGCTTACTAGCGAGGATCTTAACCACTTTACTTGAAGGAGTTGGTATTCACCTGGACAAAGATGGGGGAGAAGGGGTTGGACGAGTCTGCGGACGCTCGTGGCAGCGGAATTGACATCGGCAGCGCAGCCACCGGCAAGGGCGGCGTGCGGTGCTCCAGGCAGTGGTAGTTGCGCTAGCATCTATGAGAGGAGGAAGAGAGGGAGAGAAGAGAAAAAGATGGGCTCACTTATGGAACCACTAGCACCATTTTTATCATCAAAACCACGCGTCACAACAGTTGGACGATGGAATACGAACTGTTTTAATATTTGGATGGTCAAACTAATAGATTTGAAATTTTAAATTTAAATGACTAAAATCAAACTCTAGCAATAGTCGGATAGTCAAAAGATTTAGAAAAACCAATGGGTAATTTGTTGGCCTGTGCTCGACTCAACGAGAGCTTGATGTTAAGCCTGAATTTTTGACCCATGCTTCTCTTACACGCGTCTGATCGTCTCTTTCAGGCTAGGACGGGTTTGGGATCAAATATTGCATTCCATGCCAGCAAGCTGAATCACAATCCGAGTCAGTTCTATGTACTAAACGACCACCCCTATACAAATCTGACTTTTAACCAATCCAGCTGGAGAGGCCTGTTCTTGTTGTAAAGTACACCTCACTTTTAAGATTCGTTGCATGGTGTGGACGTTGTGAGCCTGTAAAGTGTAAACAACAGGCTTGCTGCTAGAGCATGCAGAAAAGATGGTACAGCTAGAACTGAAAAGGAACTAAATAAAAACAAAGATGTAATGCACACCATATGATCTTTGTAAATGTGTTGACATCCTGCGACTGCAAGTTAGAACAAAGCTGACTCCAAATGAAGTTCACAGAGTGACAGTAGCCATCAGCTAACACATTTCTCTCAGAAGGTTTCGATCCCTGAACCTTGGACCATTTGCAACCAGAACCTCCGGTCAGAATATTTTTCATTTACATGAAAGGTCATCAATGAGAATTAAGCATCGTTTGTGAAGCAGATAATGTTGAGACGTCAGAGACGTCTTTGAAGGGAGCTCCTATTAGAGAGTCAAATATCGGTTTTTCCAAATCAGTGAGGTCAAATCGCTAATACTGGACCGTCTTCCGACTATAATCTACAGTCATTGATGCACTCCAGCGACTCAGCAAGTCAGACCTGTTTTTCTCTCCTCGATTGGTTGTGCTAAGAGATAATGCATTAAATCAGATTATAGGAAAAAGATAAATAATTCACGGTTAGTTGGAATAAAGCTACTTCTTGCAGAGGAGCTTGTCAATTATGAGATAATGCATTATGGTCATACATCAACCAGAACTCGTACATTTGAAGGTAGAAAATGATTGAACCGCTACCAAATAGGAAAAAAAACCCGTGAGACGACCAACGACCTGGACCGAGCCTTAGACCTGTGTTTTGACGTGGTGGCAGACCAAGGGGATTTTTTTAACCCGTCTCAAATTCGCTTCCATGGGAAGAATTAGTACATTCCAAGGTGCATGCATCATTCATCATGATCTAGGCAGGCAATTAGCTTGGGACACATCAGGACACTATGAACATTGATAATTAACTGTTCCAAATGAATGCAAGCACACTGATCCGGCTACTGACTCTCTTCCAAGTGAATGCAAGCCACATAATATTGATATAACACCCACTCTTCAGTGTAACCTACTGCCTCGCTACTCAAGGTCAACATAGTTCCTCTGCCTTTCATATCAACCTGATTCAAAAGAATTACACAAGAAAACTTTGCTATATCTTCCTACCCAAAACTACCAATCATGTTTAGATTTGAGGAGTTCATTAACCATTGCAGTGACAGTTCATTTATTGCAATCTAAAGCTTGTTTCATTGTCCTACGTACTAGCATGGCAAAGACAGGTCTCTGGTTTTGCCCACAAACAAATCACATATAACAAATTGGCTATGATAGTGCAGATCTCTGTATTGATTCTTGCTAACTCATTATCCCAAAAAATGCAAACCAAGGGCCTAGTTGATTATCATGTTCCTTTTCCTTAACATGGTCAATTTCCTCAAGTGGAACTGAAAGTGACCGCAGTCTCCATGAATCAGTAACTGTTACTAGACTGAAAAAGATTTGCCTAAAGAAAAGAAGATCAAAAGAGCCCTAATGCAAACAAACAAGAAATGTCTACATGCTCCAGTTAATGAAAATGCTAATCCCATTGGTTTGGTTAATAAATCATTTATTGTAAAATTCAGTTTCTTATCAAATATGAGGTTACAAAGATGCTCAATACAACAAGTATATGCTTTTATTTCATGGGATGGTTGTGCCATATGCGATGCATACCTGAAGTCATATGGAACTACGAAAATTTGAGGTTAAAGTGGAGACATAACCAGACCAGTGACACATCAGCAACACAGCCAACAGGACATACTTTATAGGGATTGATGATCAAGTTTTGGAGGCGCAAAGGACACATTGGGGTGATATTAGGTATACATCAGGAATGCAATAATCACCATTTGCCTCTAAGAAGACTATATGCACGATACAACAATTTCTAAATCATGTTCTTATATTAAAAGCTGCAGATCAAGCTGTAGCACAAAGAAATCATACAATTTCCCAAAGGAATATCTCACACTCCAACACCATCGAATCAGCCATCAGGAGTGTCATGCCCCATAGCCAGGTTTCCTGACTGCATCATGAAAAAGGTAGAACGCTATGCATGAATGATCAGATTAGTGAAGGAACTGGATGCAATTACAATAGCTTTGTGGTTTCCATACTCGGCCATTCCAAATTCAACCCTTTTTACACCGCCATGCACGCTGTACAAAAAGTGCAAAATGATAGAAGAATGGCATACCACATACATATTACCAATGGTGATCAATAACAATCTAGGAGGTGTCATCTTTCTCATGGACGATCAGATCTGAGACAGTTTGCCTAGTCACATTGATCCTCGACTACCTTTGCTAGAACTCTTCTCATTTATTCACTGGAAGAATCTGCGACCACAAATTGGAGTCAACTTCAAAGGTTTCAGCAAGTAGATGTCAGCTCTCGACAAGGTCCGACTTCATGCAATCGGAGAGAAAACTATCTTTCAGCATCATGAATGTCCAACATCAAACTACTGGGATTACCTTATTTGCTTGAAAGCTGACAGCAGGAAATATACAACTCTTTCCCACAAACGCTTGCCAAAATGCTTCAAGAACTCTGTGGAAGGCTGGAAGCTTTTCACTACTTAAGTTCAGCTAAGAGAATTTGACTTATTATCATGCATCAACTTTTGAAAAACTATAATCAACAACATCTAGGCACCTATTATCCTTCAGAAGAAACTAGGCAGCCTAATGTTAATGTAGGCCTTTAGTTTAAACGTGTCCATCGCATCAATAGATAGAGGATACAGTCATTCGCACAGCATAAATACACATACAGGACCAAGTTCTCCTGAGATATACGACAGGTCCAAGGAAACAAAAATGCAGTTAGGAACTGCTCATCACTAATAAGGCCAAAAAAAGGAAGGTAGTAGGTAAGATAATTATCAATCTGGAAATATAAAGGGTAGTATTTAATGAATATAACATCCAAACACCTGAAATCATAAGTTGTGCAACTTGGGCAACAGCATCAACTAATACCTGACATAGGTGAAACAACCTAATGTCCAAACTGCCTTGTAGTATTACTAGTACTTAAACCAAAAGCATGAGAAGGAATACATCCCAGCATGAAGAAAATATCACCTAAGACTACTAGATCTAACCAAGTTGCTAGCTAATCCATAGATAGACAAAGCACATTCAGTGCTTATTGGTGAGTGTGGTTGACTCCGAGAAACAGGGAACATAGGGTATGACATGCTCAGTTGATAAATTATCTTCTGAAATGCTGATAACACTCACTAGCTTATGATCCATGTCGTATGATATCAGTTTTTGGTTCCGAACAACGAAAACCACATTCCCATCTGGATGCATGGAGACCACATGGTATTCATTATTGCACCCTGCGGGCCTCTTTTTTCCAAACAGCTCCATAAAGCTCACACTGTGCTTCAAGACCCATTCATGTGTATCATAGTCCTCAAGAACCCAGATGAACAGTTGAGCATTAGGTGCTCGATAGATGTAATGCAGACGACCCTGGGATTGAGCAACGTAACCAGACATCCGCCGCAGCCAGCTCTGCCTCACAACCACTGCCGGCACCGGGATGATCCTCCGTGTTGCCCCTTGCACATCTACAGCAGCAATCTGATCCTGATCCGTTTCTAGATCTGAGATTATGAAATGCAGCACGCCATTTAGAACAGCACACCCAGGACCCCTGCGAGGTATTTGGCACTGGTGACGCCATCCTTCCAATTGTCCTAGCTCTTCTTCCCAGTCACTTACGATGTGACTCCAAGTACCAGTTTCTGATGAGTAGATGTGCACTGATATCCTGTATATGTTTTCGGTTGTATACATTTCTTCTTCTTCATCCTCCTCCCCCTCATCATCATCATCATTATATCGTTGCTGATGACAAAGACCCCAATAATCATCAACATAACCATCATTGTCATCCTCCTCATCCACCTGCTGCGCCTCCCCAAATTTCACCAACTGGCACTCCTCGTACCAGAGCTGGACAATGTGGAAGTGAGAGGAGGCAGCCGGATCAAAAACCAAATAGGTGTACCTTGTTTCACCTCTAGCATAAGCTGGAGGCAGATAGCCATATCTGGGCACAGCCTCCCATTTCTTGGTGGCGGGGTTGCACACAACACAATATACCCCAATCGGTCAGATGGTCCGGACTCCGGACTTGGGGCCGTGCTCGAACAGGAAGAGCCCATTGCAGGAATCCGCGAGGGTGAGGACCTTAATCCCGGGCAGCTTCGTCACGAAGGAGAAGCGATGGTCGATTCCGAGAGGCGCGGATCTCGCAAGCAGGCTGGTGAAGCCAATGTGCTGCCCGCCGGAGCCGCGGCCGTAGATCTCCTTGTCCATGGAGAAGAAGCCTTGAAGGGTCTGGGGGAGCTTCTTGCGGTGGAGGGGATCTTCCATGAGGTTACGCCAGGCCTTCGCCACGCACTTGGATCGGTAGAGGGACCTGGTGGGAACGCGCGCGAGGATCTCCACCATGGAGTCTTCGGGGAGGCCGGCCACCGCGCTCCGCTTGGGGCAGTCCATGCCGCCGCCGGAGGCGAGGGAGGCGGGGCCGTGGGGCAAGCTGCCAAGCGTAGCGATGTAAGCAGATCGAGGTGGGAGCTAGAGAGGAATGCTAGGAGGGGAGCGGAGGCGATGGTAGTTTGACGGCGGCGGCGGCGGCGGCCGGTGGTTTCGCCAAGAAGCAACGGGTACGAGAGGGAGCGCCTGGGGACGGAGGAGAATTTATGATTTGGAGGGTCTTTGACGGGAAATTACAGTGTAGCCCCTTCCTGGATCGAGGATTTCGAATTCAAACGGCCATTTGTGCCCCGCGCCTAGGGTTCGTGAGTTCGTCGGAGGGAGGCGGCAGGGTCGGGTTCGGTCGGGGAGTGGTCGGGAGTCGGAGGGAAGACTGGATCTGGATATGCATGAAAAATAACAAGGGGCAAAATAGTCATTTTACTTATGGGTCCCGCATGTCAGGCGAAAGAAACCGTTAAGTTCTAACAGGATTCATCCAAAATGGCACGTACGTAAACGAACTTCGCGTTGATGGCATGTACATGTCCACGAACTTTTTAGTGGCATGTGCGTAACCACGGGAGAGGAGAGCGGTCGGGTGAGGGAGAGCTAGGGTTAAGGTTCTTTTTATACAATTCGAGGCGCGATCACAGCCGTTGGATCGACGATGGATAGCCAGAATTAACTGGGCTATTTGTACTCAAGGTCAACATAGTTCCTCTGCCTTTCATATCAACCTGATTCAAAAGAATTACACAAGAAAACTTTGCTATATCTTCCTACCCAAAACTACCAATCATGTTTAGATTTGAGGAGTTCATTAACCATTGCAGTGACAGTTCATTTATTGCAATCTAAAGCTTGTTTCATTGTCCTACGTACTAGCATGGCAAAGACAGGTCTCTGGTTTTGCCCACAAACAAATCACATATAACAAATTGGCTATGATAGTGCAGATCTCTGTATTGATTCTTGCTAACTCATTATCCCAAAAAATGCAAACCAAGGGCCTAGTTGATTATCATGTTCCTTTTCCTTAACATGGTCAATTTCCTCAAGTGGAACTGAAAGTGACCGCAGTCTCCATGAATCAGTAACTGTTACTAGACTGAAAAAGATTTGCCTAAAGAAAAGAAGATCAAAAGAGCCCTAATGCAAACAAACAAGAAATGTCTACATGCTCCAGTTAATGAAAATGCTAATCCCATTGGTTTGGTTAATAAATCATTTATTGTAAAATTCAGTTTCTTATCAAATATGAGGTTACAAAGATGCTCAATACAACAAGTATATGCTTTTATTTCATGGGATGGTTGTGCCATATGCGATGCATACCTGAAGTCATATGGAACTACGAAAATTTGAGGTTAAAGTGGAGACATAACCAGACCAGTGACACATCAGCAACACAGCCAACAGGACATACTTTATAGGGATTGATGATCAAGTTTTGGAGGCGCAAAGGACACATTGGGGTGATATTAGGTATACATCAGGAATGCAATAATCACCATTTGCCTCTAAGAAGACTATATGCACGATACAACAATTTCTAAATCATGTTCTTATATTAAAAGCTGCAGATCAAGCTGTAGCACAAAGAAATCATACAATTTCCCAAAGGAATATCTCACACTCCAACACCATCGAATCAGCCATCAGGAGTGTCATGCCCCATAGCCAGGTTTCCTGACTGCATCATGAAAAAGGTAGAACGCTATGCATGAATGATCAGATTAGTGAAGGAACTGGATGCAATTACAATAGCTTTGTGGTTTCCATACTCGGCCATTCCAAATTCAACCCTTTTTACACCGCCATGCACGCTGTACAAAAAGTGCAAAATGATAGAAGAATGGCATACCACATACATATTACCAATGGTGATCAATAACAATCTAGGAGGTGTCATCTTTCTCATGGACGATCAGATCTGAGACAGTTTGCCTAGTCACATTGATCCTCGACTACCTTTGCTAGAACTCTTCTCATTTATTCACTGGAAGAATCTGCGACCACAAATTGGAGTCAACTTCAAAGGTTTCAGCAAGTAGATGTCAGCTCTCGACAAGGTCCGACTTCATGCAATCGGAGAGAAAACTATCTTTCAGCATCATGAATGTCCAACATCAAACTACTGGGATTACCTTATTTGCTTGAAAGCTGACAGCAGGAAATATACAACTCTTTCCCACAAACGCTTGCCAAAATGCTTCAAGAACTCTGTGGAAGGCTGGAAGCTTTTCACTACTTAAGTTCAGCTAAGAGAATTTGACTTATTATCATGCATCAACTTTTGAAAAACTATAATCAACAACATCTAGGCACCTATTATCCTTCAGAAGAAACTAGGCAGCCTAATGTTAATGTAGGCCTTTAGTTTAAACGTGTCCATCGCATCAATAGATAGAGGATACAGTCATTCGCACAGCATAAATACACATACAGGACCAAGTTCTCCTGAGATATACGACAGGTCCAAGGAAACAAAAATGCAGTTAGGAACTGCTCATCACTAATAAGGCCAAAAAAAGGAAGGTAGTAGGTAAGATAATTATCAATCTGGAAATATAAAGGGTAGTATTTAATGAATATAACATCCAAACACCTGAAATCATAAGTTGTGCAACTTGGGCAACAGCATCAACTAATACCTGACATAGGTGAAACAACCTAATGTCCAAACTGCCTTGTAGTATTACTAGTACTTAAACCAAAAGCATGAGAAGGAATACATCCCAGCATGAAGAAAATATCACCTAAGACTACTAGATCTAACCAAGTTGCTAGCTAATCCATAGATAGACAAAGCACATTCAGTGCTTATTGGTGAGTGTGGTTGACTCCGAGAAACAGGGAACATAGGGTATGACATGCTCAGTTGATAAATTATCTTCTGAAATGCTGATAACACTCACTAGCTTATGATCCATGTCGTATGATATCAGTTTTTGGTTCCGAACAACGAAAACCACATTCCCATCTGGATGCATGGAGACCACATGGTATTCATTATTGCACCCTGCGGGCCTCTTTTTTCCAAACAGCTCCATAAAGCTCACACTGTGCTTCAAGACCCATTCATGTGTATCATAGTCCTCAAGAACCCAGATGAACAGTTGAGCATTAGGTGCTCGATAGATGTAATGCAGACGACCCTGGGATTGAGCAACGTAACCAGACATCCGCCGCAGCCAGCTCTGCCTCACAACCACTGCCGGCACCGGGATGATCCTCCGTGTTGCCCCTTGCACATCTACAGCAGCAATCTGATCCTGATCCGTTTCTAGATCTGAGATTATGAAATGCAGCACGCCATTTAGAACAGCACACCCAGGACCCCTGCGAGGTATTTGGCACTGGTGACGCCATCCTTCCAATTGTCCTAGCTCTTCTTCCCAGTCACTTACGATGTGACTCCAAGTACCAGTTTCTGATGAGTAGATGTGCACTGATATCCTGTATATGTTTTCGGTTGTATACATTTCTTCTTCTTCATCCTCCTCCCCCTCATCATCATCATCATTATATCGTTGCTGATGACAAAGACCCAATAATCATCAACATAACCATCATTGTCATCCTCCTCATCCACCTGCTGCGCCTCCCCAAATTTCACCAACTGGCACTCCTCGTACCAGAGCTGGACAATGTGGAAGTGAGAGGAGGCAGCCGGATCAAAAACCAAATAGGTGTACCTTGTTTCACCTCTAGCATAAGCTGGAGGCAGATAGCCATATCTGGGCACAGCCTCCCATTTCTTGGTGGCGGGGTTGCACACAATATACCCCAATCGGTCAGATGGTCCGGACTTCGGCCCGTGCTCGAACAGGAAGAGCCCATTGCAGGAATCCGCGAGGGTGAGGACCTTAATCCCGGGCAGCTTCGTCACGAAGGAGAAGCGATGGTCGATTCCGAGAGGCGCGGATCTCGCAAGCAGGCTGGTGAAGCCAATGTGCTGCCCGCCGGAGCCGCGGCCGTAGATCTCCTTGTCCATGGAGAAGAAGCCTTGAAGGGTCTGGGGGAGCTTCTTGCGGTGGAGGGGATCTTCCATGAGGTTACGCCAGGCCTTCGCCACGCACTTGGATCGGTAGAGGGACCTGGTGGGAACGCGCGCGAGGATCTCCACCATGGAGTCTTCGGGGAGGCCGGCCACCGCGCTCCGCTTGGGGCAGTCCATGCCGCCGCCGACGCCGGTGGTTGGGGCAGGCGGAGCAAGCTGCGAGGCGTAGCGATGTGAGGAGATCCAAGGGAGAGGGGAATGCGAGTAAGGGAGGGGGCGCGGGCAGCTTACTTGCCGCAGGAGACGGTCGGGGTTGACGGACGACGGCGGCTCGCCGCGACGCGGGGGGAACGTGGTGGGGTCGGAGCGCTGGGGAGACCAACTGAGGCCCCCTTTTGCAGCTCCAAAGACAGCTACTACAGCTATTTTTATTGGAACGCCGGGGACTGCGTACCTTTATAGACACTTACGTGGTGCACCTAACTTTCTTTTACCCACGCGTCATTTTGGATGGATGGAGAATTAACGGTGTCAAACAGAGGGGTAAAAAGACCGTTTTACCCTTGTTAGTAAAGAAACGACAAAAATAAATTTAAAACAGTAAATAAATATGAAAAATCAGTAAATAATTTAGAAAATGACAAAAATAATTTTAAATCAGGAATAATTCGTAAATAAATTATAAAAACAGGAAAATTTGTAAATAAATTATAAAATGTCTAGAAATTCACAAAAATTCAGGAAAATCAAGAAAAATGCGTAAATAAATCCAAAATTCAGAATAATTTAGAAAAAAACAGAAAAATGTCCCAATTAATCAGTAAATTATTAAAATAAATCATAAAAATATGGGAATACAATAGAAAAAATACATGACATTACTACTAAATTACTTGGGTCATATCATCAACATTCAAGCAAATGGATCATATCATCAACATTCAAACATGACATAAGTGCCAACTTACATGAGCATTATAGAAAATATCAAAAGGAGTAGGCTCTCCACACCACAAGTGTCTGCAATTAACATAATCATTACAGAAAGCATCATAGCAAAATAAGTAGTTCCATCAGATTACTTTGATTGTCCTTGTTTGTTGCCGGCATCAGAAACTGGATTTTGGGAACCCATATCAATATACAAGCCTTCCTCATCAATACCCACATGCTCAAAGGATGGGTTTGGGTTAGCAAGAAAATCAATGCCAACAGATTCAGTGTGAGTTTGAAGGCTAGGCTGTACTAAGCTAGGACATGGCACTGAAGGTGTAAATGGGGCTTCAATTGAGTGGACAGTACCACTAAATTTCCATTGTGGTATCTTAGGAGATTCACTATCAGGGCTAACACTCAACAAGCAGCGCTTCGAATCCTTATGCTTTGCAAACATTTCAACTAATTCTTGGTCAGAGCAGATTTTGATGTTGGTCTTTCTATCCATGCTGAAATAAAAAAGTTGTGCTATTTCAGTCGACCGGGGAGGATACTTTTCGAGAATTTCATCAACCAAGTCTCTGAAGTTGGTGAAGTCAGCATCCACGACTTTGTTCACCAAATCCCACCGAGATTTCAAATTGTGAGATATAATCCTTATTTCTAGATCAAAGCTACTGTTAGGATCCATACAATGCACATAGCAATTGTAAAACAAGAAGCTGTAATTACAGACAATCCATATAGCAATTTGTAAAACAATAAATCGGGATGAACAGGATCCAGTACCTTTCTCACGTTGGCGGGCGGGTGCCTTTGCACGCAGCACCGCGGCCTGGGGCCGACCTGACTGGGGCGCAGCCGCCTAGGCGCGGTGGCCTAAGCGTGTGGTGGCCCGGGGGCGCGGGGGCACGGCCGCCTGGGCGAGTCGGGCTAGGCGCGCGGCGGCCCGGGGTTGCGACGGCCTGGGCGTGGCCGCCGGGGGGCGCGACCGCCTGGGCGCGCGGTCGCCCGAGGCGCTGTGGCGCAGCCGCCCGCGTCGCGGCCTCGGCAGGCGCCCGAGGGAAGGGGACGGCGGACCGGCGGGGAGGGGCGGCGGACCGGCGACGGGAAGGTGCGATGGGCGGCGGACCACCGACGGGAGGCACCGAGCATTCACGGGGAAACTGCCGATCCATTCTGAATAGGGTTCAATATTGTCACAGGGGTAGAATGGTCCTTTTACTATGTGGGGCCCACATGTAAGAGCCTCCAATATGTTAACTTTTAACCGAACATGGATGGAATGGTGTATAGGTAAAAGAAAGTTGGATGCATGGCATAGAGGTGTCTATAAACTTTTTAATGGTACACAGGTAACCGGCATCTTTCTTAATGACGAACACGTAAAGGACTCTTTTAATGGAGCTGCATCAAATGACTATGACGCACGTACCCTAAGAGCATCTCCAAGAGTGTCCAAAATACATTCCTAAAAACTTATTTTTGGACTAAAAGGAAAAAAAATCCTGCGAGCCAAATTTATTCGCGCGCCCAATCGTGGGGGCATTGCGAGCCAAATTTGCGCCGCTCTTGTGCGCCCCCAATCGCGATTTTCTTGCCTTTTTCGCGTCGAGTTGTACTGGTCGCGCCCTTTTTTCTCGCTTCCCGATTCCCTCAGCCTCATCCGCCGTGCCTCCGTCTCCAGCAAATCCACTGTGGCCACATCGAGTTGCTGCAGCCACAGTCAACTACACCCGCAACGATCACTTTGTTCTGTGTATTGAATCTCTTTCTGATCAGTCGATAAGCGCTGCAAAGTTCCAGCGAAATGTAGCTTTTGTTTGCTGTGAACTTGTGATGGTTTAACGTGTGTTTGCTGGAGGCCAAGCGATGATAACAGCTAGGGCGGCACTGATCTGGGGAGCACTGGCGCACAACATGTCGTTGGTCAAGGTAAGGGGAAGAAGCGACAAAAAAATTCATGCGAAAAATATCAGAAGTGTCCCCAAACGATGATGTGGCATCAGTTAAATTTTATTGGGAATCATATTTTAGGAACTGTTGGTAGAGAGGGTTCTTTTAGGTCCCAATAATTCTTGACAATGTCCCAAAATCAATCTTTTGGGACTATATTTTTTGGGCACTCTTGGAGATGCTCTAAAAGGTCAAAGTTTAGCTTCCAAATTTGGGAATAAAAAAGAATTCCTACCCAGCTGGCTACTACTCTGGAGAGTCAGGAGTGTGGGCAAATTGATCGGCAATGCAACTAATACGGATATACTGATTTCCGTTTGTGCTCAAATGGACTAGCACAGACAAGAAACACACCAATATGCATGACACAAGGCTACTTTCAGTGCTACGTTATCCTTTGTTTCACGTTCATACGTTTTCGCTGATCATTCCAGTCGCGGTGCCATGAGGATAAGGCCTTGTTTAGATCTCAAATTCCACCCCAAAATTCACTATGCAAAAAGAAGATTCTCGTCACATCAAAATGTCATAACATGCATGGAGTACTAAATATAGATGAAATCAAAAACTAATTACACAGTTTTGTTGTACTCTGCGAGACGAACATTTTGAGCCTAATTAATCAATTTTTGGACAATTTTTTACACATACAAACGAAATGCTACGGTGACGTAATGATTACGAGGTGACACTGTACTCCCAAATTTGGCCTCTCAAATTTGGGATCTAAACAAGACCTGCTGACTAGGCAAAACTAATAAACTAATAAAGGGCCATAAAAGCAAAGTTGTTTCTAGTTCAATCCTGACATATTGTATAGCTCAAATATCATTCTTGAAAGCTGGAAACTAAAAATCCAAAGAGCTGGCTGGCAGAGTCTGTAAGTTTGCCTGCAAGAATATTAAGTGTAATATTTTTAACGTGTAATGGGCCTCATCGCTCGGCCTTCAATGTCATTGCGATATCCTAGAATGTGTTGGAGGCCCTTTCCTCTTAACTATTTCCTAAACTTTCTACCTATACCTCCTGGTCACCTTACATTAGTGTCGTTTAATAGGCAATCTCATGCAGTGACACGTAATCTTGAGACGACTTATCAGACAACATATACAATGGGTTGTTGTTTTGACTGTCTCGTAGTAATACAATATTTCTTAATTTATGAAAAAAATAAAGAAATCTATTGGTTATTGTTGTCTTGGCTGTCTCGTAGTAATACAATATTCCTTAATTTATGGAAAAATAAAGAAATACTATTGGTTGCATGGAAATAAAACTCGTACAATGGTGGAGGAGTTGTCCCGTAGTCCTAAAATTTAGCTCATGAGGCGGTTGTTTCGCAAAGCAACGACTTCACTCTCTCACCTCGCTCTCACCTCTACATCAGCAAAAATCATACGTGGCACTACATGAGACGACCTATGAGACCGCTGACGTGTAGCAATGTACCTGCCCTACACGTCAGCGGTCTCATAGGTCGTCTCATACAGTTCCACGTAGGATTTTTGCTGATGTGGAGGAGAGAGAGTGAGGTGAGAGAAAGAGATCGTTGCTTCGCGAAACAACCGTCTCATGAGCTAAATTTTAGGACTATGAGACAACTCCTCCCCCATTGTATGAGTTTTATTGCCATGCAACCAATAATATTTCTTTATTTTTTATAAATTAAGGGATATTGTATTACTACGAGACAGCTACAACAACAACCCATTGTATAGGTTGTGTAATAAGTCGTCTCAAGATTACGTATCACTGCATGAGACCGCCTGTTAGACGACACTAATGTACCTGAACTAATACAACATTATTGCAAGGAGAATATTCACAGTTCAGGACATCTAGCAATAAATTATGAGTTCTGTTGGCATTTGAGTTTCGGTTGAAGCACCTTGGAATTTCTCAAGCAACAGAGTTCAAACAAAGCAAACTTGTACAGTTAAATTAAGTATCTGTAAAAGTATCATATCGACTATTAGCTGCAGCAATATAGAACATGGCCATCATTTTCCACCGCACTGATACCGTAGATACAATCAAGTGGCATCTACAAACAAGCTCTGCTCGGTCAAGTACTTCTCATCACTGTGCACTAGACGGTTTTTGAGTTAATGTGGCAGAACTTTTATTTTTAAACTTTCTGTGCCATGGGTAAATGTATTGCCTGTAGCACCTCAAAATATCCAGTATAAACAAACATGTACTGTCCTAAGGAATCAAAAAGAAAAAAAAAACAGACAGTAATTACTCACTAGTGAAGCCAGGGGGGAAAGAACCCATTATATAAAGAGATTTATAGCTCTCGAAACACAAAGGTAGCATTTAACACATTCAATGGCATAACTAGATGTAAATCTAGCTTGCATATACGTCTGAACAGGCTTGCAGTACTAATTGGACCTCAAACAAGACAAATCCAAGCATCAGCCAAAAGTATATCACCTAATTCTACCAGATGTACCCAAGCTTACATATGCATATCTCAGCAGGTTCGATGTTGTTAATTCGACCACAGACATGACAAATCCAAGCAACAGCAAAATGTATTTCACTGTTTATTTTCAAGTGCCGATAACTCCGAGAAGTAGGGAACATGTGGTGCGATGCACCAATAGCCATGTCCAAGAGTGCAGAGATCATGCACTTCCTTAGTATCCATGTGATATGATATCAGCTTTTGGTTCCAGTGTTGAACAAGAAAAACCAAATTGTGATGTGGATGAATTGCAATCACATTGTAGTCTCAGATCCCTTTGGCACTTCTTTTTCCCAAACAGCTTCAGATAGCTTACAGTGTCCTTCAAGACCCATTGTTGTGCATCATAGTCCTCAAGAACCCATATTAATAATTCATCCCTCCTCCCTTGTTTACGACCAATATCGAAAGTTTCTTGTTCATGGTAGATGTAGTGCAAGCGCCCTAGGGATTGTCCAACATAATCAGAAAATGGCCAGCAGTTCTGGCCCGCCCGAAATGGTGGAGGCATGATCCTCTGTATGTTCCCTTCCACATCTAATGAAACTAACTGATCCTTTCCCTCATACAAGATAAGATGCAGCATGCCATTAACATAGGCATTGGGTGAGTTAGGTGCTATTTTATAGTAACCCCACTTATACCAGTCACACTTCTTGTGACTCCACGCTCCAATTTCCGATGAGTAGGTGTGCACTGACCTTTCATTGTCCTCCGTCCAGAATTGGACCAAATGGAAGCAGGAACCGGTGGCTGGATCAAATGTCAAATAGGTGAAAGTACATCTAGCGAGTAGCAGAGAACTTGTCCGGCCAGAACTGGGTACAGCCACCCATTGCTCAGTGGAGGGGTTGCACACAATATAGCTCACAGAGGTGTCCGAATTGCTGAGGCGCCAAAGAGGAGGAGGCCATTGCAGCAGTGCAAGAGCCTGATGTTCTCACAGCCAGGCAGCTCAGTCAGGAAGCAGGGATCCAAGGGGCGCACGGATCTCCCCAACACGTCGACGAAATGCCCATACAAGCGTGGCCAGTTCTTTCGGTCGCTGCCGCGTTCTTCGCCATCTCCGTCCTCAACGACGCAGTCGTCGCCGCATCTTTCGCCATCGAAGAAGAAGCCTTCTAGGGTCTGGGGTAGCTTCTTGCGGTGGAGGGGATCGGCGATGAGGTCGCGCCAGGCCTTGGACACGCACTTGAACCGGCATACGGACTTGGCAGGGACGCGGGAGAGGATCTCCACCAGGGGGTCGTCCGGGAGGCCGGCCCTTAGTCACAGAAGTTTCCGGAACCATAGGATGAGGAACGGAAACCCGGGACGAGGAACGTCGGTTTTTAAAACTATGGTACGAAGGGGTATACTTCATAGGAATGTTTATTGGAAGAGCGGAATGCGCTCCAATAGTTTCTGGGACGATAGTCCGGAACGATATCAAAAATTTATGTAGTCATTGTTATGCAAACAACATGATCAACTGAATTTATATATAAATTTATAACTTGTATGAAAGAAATTCATCAATAAAGAATGTTTCGTTATATCAACAAAATCGAAGGACTAAAAAGAAAAAAGTGAAATCCTTTTCCTCCTCTCACTGTCTCAGCCCAAAGCCTCCCTATCCATTCCTCTGTTGCGTCCGTCCGCTGCCCACCGGCTGTCCGTGGCCTCAATCCTCTCCGCCACGCGCAGGTTGCCCTCTTGGCCCAGCACCACCTTGGCGGCCCCAGCAGCTAGGCGACCGGCGCTGCTGTCTTCCTCCTCCTCGCGCCACCAAAGGCCGCGGAGGCGTCGCCTCGCGGGACGCAGACGAGGCGGGCGGCGGGCCGTCTGGTCGTCGTTGAGTGATTGGAGGAGGCGCAGCACCGCAGCAATGGGGGCGGTGGGCGCAGCGCGGTGGTGACTGGTGAATAGCCCCCACGGCGAGCTGGCAACGACTGAGCGGATGGATCCAGGATGGCAAAGAAGCTCCTAACGCGCGGCGAGGTCGTCCAGAAGTTCTATGTACGCGGCGCCGCATTCCAGTGACGAAGGGCAAGGTACGTCCTCCCGCGAACCAGGCTTCGTCCCGCTTCGTTCCCGTCCCTCGTCCGGGGACGAAGTTCCGGAGCACGGAACGCTGGCTCATTCCGCGTTCCATGTGACGAAGGGCCGGTGGGCTGGTCTGTACAGCTGGCTGACTGCTGACAAGCGAGACGAACAGAGCGTATTCATCGTATCAGTGAAAAATGCATCATGAACAAGTGAGCTGACCCGGCTAGGACACCGGAATGAAATGTACTTTATTCCGGCAAAATAATGGAAGGCAATCGCAGTTAACTGATGGAAGGCAATTGCAGTTAGCTTTGCACTGTTATCAGTTTATCACCGACGATCAAATGTCACCCGGGTTGAGTAGTGGGCTTTGACCCACCACTGACTAGAACTGCTTGTTTATTTTCACTTGAAGATTCTGTAACCTCAACATAATGATGCCAGAATATAATATACAGCAACTCGCGAGTCACGACAGACAGATACAAAAGCCCGTCTCATATGGCAATGCTGTTAATCCAGGGATTCTGTTTCATTTTCCAAATTTGATGCAAGAATGAAGAATCATATTGGCGGTCCAATGCGATCAACATCTAGTTCAACACCAAATCCCATCATTGTTGCAATTTGCAAGATAACATCTTCTAAAATCTAGAAGAAGAAATATAAATGCCATAACTTTTTCCTCTGTTATATTTCTACTAAATCAATCCTGAAATACTGTATAGCTATAAATTTAGTCTTGAAAGTCAGCAATTAAACATCCAAAGAGAATGGACCTCAACATTCAGCTTTAATATCACAGAGTGTTGGAGGCCCTTTCCCCAAACTGCTTCCTAAACTTTCTCACTTTACCTCCTCGTTTTTTTATACTTTAATATATATTAATATTATAAAGAGCAGTACATATGCACCTTCAAAGAAGGTGTAGGATACATCTGCATCAAGCTATTCCGGAGCTGTATACGAACAACATGGAAACCAAGAATACGTACAACACAGGAGCTGTATACGTACAACATGGAAACCAAGAATACGTCCAACACAGGAAGGCGCCGCCGGGTCGTTCGCGTCAAGGCCGTCGTGCACAGCGTCGTCGATGGGCGGAAGGGCCTCCACAATGTGATAGGTTTGGTTGGGATCGACTCGCAGTCGATTGGGAGCATCTTGGCCGGAAAATGTTGTAGTAGAATGCCGGCGAAGTGTACTTGAGCGGCAGAGACGGGATCCTCGGCGGGTGGGGCAGAGTTTGACAGACCGGAGTCGTGGAGGCAAGCGGTGGAAATCTTGACAAAGATCATTGTTTTCTTCTGCTCGATGAAGATCTAGGAAGGTGGAAGCGCACATTCTTCTGCTCGATGAAGATCCAGGAAGGTGTAAGCGCACCAGCCCTCATGGAGCTTCACAGCTTCATGGGGCGATGTACAACCAGCCGGAACTTTTTTTAGATTAAGGAAATAAAGATCCGGCCTCCGCTAACAAAATTTGAGAGCTTGCAGCCTAGACATCTACTGAGAAAAAACAAAACCAGCAGCACTTAGACCGTTACCGGTCACTACGACCTGATACAGAAAGATTCACAGACCAAAAAGACAGAACAAAAGACTACGCAGCCTAGTTCTTGATCCTCTTCAAGGTATTCCATCCTGCCTTGTTGAAGATCTCCATTAAAGTAATCTCCAATTTTTGGCTCCCTTTCTTCAATAAATCCCTCTCTTCCTCTTCAGAGAGTATCGCCCAACTTCTGATCCAAAACGTTCCCCTGAAGACGACCTGCAATACCGAGTTAGGTTTTGATCTTTGGAAAATAACATCATTCCTACTCAACCACAAGGCCCAACATAGGGCAGCTGCGCCAATTAAGATTTGTTTTCTAAGTTTAGAAGGAAAACCTCTAATCCAAGAACCAAAAAGATTAGCCATGCTAGACGGTGGTTGAAGGCCAAAAGAAATGCTGACTGCATTCCACATCAAATGTGCCATATTACAGTCAAAAAACAGATGTTGAATGCTTTCATCCTCGCTGCAAAAACAGCACTTAGGGCACCCTTTCCATCTCCTCTTAACAAG
>OAMR01000110.1:2177250-2210634 GCA_900205405.1 Echinochloa crus-galli | reverse complement strand
AGCCCCCACGGCGAGCTGGCAACGACTGAGCGGATGGATCCAGGATGGCAAAGAAGCTCCTAACGCGCGGCGAGGTCGTCCAGAAGTTCTATGTACGCGGCGCCGCATTCCAGTGACGAAGGGCAAGGTACGTCCTCCCGCGAACCAGGCTTCGTCCCGCTTCGTTCCCGTCCCTCGTCCGGGGACGAAGTTCCGGAGCACGGAACGCTGGCTCATTCCGCGTTCCATGTGACGAAGGGCCGGTGGGCTGGTCTGTACAGCTGGCTGACTGCTGACAAGCGAGACGAACAGAGCGTATTCATCGTATCAGTGAAAAATGCATCATGAACAAGTGAGCTGACCCGGCTAGGACACCGGAATGAAATGTACTTTATTCCGGCAAAATAATGGAAGGCAATCGCAGTTAACTGATGGAAGGCAATTGCAGTTAGCTTTGCACTGTTATCAGTTTATCACCGACGATCAAATGTCACCCGGGTTGAGTAGTGGGCTTTGACCCACCACTGACTAGAACTGCTTGTTTATTTTCACTTGAAGATTCTGTAACCTCAACATAATGATGCCAGAATATAATATACAGCAACTCGCGAGTCACGACAGACAGATACAAAAGCCCGTCTCATATGGCAATGCTGTTAATCCAGGGATTCTGTTTCATTTTCCAAATTTGATGCAAGAATGAAGAATCATATTGGCGGTCCAATGCGATCAACATCTAGTTCAACACCAAATCCCATCATTGTTGCAATTTGCAAGATAACATCTTCTAAAATCTAGAAGAAGAAATATAAATGCCATAACTTTTTCCTCTGTTATATTTCTACTAAATCAATCCTGAAATACTGTATAGCTATAAATTTAGTCTTGAAAGTCAGCAATTAAACATCCAAAGAGAATGGACCTCAACATTCAGCTTTAATATCACAGAGTGTTGGAGGCCCTTTCCCCAAACTGCTTCCTAAACTTTCTCACTTTACCTCCTCGTTTTTTTATACTTTAATATATATTAATATTATAAAGAGCAGTACATATGCACCTTCAAAGAAGGTGTAGGATACATCTGCATCAAGCTATTCCGGAGCTGTATACGAACAACATGGAAACCAAGAATACGTACAACACAGGAGCTGTATACGTACAACATGGAAACCAAGAATACGTCCAACACAGGAAGGCGCCGCCGGGTCGTTCGCGTCAAGGCCGTCGTGCACAGCGTCGTCGATGGGCGGAAGGGCCTCCACAATGTGATAGGTTTGGTTGGGATCGACTCGCAGTCGATTGGGAGCATCTTGGCCGGAAAATGTTGTAGTAGAATGCCGGCGAAGTGTACTTGAGCGGCAGAGACGGGATCCTCGGCGGGTGGGGCAGAGTTTGACAGACCGGAGTCGTGGAGGCAAGCGGTGGAAATCTTGACAAAGATCATTGTTTTCTTCTGCTCGATGAAGATCTAGGAAGGTGGAAGCGCACATTCTTCTGCTCGATGAAGATCCAGGAAGGTGTAAGCGCACCAGCCCTCATGGAGCTTCACAGCTTCATGGGGCGATGTACAACCAGCCGGAACTTTTTTTAGATTAAGGAAATAAAGATCCGGCCTCCGCTAACAAAATTTGAGAGCTTGCAGCCTAGACATCTACTGAGAAAAAACAAAACCAGCAGCACTTAGACCGTTACCGGTCACTACGACCTGATACAGAAAGATTCACAGACCAAAAAGACAGAACAAAAGACTACGCAGCCTAGTTCTTGATCCTCTTCAAGGTATTCCATCCTGCCTTGTTGAAGATCTCCATTAAAGTAATCTCCAATTTTTGGCTCCCTTTCTTCAATAAATCCCTCTCTTCCTCTTCAAAGAGTATCGCCCAACTTCTGATCCAAAACGTTCCCCTGAAGACGACCTGCAATACCGAGTTAGGTTTTGATCTTTGGAAAATAACATCATTCCTACTCAACCACAAGGCCCAACATAGGGCAGCTGCGCCAATTAAGATTTGTTTTCTAAGTTTAGAAGGAAAACCTCTAATCCAAGAACAAAAAAGATTAGCCATGCTAGACGGTGGTTGAAGGCCAAAAGAAATGCTGACTGCATTCCACATCAAATGTGCCATATTACAGTCAAAAAACAGATGTTGAATTTTCATCCTCGCTGCAAAAACAACACTTAGGGCACCCTTTCCATCTCCTCTTAACAAGGTTATCTTTAGTAAGGATTACCCCCTGTTTTAGATACCACAAGAAGATTTTTATCTTTAGTGGAAGTCTTACTTTCCAAGCTAAAAAATTCTTTGGGTGTTGTGTTCCTTGCACAAGATCTTTGTACATGGACTGTACTGAAAAGGATTTCGTTAGAGTCCAAACAAATGTATCTCTACGGTTATTGAGTTTTACTAGTAGGACACTTCCTACCAACTCTAGCCACTTGACCAAATTTTCCCCCAATATAGCTCTTCTAAAAGAGACATTAAGAGGTGAAGTACTTAATACTTTGGCCACAGTTTCATTCTTTTTCCTAACTAAATTATATAAACTGGGATACTTTTTCATCAAGGGCTTATCTCCTATCCACAAATCTTTCCAAAATCTAGTTTGTTGACCACTATGTACAGTGAGTTGACCCCTTGCCAAAAAAAGCTCCTTCACTTCCATTAACCCACTCCAAAAATGCGAGTCTCCCTTTCTTTTCCTTGCTTGAGATAAGGTTTTGTTTTGGAGATATTTTTCCTAAGAATGTCCTGCCATATGCCCTCCCCGTTTAAAAGTCTAAACAACCATTTACTCAAGTGACCTTTTTGCTCACCATCAAAGTCCCCCATATAGCTGAGAATTTCCGAGCAATTGGAAGCCGCTTTCGATGACGAGGCCGATAAATTGATATTACGCGATCGTTACTGTCCATCTTTTGAAGCTCTGCTCCCGAAAAGAAAAAGGAGACTTCTTTTTTGTGGCGTGGGGTTCTACCCAACGAAAAACAAGAACATTCGACCACGAACTTCCAAAACGAAATGCTAGTTGCCCTGTAAGGCATACAGTGGAGCGTTTGTCCATCCCATCGACGAGGGCCAATGAGACTACTATACGCGTTTTCTGAGGAGCAACATTTCACTTTGAAAACAATTCAGATTTGATTTGATCACTCGATCCATGGCAACACTTATTCTGTATATCAAGGTCCACAATGCCCAGACCCCCTACACTTTTAGGTTGACACAAAATTCCCCACTTAGCAAGTCTATACTTTTTTTATGTTCGTCACACTGTAAAAAAAAATCTTGATCTATAATAGTCTAACTTCTTGAGGACTCCTTTAGGTATCCTAAAGAAAGACATCAAGAACATTGGTAGACTTGTGAGCACTGAATTGATCAAGACAAGTCTACCCCCAGCGGATAAAGCTTTACCCTTCCAACTACTTAATTTCTTTTGAAATCTCTCTTCTACTTGACCCCAATCTTTATTTGAGATCTTGCGTGAGCTCATTGGTATACCTAAATATTTGAAGGGCATAGCTCCTTCCTTGCAACCAAATAGATCCATATAGTCAGAGACTTTGTCCTTTGCTTTCCCAAAACAAAAAAGATCACTTTTGTGGAAGTTAATCTTGAGGCCTGATAATTTCTCAAAAGCACATAGTACTACTTTTAAATTCTTGGCCTCCTCTAAATTATCATCCATGAAGAGGATTGTATCGTCGGCGTATTGTAGTATTGAGAGTCCTCCCTCCACTAGATGAGGTACCAGACCCTTGAAATGGTCAAGTTTCGCCGATCTTTCTATCAAAACCGCCAACATATCAGCTATTAAGTTAAAAAGAACCGGCAAAAGAGGATCCCCTTGCCTTAAAACCTTTCTTGTCTGGAAAAAATGGCCCACATCGTCATTCACCTTAACGCTTACACTTCCCCCTTTGACTATCGTGTCAATCCATTGGCACCACTGTTGTGAGAAACCTTTCATTCTTAGCACCTGTTGAAGAAAAGACCAATTGACCTTGTCGTAGGCTTTCTCAAAATCTAGTTTGAGGACAAGGCCATTTTGTTTTTTCTTTCTCGGTTCATGTATTGTTTCATGTAAAATTACTACCCCTTCCATAATGTAGCGTCCTGGCAAAAATGACGTTTGGGAAGGCTTAATTACCTTACTCGCTACCATGGACAATCGATTAGCTATCACTTTTGTGAAGATTTTAAAACTCACATTCAACGTACAATAGGTCGGTACTGCTGAATTGTCTTTACCTCCTTTTGCTTTGGGATTAAAGAAATTATCCCAAAGTTAAGGCTAAAAATAGGGAGAGCCCCATTATGAAAGTCCTGAAACATGGCCATTAGGTCATCTTTAATAAGACTCTAAAAAACTTGATAGAATTCAGCCGGGAACCCGTCTGGTCCCGGCGCTTTGTTATGCTTCATCTGGAAAA
Organism: Echinochloa crus-galli; assembly: GCA_900205405.1. NCBI lineage: Eukaryota > Viridiplantae > Streptophyta > Magnoliopsida > Poales > Poaceae > Echinochloa > Echinochloa crus-galli. The sequence continues at coordinate 2,206,220 of OAMR01000110.1, read as the reverse complement.
TTGCGTCTCGCACTTCTTTTTCTAAAAACTCCGAGATTAAAACTTCGTTCTCTTGGTCGGTAATTTGGGGAATATCATCTGTCATGGATTCTATCATAGAAAAGTTACTTTTTTCGGGTTGACCAAAGAGCCCTTTGTAATACTTTGTAATGTATCTTTTAAGGTCCTCCTCTCCTTCAATAACCCCCTCCTCCTGCTCAAGCCGAAAAATCCTAGTTTTTCTTCGCTTGCCATTTGCAACTAGCTGAAAGTATTTTGTGTTATCATCTCCTTGTAAAATGTCAGTAGTTTTAGCTCTCTAGAACCACCTTAATTCTTCCTCCCTCAAGAATTGGGCAACTCTTTCTTTAATAGTTTGTTTTAGGTCCAGATCTTGCTGACTTAGCAGCTGAATCTCAGTCTTTTTATCAAGTTCATCCGCCTTGCGCAGTAGCTCTTGTTTTCCTTTTTATAAGCTCCCTTCATGTTTTTGCCCAACCTCTCAAAAACTGTCTTAAACGTCTAATCTTATTCTGCCACCTTTTAAGGGGCGTTTTACCTTTATTTTCTTTTTTCTAAATTTCTGCAACCAGTTCAAAGAACCCATCACGCAAAAGCCATCCGAGCTCAAACTTGAATTGGTACTGGTTTTTACTCTTGACCTCCTCTCCTGTACTTAGCAGGTTTATGGTCGGAGATGTCTCTACTTAAAGTGGAGATGACCGAGGCTCCAGCGTGGACCGACACATCCGCAGCACTTTTACCTCCTAATTGGTTAGCCTCAGACCTAATACAGCACTATAACAATAACAAGTGCTCAAGGAGAACACTCACATTTAAATAAGTTACGAGTTCTTTTGGCCCATTTGAGTTTCTGTTGAAGCACTTTGGAATATCTCAAGTATCATACTTCACACAAAGCTAGCTTGTACAGTTACATTAAGTAGCTGTAAAAGTCCATATCAAGTATTAGCTGCAGCAATACAGAACATGGCCATTATTTCCCAAAGCACTGATATCATAGAAACGATCAAGCAGCACCTATAAACAAGCTCTGCCAAGACGTACTTTTTCAGCACTATACCCTAATCCAGTTAAAAGATGCGGCAGTTTCATTTTTAAACTTTCTATTGCCATGTGTAAATGTGTTGCCTACAGCACCTCAAAAGATTCAGTATAAATAAACATGTGCTCGATTGAGGAAACAAAACAAAGACAGTAATCAGTCACTAGTGAGGCCAAGGAAAGAAGAACGTGTCATATATTGAGATTTCTAACTCTGGAAACACAAAGATAACATTTAACACATTCATTGAGATAACAAGATGTAAAGCTAGCTTGCATACAAGTCTGAGCAGGCTTGCAGTACTAATTGGACCACAGACAAGAAAAATCCAAGCATCAGCAAAATGTATCACCTAATTCTACTAGATTTACCCAAGCTGCCAGCTAATCCACACTTGGAAGATCTGATTTCTGCTGAACATCCAATAAGTAGGCCACAAGCAACAATTTCATAGTTTATTTTCAAGCGCTGACAACTCCGAGTAGTAGGGAACATATGGAGTGATGCACCGATTGCCATGTCCAAGTGTAGAGAGATGGCACACTTCCTTGCTATCCATGTTATATGATATCAGCTTTCGGTTAGAGTGCTGAACAAGGTAAACTAAATTGTGATCTGGATGAATTGCAACCACACTGTAGTCAGTGAACATTCGGCAACTCCTCTTCCCAAACAGCTCCAGAAAACTTACAGTATGCTTCAGGACCCATTTTTGTGTATCATAATCCTCAAGAACCCATATGAACAATTCATAGCTCTGCTTTTCAGGGGGGATTTCATCATGATCTGGGTCAGCATGGTAAATGTAATGCAAGTGCCCTTGGGATTGGCCAACATAATCAGAACATGGCCAGAACTCATCACCCACTCGTAAGGGCACAGTTATTATCTTGCTTGTCTTCCCTTCCACATCCATCACAACTATCTGATCCATTCCCCCACACAAGACCACATACAACATGCCGTTAACATATGCACTGCGCAAACCAGGTGCTAGGTAAAGATCAACCCAGTCACATCCAACATGATTCCACACCCTAGATTTGGATGAGTACACATGCACTGGTATCATGGCCTCATCCTCAATCTGGACCAAATGGAAGGCAGATGAGGCAGCCGGATCAAAAATCAAGGAGGTGAGCATCCAATCGGTCAATGAGGAGCGTTTCCCACCGCAGCTTGGCACAGAAAACCACTGCTCAGTGGCTGGGTTGGACACGATGTAGCTGAGTGATTTTTCTGATTCCTGGATATACCCAAAGAGGAGGAGGCCATTGCAGTGATGCAGGAGCCTGATGTTCTCAATGCCAGGCACTCGCAGCTCAGTAAGGAAGGGGAAGCAAGGGCCCACGGGACGCACGGATCTCCCCGACACGTCGACGAAATACCCATAGATTCGGCGTGGCAAATTGTCGCCATCGCCTCCATCGCTACCGCTTTCTTCGTCACTGTCGCAGTCGTGGACGGCATCGATGCAGGTGTCTTCGCCATCTCCAACATCATCATTGTCGGAATCGTCGCCGCAGCTATCGAACAAGAACCCTTCGAGCGTCTGGGGCAGCTTCTTGCGGTGGAGGGGGTCGGCGATGAGGTTGAGCCAGGCCCTGGAGACGCACTTGAAGCGGCAGAGGGACTTGACCGGGACGCGGGAGAGGATCTCCACCAGGGGCTCGTCGGGGAGGCTGGCCACCGCGCCCGCGCACCTCTTGGAGTTGGAGCAGTCCATGCCACCGAGAGCAATCTGCGAAGCGGGGGATCGAGATGGAGATGTGAAGGGAATGCGCGTGTGAGAGATGCAGTAATGGGGAGGCAAGTGGAACGTACCAGAAGCCGGAGATGGTCGGGATCGACGACGGCGTCACGGCGGAGCTGGCCGGTGCGAGGAAGAAGGCGTGGAAGAGAAATCGAGTGAGGAATCGGGGAATTTCTGAACCCTAGCAGCGCCCAGCCGCCGCCGCGAGTGCTCGCTCTGCAATCTGCAACTCCTTCCTCTTCTGTTCGAGTTCAAGGACAGTATCGGAAATTTGGGGCGGGAGGCAGCAGGAGGCTGGGCGTTTCTGGAAGGGCAAAATGAGCTTCTGGGCTGGGCCTGGAGACTCGGATGGGCCGGAGAGTTTCCCATCTTTGTTGCCTCTCCTCTCGTCATCCATCATCATCGTACAAAAATTTCAAAGAAGGCTGTAAAGTGGAAAAACCCATCATCATAAGTCATAATACTAGAACAATCAAATGTGCCCGAATAATTCAAACTACCACAGAGGCAATTTCACGTCTTTTTACACAAGCCAATTTTACCATAATATGTGCATCGACTGAAAGTTGTAGATAAATACTTGTTGTTGTCTATTCTTTTTCATATATAATTTTTTATGTATTGGAGCACATTTTATTTAAATGTTTATGTGAAGAAACAAAATGTGCAGCTTATATAACTGCCATGGGAGATATGACTGCATCCAAATAGACGTGCATCATGAAAACGTGAGCTGACCCGGCTAAGACACCGGAAATGGAATGGACTTTATTCCAGCAAAAGAATGGAAGGCAATTGCTATTAGCTTTGCTCTTTCGATTCTTCAACATTCAGCACTATTTACAACACTGCACAAGGCTGTACAATAGCAGCAACAAGAATGATGTACATTTGAGAATGGGATCAGACAGTCAATCTAGGCGGTCACTTTGGCAGAAAGGGCAGCCGTGAAAAACTTGAGCCGCCACCGTTCTCATTGACAATCAAATCTGATCCGGTTTGCTTAGTGGGCTTTGACCCTCGATTGTCTTTACTGGAACTCTTCTTGGTTATTTTCACTGGAAGAATCTGTAACCTCGAATTGGAGTCAGTTCCGAAGGTTTCAGCAAGTAGCTGGTAGCTCTCCACAAGCTCCAGCTGCCGAGCAACTATCTCTGAACATCTTGGGAGGAGCTCAACTGGCTCCCCGCCTGGAATTACAATGTACTCAATTGCAAGCCGGGCCTCCTGCAAGTGTATAGAGAGTAGAATGCCATTATTTTAGTGTTTAGAAGTACCATCTTCCACGAAGTGGAGCAAGAAACAGAGATAGATAGGCGTCACTATTAATGTATTAACAGAGTATCAGAATTTAGATGTAGTAGTTCAATGACAGCATGTAAAAGCCATTCTCATTGTGGACATAGGGTAGGTAGTATGAGTAAGGATTAGCTGAATAGTCAGCATCTTATAGCAGCTGAAAGGAAGATGATATGAGAAAATTATATTCAACCAGGAAGGGAGATCATATTAATTCCACAAGACGATCAATTTCGAATTGGAACCTAAAATTATTTAAGATGTCTTCAGAGGCAATTATGCGGCAAAGTGATTACCTCCAACGCATCGATTTCCTCCAATGATGGCTTACGTTTCGGAGCATCATCCTCAATCTCAATCTCTCCCTCCATAACCTTAGGTTGCTTATGTGATGGAGAACTGTCCCTTCCAACAATCATTCTGACAGCCTTTACTATCTGGGCCATCGTATTAGACTGCCATTTGCAATATAAACAGAAATCTGTTAATGCAAGCACAATCAGAGGTAGATAGCAAAAAAACAAGTGGACATTGCAATGACCTTAACAACAAATATGGGAAGCTTGTGGTATTTGGCGACATTGTGAATCCAAGGATTCTGTTTCATTTCAGAACTTGATGCAAGAATCACATCAGCTGCTCCAATGTCATCTGTTACATCTAGTTCATCATCAAAACCCATCACCGTTGCTACTTGCAATATATCAGCTTCTGAAATCTGGAAGCAGGAAATAGAAATGTCATGAGCATTTTGTTTCTCCATTACATCATATTGATCACAGTACTAAAATGCTGCATGACTTGTTCAAGAAAAATATCACATGACCTAAACTAGTATTAAAAAGGTGGTGCTCTGCTATTGAAGTTTATCATAAACAAGATCGAAGAAGCAGAAAACAAATTATAAGATTCGTGAAGGTGACCAGCATCACAGTCCATTCAGGTAACAACAGCTTATGTTATGTGTTGGGTTACTAAATTGAGGGCTGCAACAAAAGTAAAGCCAATAACCCATGCTTTCCATCTCATCTCATACCTGGTATGTGTACACACGGACTAGTGACTTTCCAGGCACAGATTTCTTGCCTTTTGTTTTCCTTGTATAAACAAAATCATCGCCAAAATTATCATCTGATGGCACGCTCTTGCTTTTTGTTTGCCTGGAGGGAGTCAAATCATCTCTAAAGGTATCTTCCGATGACATTGTCTTGGTGACCATATGTTCTTGATATAAGGGCAACTGTTCTATTTCATATTCTCTATCAGGTATCACCAATGGCATTTCTGACTCGATATACTTATTATTCATCTTGCGAGCTTCAAACTTAGGAGGCTTCCCTGTACCAGAGAGGATCAACATAAAGTGAATTGAAGGACACACAATGAGGAAAAAAGGAAACATAACTTCAAATCTTCAGAGACCAGACGATTTCAGTGAATCCTTCTAATTCAAGGCTAAGTCAGGAGGTTTGATTGCTAAATAGTTGAGCAGTTACCTGCAAGAATGGCATCCACTGTAGTTTCTAACTTGTGATGGACTCGACATTCAGTCTTCGATATTATCTCAACAGCGCATGAAAATGTTGGGGGTCCTTTTCTCTCAAGTATAGTTTTCTGGACTTTCCTCTTTTTTGCTTCCTCATCACCAAGAGTCACACTCTACATAATAAACTTAAGATCATTATTTCCACTGACAGAATATTCAAGTCATTTTAGAGATGAAGTATGGTAAAATGCTACAAGGCTTCATATTCGAATATGATATAGACAAATTTCACAATTTGATAAAGTAGATACTGCATCACCCTCGTTTGTAATCTAAAACTGTACTAAAAACTACCATGTCAAGCTTCAAACACTAACTGATTAAACATTGTGCTTTCATGCACCATCAGAAAGATGCTAAGTTCCAACAGCACGTAAATCCATTCCATAAATAGGAAGAAGAATGCACCTCAATCCCACCAACGAGCATTTGCAAGCAGGGATTTTTAATTATGCTCTCAATTGTCACCCCATGAGCAGTTCCGACAAGTTGAACGCCTCTCTGAGCAATAGTGCTAGCTGCCATTGCTTCAAGTTCTGTACCAATCTCATCAATAACAATTACTTCTGGCATGTGATTTTCAACAGCTTCAATCATTACCTACAGAAAACAAAGTTTCCTTTCTATCACAAGCTATAGCAAAGTTTACAGAGAATGGTCCAGAGAATTCCTCAATTAATATATTAATTATACAAAAAGAACAACTCCAAGAACCTACGTTATGCTGCATGGTAACTTTGGGAACTTGCATTCTCCTAGCACGTCCAATGCCAGAGTGAGGTACGTCCCCATCACCTCCTATTTCATTAGATGTGTCCACTATAACCACACGTTTTTTACCCTCGTCCGCCAAAATTCTAGCTATTTCCCTGTATTATTGAAAGCATCATCAGCGTCACATTATAACACTCGTTAATTATTCTTCGATCTTCTAAATTATTATACCAAATCAGTACATATGACTGTCACTACATGGAACCATCTGCTGATCTAGAGAAGCAAAATGCATATTAGGTGGCATACCTGATCAGAGTAGTTTTTCCAACTCCAGGAGGCCCAATCACCAATATTGAACCACCGCTCACCACCAGATCACGGATCATCTCTGCGCTGCCTGATATAGCTCGACCGACACGGCAAGTCAGGCCTATTATCTGTGCCTTCCGGTTCCGGATAGCACTGATCCGGTGCAACGAGTGGTTGATCCCAGATCGGTTGTCCTCGGAGAAGTCGCCCACCTGTGAACAAACACAAATCATCCAACTGAGCAAAGCAACATCTCCACAAAACGAAAAAGAATCCACAATAGCTGGCGTAAAGCTACTTCGGGCATACAGGAGATTGTCTTTTTTTTGAAAAAATTAGGAGATTGTCAGTTACGAAATAGATGCATCATGATCAACCATTCATCACTAATGAGCAGCTAGTCCATTTCAAGACACTGCCAGTTACTTATGATCTAGAGCCACTTCTATGTGCAGAGAATTAAGTTCATTTCTCTCGTTTGTACCAAAGCACGAAGATGCATCCAGCAGGCGAAATTAAATCAGAGCTCGCGCGAACACCTTGGAGACGGCCTGGCGGAGGTCATCGGCGGTGACGGGCTGGTCGGAGATGACCCAGTCCCCGGTCGGGAACCGCGCGATCGGGCGGCGGCCGAGGTCCATGACGACCTCCACGAGCTCCCGTACCTCCGGGTGCTGCGCCAGCCCGCGCCTCATCCTCGCCGGCACAACCTCCAGGAACGCCTCCAGCTCGCCCCGCGCCCCGGAAATGGCGCGCGCGTATATGTAGCGGGGCGGGATATTTCGTCGAGCAGGTGGCGCGCGCGGGGGAGGGGATCGTAGGAAGGAAGATTCCGGGGGTGTACTGCGACCCCCGGACCGGAGCAGAGAGTTCCATTCCAATGGCGGGGACGTGAGGGACTCTTCCAGGCCGCTAGCCACCGCGCCCTGCTCGGTAGGCGCGGCCCATGGACCACCATTTTTCTTCTTCTCCTTGTGGCTAAAAAAGGCTGGAAAATTTGTATGCCAGCAGAATTATGAGCACAAATAAATACAGTCACGTGACAGCATATTCATCTTTAAAAATAGCTGATTCTCTTCGAGTTTCAATTGAAGATTGGTCCTGTCTTATAGGCCATTTGCTCAATTCATAAGCTTTTACGTGTTACCAAACTCTTGGAGTAATGCCACCTAGTACAAAATTACATTATTTCTCACTAATACATTGGTGATCCATTTCATTAGTTAAAATATAATGATTTATTTTTCCAGCAATGGTAGTGTAGGCACCGTGAGTGTGGAACTGTGGATTAGCCAACTATGGTTCCAATTTCCAACTTCCAAAAGAGCTGGTTGTTCATAGGCCGAGTCCAGGGGAGGTAAGTTAGGAAGGGGGTAGATGGTGGTGGGGCTCTAAGGCATCAAGTTTTGTGGATGAGAGAGCAGAGGGGTAGCTTTTGGGGATTGCTCTCTGTGCCAACCTCTCGCTGTCTTCTCTTCTTCGTTCTCCCTGCTTCCTTTTTTTGTCCGCTTCAATTTTTTTTGTTTACTGTTCAAACGCGGTGCCTGCCTCTACGAGGCAAACTACAGGCTCTCCTTGCATGAGCAAAAGTCACCTTGATATCTACTCGCCTGCAAGAAAATTGCATGGGCGGCAGCATCCCGGCGTTCCCACAAACAAAATCTTGAATGCAGAGCACGTGGTCTGTAAAGTGATGGTATGGATGACATGTGGGGTCTGTTCCAACTTAGGTATTGTTTTGACTTCTGACCAACTGTTGCAGAGATTCAATGAGAATTGCACGTGACGATTAGGACGTGGTAATATTTGATAGTGTGATGTTTATTATAGGTTTATAAATCGTTGGCTCTCATGATAACCTTCACCTTGAGTGGTTGGGTGTGTATCCATAATCGATTATTCAATTGTCGTCTATTTAACATAGATCTGTGTACCATAAATTAGTAGAATTACTCCCTTCACTTAGGCCATTTTTGATTACCCGGACTAAAATTCGTCGCATCGAATCTAATTTTGCTAATTAGAAGTATTAAATATAGATTAATTAAAAACACATTACATAAGCGAGGGCTGTTTTACTATACGGATCTATTAAGCCTAATTAGTCCATGATAATTATGTACTATTAATTAGATTTGTTAGGTTTGTCTCGTGGAGTAGACATAACTTATGTAATTAATTTTATAATTAATTTATATTTAAAACTTCTAATTATCATATATTTGAGGAACTAAAATTTAGTCCATAGAATCCAAACACAGCCTTAGTTATACTTGTAGAGTTGTAGTCCACACGTAAAAAGAAAACTAGTTTTTCAGCCATTTTCATGGGAGTTTATTTCCTATTAATTATAGTCAAAAAAATATAGTACTTCGTTTTTGTTTTTTTTACAAAACACCTACCTGGTACTTTATGCACGTGGCAACGGTGGAAGCACAGGCGCGATTTGGTGTTTCGATGGCACCATCCTTGCCACGCATGCTCCTTTCCTGCAAGAATGAAGCCCAACTCTGTTGGTGTCAGCTACCTCGTGGCGAGCGTGCAGAAAGTTTTGCTTTTTTTCTCTCTTGACATGTGATCCAAACAGCCTAAAAAATAGTAAATGTTTTACCAGGGGTGTTTGGATCCAATGACAAAACTTTTAGCAAAAACCCATTTAAACACATTCTCCCTCCTTTTTGTCATGGGGTGTTTGGAGGCAAATGCCAAAGTTTTGTCTTTTTATCCAATTTTACCGTAATGTTGAGCCAAAATATTTTTATCATCTCATTTTTTATTTACCCTTTTACCATGAGGGTGTTTGGAGGAAAATGATAACTTGTCATTTGCCATTTGCCCATGGATCCAAACACCCCCTTAAAAAAGGCTGGAAACTTGGTTTCCTTCAGCTTCCAATAAGTTCCTGCCACGAACTGATCCTAAATCAGTTGGTAAGTTTTCTTGTAGGAAAAATTATTGATCCGAGTTCGAGTTCTCGACTTGATCAGGGTGTCGCACTTTTCTAGATTTATTTCAGAATTTAATATATTGTCCGTCGACAGTCTCCGATCCAGTCCATAGAGGTACTTATAGGGTAGAGTTTATATGTGTGTAGTCTGGGTATCTGCGTCTGTAGTGATCTTTCGTGAAAAAGAAAAAACTCCTATCAAATGAATTTTTTATGGTTCATATCAGATGAAATTTGGTAAGCATACCAAATAAAAATCAACATTTTATGTGATATGAAAAAAGAATGATCCTTTATAAGGAAACTACAAGGACCCATCAAGGGCCTAGAGAATAAAATAAAACGAGGGCACCCTTTGCAACACATTTACACATGCACCTCTTGCACATGTTATCTATGAAATAAAAAAAATAAAGCATTGCATTGTACCCGTACTATTTTAACAATCAATCAAATGCATGTTAGCATATATGTTTATGTGACCGTTCTTGAAAACATAAATATTGAACCTTGCACTCGGATTATCTCAACCTTGATTTTGCTGTATGATGAAATATCACCTAAGCATGACCAGAGATAGTACTTTACGATATGATTTATGTCGAGCTAAGCAGTAGGCAGGAAAATGAGGTACACATCTAAGCAATATGACCGCAGCAAAAACAAGTCAAGAAGCCGAAAAATCAATAAAAAGGCAAAAGTCTCCCAATAAATAAATAAATAAATAAGGCAAAAAGGGAGTAAATAAAAACAAATAAATGCGCATGCGGAGTTGGGAGACGTAAGCTTTCATCGGTGTTCCGATGCGATCAGGGTTGCCGACTTGTTGTCCTGCTATTGGTTGCTCGGGTGCCTTTCACATGGAGTTCCAAGCGGAAAGCTGCCACTGAATGCGAAATCATGACGTAAGTCGCTTCACGATGGGGCTATTTTGGCCATCCTTTCTACTGGTTATATAAATCGAGTATTTTTGTGTGGACTGAAAAAGCAATGATTTTTGGAGTTAGAGCAGGCCCATCGCTCCACCGTGGACGGTTGCTTCGCAGAGCCACGTCTGCACAGTGCCGCCGTGGAGGAGAGAAGGTGAAAAAGTGGTGGCTCGTAGATTGTCAGTGCTCCTTGCAGAGGTACCGATGGTTTAGAGAAAAAAAGCTTTGGTTCGAGAGAGATTGGTTGAAGGAGTAAAAAAAGCTAGCTGCACAAGCACCTTTTTAGACAAACAAGCATTGGGAATTTTATACTTTATTGATAGCTTGGCTTACATGCCGCATTCTTTCTCTTGAAACTACCACTCGATGGTGGCTTGCATTTGGCTTGCCCTTATTCATCTTGGAATCCTATGAATTTTTCAAATAATGCTAATTTTTCACCAGCGGTCAACTAATTTCACATATCTCTCTTCCATAACTTGTTATTCAATATATTTATTTTTTTCATCAATATTATAACTTTAGCACGCATATGCTCTGGTGCTACTCCCACCATTTTTATACCTTTTTAAGACATTTATTCTTATACATGGTCACGTCAGTAGCTAGTTTGACTTGGGACCATTCATTATTGTACTTATTTATTGTACGTGTTCTTACGTCGGTCATGATTACCTAGATCAGAAACGTAACTAAGTTAAAGGAGTTTTATGGTGATGAATCTCCTCTCACGTACCATGAAACTCTTCATTCTCTTCTAAGCCACATATTTAACGTCATAAAATTTTCCATAAAACCCGAACTGAGACCGGTCTTAGGGCGTGTTTGGATTGGCGCATATAATTGCCTGACCAAAACTGGTGTTGACTCTCCCCATACACTGTGTTTGGATTAGCGCCATGATTTGGCTAGCCAATGTTGACCTGTAGCCAGATATATCATTTTTGTCGCCTTTTGGCGTGATCAAGATTGGCAAGATAATTATCGGCGAATTCTGAACATACCCTTACTTGTTAGCGTGTTTATACTTCCATTTGCACTTGCAAATGCCTTCTGAAGTATGACTGACCGTGATATATATATAGCAAACACCTACTACAATAGTCGCACTATAAGGCCTGGTTTATATCCCAAATTCTACCCCCAAAGTTCATTATGCAAAAAGAAGATTCACATCACATCAAAATATCGGTACATGTATAGAGTACTAAATGTAGATGAAATCAAAAACTAATTATATAGTTTTGTTGTACTCTACGAGACGAACATTTTGAGCCTAATTAATCAATTTTTGGATAATTTTTCACACGTACAAACGAAATGCTACAGTGTCGCACGCATCCCAAATGACCAAAGTTTGGCTCCCAAATTCAGGAACCAAACAAGGCCTAAGATAAAGAAGTTTATTGGCGTGTCAACTCTGTAAGTTGGGTCAAAATTGCTCAATTGTCCAATTATAATTGAATTTTGCATGTCTTATCTCGGTATCTGATATCCTTATCACCCATCTCCATGGATAGATGCAAATGTTCACTTAACTATTCAAGTAATATATGGCAAAGTCATCCAATTAACCTATGTAATATATCGTTCATGAGATGACAACATGGAGGCCAATCATTATTACTCCCAATCATCCAAGCTAAACCAGCCTTAGCCAGGCTATATCAGAGAGAGAACGAGCAAACAAACCAACAAAAAAGTGTTTAAAATCCACAGCTGGCGTTGACCAGCACGGAAGTCAACGAATAACGAGGGAATATCCGGTGAGCCCACGCGTAATCCCCCATCTGATCTGAACACAATGATTTGGTTTGGTCGTCGCTTTCGCCGCCCCTCTTCCTCCTCTCTTCTCCATCCATCCATCCCCCCACACCTCCGCCGCTTCTCGAGCTCGACTCCCCCTCTCCCCTTTTAAACCCCTTCCCCGAAATTTAAACCCAGCAGCTGCGGATTGCCACCACCACGACACCACCCATGGCTAGCATCGGCGGCGAGGCTACGGCGGCGGGGGCCGGGAAGGCGGCGTGCGCGGCGTGGATCCGGCGCCGGGACGAGAAGACGGCGGCGGCGCGGGTGTTCGCGGCGTACGGCCGGGCGGGGACGGCGGGCGCCCCGCCCGCGGTCGAGGTGCTCGGCTTCGACTCCAAGGACTGCTCCCTCAACCCCGAGCCCCTGGTGCGGAAGCGGCCCGTTGGACCCCAGCTCGTCGGCTGTTTGCTTTGCTTGGAGTCGGTTGTGTTTGACCTCGGAGATGGTTGCGTTGCAGGCGAGGGCCGTGCTCGGGGAGGGTGGCGCGGTCGACGCGCCGCGCGGCATCGCGGTGCACCCCGCTGGCGACGAGCTCGTCTGCGCCACGGCCAAGGGCTGCAGGTGCGTGATTCTTCTCCTCCCTGGATACTGCTTGTTGGCGCTGGTGTTGGTGGAGGTGGTGAAATTTTAAGGCGCGTGGGGATAGGACGTTCTCTCGGCGATGGATTGGGTGGGTGTAGGCTCGATTGCCCACTGCGCGCTCGGGAATTTCTTTTTTTTTGGTCCATTTGGGTGATTCCAATTCGAGTGAGCTGTTGGACTGTTGCTCTGTTGAGTTGAAACTGCAAATGTCTTTATTGCCGATTGGTAGTACCTGTAGTAGTATTGCTGGCCAGGTGTGAATTCGGAGTTACTTAGGTAATTTCTCAGGTTAAATTTCAAGAGTGACAGCTGCATTGCTATTTTAGGGAGGCTCAATTGGGGCTCTGTGTTGGAAACCTCTGTAGCACCCTGTAATCAGAGTTTTTAAACTGTTTTTGTTCGTGGTTTGGACCAGAGGTGCTGTGCAACTAATAATATTGCTTAATTTTACATGTATACTGCACTGTTATTATGGATAAAAGGTTCTGCTGAACTACAGATATTGGGCAGATTTGTTGGTTTAAATAGGACGATTTTGAGTTACATTATGTGACATTAGATTTTAGGGAGATGAGAGACCAATTTATTGCTGGTGAAAGCTCTGATTGGGATGCTCTTTGCAAGTGTTTTCACAAAATTAGCATTTTTTCCTTATCAGTCTTTTATGGTACCTAGTACCATATGGTCAAAAGCCTTAAATAGATTGAACTCAGATGCAAGTGAGCTGGGATTATAAATTATGATCCAAAAGTGCAGTTATTTTAAGAGTAAATTGCACCCACCATACAACAACTTATATTGATGTATCACTTTGGTCTAACAAGTTGTAAAACATGCAAATATGTACACGAACTTGTCAAGTGTGTGCATATACGGTCAAATATACGCCACGGAGTGTATTTTGCCATCCTGACGGTCTATGTGGACTATAATTTAGGTCACAAACATTGATTTTAAGGTGGCTGATAAATGACATCATGTTCTATGTCCAAAAGGAAATATTTTAAAACTTTCATAATTTTATTAATATATATTCGGTATAAAAAACATGGATGCCACCCAGGATCAACTCTCACAAACACACTAATTTTCCTATTTACTTTTTTGGGTAATTTTCCCATTTAATTTGCTACCGACCCTCTCTCGCTGCTCATCATATTCCATATATGCCTAATTGACCATTTCTTCTGAAATTCGGTGAACCATTGGATGGAACTCTTAGGGTAGTGCTTCAGCCCATTGCTGTAATTTCTGAAGCTTATCCCGAAGCGGACCATGTAGCTGTTCACCAACTCGAATTTGTTCAGCGGCAACCACACGGTCACATGGAGTACCCCTTAACATTCGGCCCGTCGTTACAGTGGATCACAAGTCAGATAATTCAGCAGCTGTCAAATCAAATAGTTACAATTTGCACTGAATTTACACTACTCCATCAGTCCAAGTTGCATGGACGAATCTATGCATTATTGCAGTGTGTCGCGTCAATTAGAGGTTCTTATCGACTTTATAGCACTTCGCAGTGTAAGGAGGTGCTTGTAGTAAACTCTATCCTAGCGTCATCCTTTAGTGCATCCTAGAGTGAGAGAGACTAGTTGTTGGCTTATGGACATCCGAAATGGATAACATAATTGTTTGAGTATAATATTTCTATTTTATTTTCAGCTCCTTTCAAAATGGGGAAATATTTCTTTAGAAAACAGATAAGTTACCATTTGTAGTGACATAGACAGTATTGTTATCATAGTTTCCTTTTTAATGTCTAACGACAATAATTTCTCCTCCTGGAACTTTTATTATGTAAGGAATGCATGATCTGTAATTTGCGACATAGAGGTAGTTCCTATACCTTAGTTTCTCAAGTTTTTAGTAAAGCTAGTTTGGTTAGCAACACCTGTAGATAATAGATTTATAAGATTATGAGATACACAACTTGTAACTCTGTGTCATCTTATTATCATTGCTTACAGACGCACTGGCCTTTTTAATAATCATCTGCTAATTTAAGCGGGCTTAATTTAGATAATAGACTATCATAAGTGCAATGGAAATATTCTTCCTCAGTATCCTTGCTAATCTAGCCCGTATTCATTTTTAAATTTCCACATCTCATTTGTTTTAGTTTGGATTATATTAAACATGAAAACCTTTCTTTTCGCTGTTCCATTTTGTTGGCCCTTTTCTTCGTACTCTTAATAAATCCATTACTTCATTATCATATCATTTCTCAAAACTGTAGGTTATTCAAATTGATTTTCGAAGAGTTCTCTGTTCGCATAATTCCAAGAGATGCCCCACCTCTAGAATCTGTTGGACCACAGAAGTGTCTTGCTTTTAGCACAGATGGTGCCAAATTTGCCATTGGTGGAGAGGTATGGATGTGTATCATATTGATGTATGTATTTCGTGGGATCAAAGTTTTTCCCTCAATTTTCTATCCCTTCCTTTTTTGCATTCCTATTGTCTGCTTCTCTTTGTGTTATACATGCTAGGAAAAAAGTTGTCAGCAGTATGGTGTTTTTAACCATTCTCGCATTAAAATAATTCTGTTATACATGCTATGAAGACTATTTCTTCTAACTGCTTCGTTTTGTTGTCTAATCCTATTGTTCAATGCTTCTTGTCTGATAGCAATACTCTTCTAGCTGAATCTGATGGTTCTTGACTTGTTCTTTTGTACCACTGTAGGATGGACATCTCAGAATATTCCATTGGCCAAGCATGAATGTGCTCTTGGATGAACCTAAAGCTCATAAGTCCTTCCGAGACATGGATATCAGGTTAGAACAAGCTTAAAGCACTACTTTTCCTTTTCATTCATTGTTCACAGAAGAATGCCAGAAATATCATGATTACATCAACTAAATGCTTATGTAAATGGACACACTCACTAGAGCATAATGTAGCGTACCAACATTAGTTTCCTAGCATATATCTCAAGTGTTATGGTTTTTTGTTACCAGTCACTTTAATCATCACCAATATAACACTGGGACCCTTTTTCTCTTGTAGCTTAGACTCGGAGTTTTTAGTTTCAACATCCACTGATGGATCTGCAAGAATATGGAAAATAGACGATGGCACGCCACTTGTCAATTTGACTCGATCCTCGGTATACTATGATACATTTCTTCAATTTACATTTACTTATGGTTAAAATTTTGACTCTTGTGCCCCCACCCCCTTTTTTTCCTTGTATGCTTACAGGATGAGAAGATCTAGTGTTGTCACTTTTCTAGGGATGGCATGAAGCCATTCCTGTTTTGCACAGTTGCAAAAGGTGTGCTTTTAATTGAGCCTGAAATTCTGTATTCAGAATTGAAGACAAGCAGATTTTGACTAATGTGTGTTCATCACTGGAGCAGGATCCCAAGTTGTTACTGTTGTCTGGAACATAAGTGACTGGAAGAGAATTGGGTACAAAAGGCTCCTGGGAAAGCCTATCTCGACACTTTCAGTTAGCTTGGATGGGAAGTATCTGGCATTGTGAGTGGATAAAATACTGCTTCTACTGTCATACTGTATTGCTGGTGTATGGCTTCATTTAGCATTTTTAGAAACATCTACACCAGCCAGTTTTGGGATTAACATACTTAAGGCTTCAGCTTTTCCTTGATAACGCTTTTTTATTCTCTAAGAGTTTAGCCTATTTTTCAGTATGAATCTGCTTCCTTGTCTATCTGATTATATGTTCAACTCGATTATTATATATTGATTCGACAGTCATTGTCTATTAAAACATTGTTGTACAATCTGATAACAATCAAATCTCGTTGGCAAGTGCATTATGTTGCAATTAACAATGGAGAAGAAAGTCATACTATCTACTTCTGATTATCACTTCATAACTATGTGCTATTTCATTGCTATCTACACACAACCTTCAGACTTGCTTGTATAGCATTGTTCACACAGATCTGTACTTCTTTCAGAGGAAGCCATGATGGTGACTTCTGTGCTGTTGATGTAAAGAAAATGGAAGTTTCTCACTGGAGCAAGAAGGCTCATCTTGGTTCCCCAGTCACCTCCATTGAGTTCTGTCCTACTGAAAGGTATAGCTTGCTACTGTTTAGATTGGTAGTTTTGCTGGTCAGTCAGGCATGCTTGTTTAATATTCATCACTAAGTAGTTGGCATAGTATATTGTTATGATTGCACACCTGATTAGGTATGCTTACCAAGTATTCATCGGTTTGAAATACCCAATTTCTGCTCCAATATGTGGCACTCAAATACTGTGTAGTTCAGCTTCCAGCTTAGGCCACCCTTTTGGGGGAGTAGCTTAGGCCACCCTGCTCTGAATAGACTGCAACTAAGCATGGGTTTCCTCGGTAGGTTGGCATCAACTCTAATCTAAAATACATTGGATTCACTTTTGGCATCCAAAATTCGGAAATTTCTCCTAATACCATGTCTGCCTGTATTGCAGGGTTGTAATCTCCACATCTAATCAGTGGGGAGCAGAGGTAACAAAACTGAACGTGCCCGCTGACTGGAAAGGTATACATTACATGCCCCAGTAATTGCTGTTTACCCTACTATCCTTTTTTTTAGATCAAAGGAAGAATTGTATTATATCAAAGTCGTTTACCCCTACTGTCCTGTGATATGGTTGGTTTTGTAACAATCTCCTATTTCTGTTTCTCTTCTCGGCAGAATGGCAGGTCTGGCTCGTGCTCCTGGCTCTCTTCCTGGCGTCTGCCATCCTGTTCTACGTGTTCTATGAGCGCTCAGACTCGTTCTGGAACTTCCCCATGGGGCGGCACCAACCCGCCAAGCCATGGAACGTGCTGAAGGAGTCCCCTCCGGTCCCAGAGGACCAGACTCCATGGTGATGTTATGTTGCATTACATCTTCCATATTCAGCGGTTCTCTCCGAAAGCCGCCTGAGTGTTGTTTATTTCATTACAAATCTGAGTGTCCTGCCACTACGGTTTTCCACTAATCTGTGATCTGACCACACAAGTTTGTAATTCAGAACCAAGTGGTAGTAAAGCTGATTTTGGTGGAGCCCTTAGTGCTCTTCCACTACAATGTGTATTTGCAATCCTTGACACCTGCGGTATTAAATATCATAACGTGCGCAAATGCTGATCTTACTTTGTTTATCTATCCGAAGTTTCTTGGACAAATTTCAAACAACAAACCAAACTCTTGATTTCAGGAATAAATATTCAGATTCCCCATACAACCGCTTGAGCATTTAGTTCATTCGAGCACCCGGATTTGTTTCTAGCAGAGTATAAATCAGAGTGTTAAAAATGATTGATAACGTGCAGTCTTTGCACAGCAGCAAAGAGAGGGATTGGTTTTGACTTGTAGCTGTAAAAGTAGTGCAGCAATAGATGTAATTGATTGATGTATTGTGCTGGATGATTGATTTGGTTAGCTGCATGCTGTGTTTGCTTTAGGTCGGTTTGTCCTATATAAGTATACGCAACCTCTTGTGTAAAGTGTAACAAGAAATGGAGATGAAACACTAGATTGCTAATTTGCCCTGTTCTTGACAACTGGGAGAACAGGAAAGGGATGTGTGTGTTTGGCACACAGAGAGTGGAAGGCACACAATTTAAGATAAATGCACAATTGCACATAATTAACTCCGCCTATGTTGTCTCAACATAGCAGGTCCCAAGCCCTGGTAAAGGAGGAGGGTTGTGATAGGCTCAGCGAGCCAATGTAAAACCTAGCCACTCATATGGAGATGAAACCCAAGAGAATCCCGTTGGAGCGTAACCCTCTTAGCGACGCGCCATATCGGAACCCAGGTATGGTGTTAAATGAGCAAGGGCCGGGCCGTCTCCCCCGAGACGCGCCGTGTCGTGGTCTGGGCACGGTGGCAAGTGAGCAAGGACCGGGTCGTCATTTCCTTAGTGGCGCGCTACATCGGCGCCCGGGTGTAGTGAAAAATGAGCAAGGGTCTTTGCACTTCCCTCGACGGGTGCGAAGGGCAAGGAAGCTAGCCGAGCCAACTAGGTTTCGGGTGGGTAGTTGGAACGTAGGGTCTCTAACGGGTAAGTGATCCTTTAATAGGTATTCAGATTAACGCTGTTCTTTACCATATGGACCTTCCCCAGGTCCTAGAGGAAGAGTACGGTGGGTGGGTTAGCCCCAAAATCATGTAAGTAGTAACTTACCTTAATGGCCTCCTGATTTCATCCACACCGAATCCATGAGAACCATCTGAAATATAACCAGAACACTTTATACTTCGTTGCATATGTGATGCAGAGACGATTTCACAGCATATGCCGATGTGTGTTTCCGTGAGTTTGGCGACAGAGTTGCCCATTGGACAACTATGCTCGAGCCAAACATCATGACTCAAGGTGGTTTTGACACTGGAGATCTCCCCCCAAACCACTGCTCATATCCATTTGGCACGAGCAACTGCACAGTTGGGAACTCCACAACTGAGCCATACTTGTTCATACACCACAGCCTACTGGCTCACGCATCAACTGTTAGGCTCTACAAGCAGAAGTACAAAGTGAGCTTTCTGCTCTGGTGATTCTTTTTTCCTTCTCAATTTTATTTACAAAGTTAGGAAAAATTGTTCTGTTGCTTTATTTTTATTTCAGGCTGCACAGAAGGGCATTATCGGCCTGAATATGTACACCATGTGGCTCTATCCATTCACAGATTTAGCTGAAGATATTGAAGCCACTGAAAGAGCAAAAACTTTCTTATTTGGATGGTACGTTGCGTTGTGTTGACTCTACTATTGCCATAGTGCACTAAATTATTAAACAAATTGCTTCTCCGAACTATTTATATTGATGAGTTGCTTCAGGTAAATCCCTGTACCACTGAATAGTTAAAAGCTTGTCCATCATTTTGGTTAAGCATAAAAAATGTTTTCCTATAACTAACTGTTAATGTATATGGTCGTTTCAAAGAATAAGAAGCTTGAGATCCACCGATGGAATTCAGACTGAATAATGATGCATTCAAAAAGAAAAAAGAAAACTGAACTGTTAGTTCACTTCACCCTCGTTCTTAATTGTGACACAAGAATATAACAAACTTCCAGGATCCTGCATCCATTGGTGTTTGGAGATTATCCAGAGATCATGAGGAAGATTGCTGGTTCCCGCCTTCCATTTTTCACCGACTATGAATCTGAGCTCGTTATTAATGCGTTCGACTTCATTGGACTGAACCACTACAGCTCCTTGTATGCGAGCAATCCTCCTAACACATTTGAGGGACCCCTACAGGACTTCACTGCAGACTTGGCCACACTTTTCAGAGGTCCAATATCTGTAGACATTGCTTTGTATGCTCATATGCCTACAAATATTCTAAGGGTTGCCCTGCTTTGTGTCTATTTACAGGTACCAAGTATGACCCTCCTTCTGCAATGGTGAGATGGAGAATTTGTTTTTGATTGAAAATAATAAATATTCAAAACAGCTATTAAGTGTCTTGATTGGTCTACTTGATGCAGATTCTTCCAGGTAAAATGGTAGATCCTCATGGACTAGAGCTCATACTTGAAAATTTCCGGGAAAAATATGGAAAATTGCCGTTTTATATCCAGGAAAATGGTCAGTAGTCCTTGTGGCTAAACATAACTAAATTATAATTTTCATCTCAGAAATTGTTAGTAATGCTGCAGAATTCTGTGCTGATTTGACTTTGCATGGTGTCAGGAGTTGGAGGAGCAGATGACACCCTGGATGATGTGGAGAGGATTGGCTACTTGTCCAAATACATAGCAATCACACTGAAAGCCATCAGGTATTTTAGCAATAAGCATATGTTTTAGAACACAGAAGCACGTGCTAACAGCATTTGGTGTCATTTGCTTCATTTCTAACACACTACTCCATATGCATATTAAAGCAACTTGTTGCTGAATAAAACACACGAGGTAAGAGCCAAGACATAGTACAAAGCTAAAGGCTGTAATATTATTATCCACTAATACCATATGCCCACTGCTTTGATGCAAAAAAAAAAGGTATGAACACAAAATTGGTAATTGTTCAAATCATATGCCTTTAAACCTCCTGGGAACTCAATTTCAATTTACCTGTGTACATCAAATGTGCTGAGTTCAGTATATCCACTTCGTCTTCTCCTTGCATTGTTAACTTCCTTTGTCGGTGAAGAGCACATGCAGCTTGCATACAGATCTCATGAGGTAGACAGATCTGAAGCAGATTTCCATTGCCTTGTAACTGCTGAAGAAGGCAATGAACTCTCTAGTGGCATTTGCACTGAATGCAGTACGTTGATGAGCTGCAAGGAGGCTGAACTAGCTTATCTGAGGTCCTGAGTCTGCCTCCATCACTACCTCTCCCTATTCATGACACGTATTGAGGATACAGTTCCTGGCAACACCTGTGTCTTGAGCACTTTTTTCTCCAAAGACCGAAGCCAGTTGTATATATAAAACATAAAGAAAATACTGGAATTACTAATTTACAATAAAGCACATGTGTCTTGAGCGCTTGACCTTGTGTCGTCTGTGTCTTGGGCACTTGGCCTTGCGTTTGTGTCTTGGGCACTTGGCCTTGTGTTTGTGTGTCTTGGGCACTTGGCCTAGTGTGTTTTCTGTTACTCTCTTATAGCTCTCAGAACCATACAAGTTTTCTCCACATTTCCTTTAGTCTCCAGCGGCGTCTTCATCTTGTGCATGATTGAGAACTAAGCCGATAGTTGCATCCGGTCAGACCAGTGTGTTTCTTGGGCATTTCAGCACCAACTCTGATTGATTCTACAATTCTTCTCGCCGTATCTGTATGGCTTGGATAGCAGCAGAACCTTGTTCTCACCAATTCTCACTCCGCCTTCAGCACCATCAGCCTTTGACCTTGTAATTGAGCGGTCACTTGGATGAGCACCACCATCTTGGATATCTCATTCAAAACCTGAGTCATTATTCACTAATAGAAACAGGAATTCCCCTGTGGGTGTTAATTTTTTTTTATGGTTTTCGCAAGAACACACTAGGAAATTTCTAGTACCATGTCGGTTTCTAAAAATTTCCTGTCGGAAGGAAAATGACAGAAAAATGGCATTTTTGATGGGATGGCACTACCAGGGTTATGTTGTTGTTGTTGTTGCACAATTGCACATAATTGAGATAGATCGTGGAGTGGAAGTGAGCGCGAGCGTTGCCCGGCATCCAACATGCATCTTCCATTTTCCCTCCTGGACTCCTACAATGAGCTATATATGCCATCTGGCGTCCACGAAGCAATGAGCAGCCATGTCTTGCTGCGAGCTAGTGGCATGGTGAGTGCCCTGCCCACCGTTCGATACTAACACAACACACACGCAGAAACACCTACCTGGTCCGTGATCCAGATCCATAGAAGGTTCATAATATAATATCCTAAGGCAAGATCGGTGCCACCGTTCCTGGACTGGAAATTGTGCCAGTATATTCAATGTAGTAGTAAAAAGTCGGTGCAAGAACAAGTATGCAGTGTAGTCCCTCGAATGTGCCTTCTCTAAAAACCTAACCGCTCGTGGAGTGGTGTCTCACTACAAACCCAACAAAGGAGGGCACCAGGGAGTGGTGATTCGATGAACCTGGACACTATTGATGTGCATCATCAACTACGGGTGATAAATAGAAGTAAATGCCATCAATTACACATATGACTTAATTTGATGTTTACTGAGTTATCAACTGAGTCATCAATCCTCATTGACAACTCTATTTTTTTTGAGTAAATTTGACAATTCTAATGGAGTCATCAACTGAGCCATCGATGCTCGTTTACAAACTCCTTCAATTTTTCATGTGGCATTAAGCGCTTTTCTAACTCTCTAGAATTTATTTTGGGCCTTGTAAATTACCCTAAAATTTATTTTGGGCCTTGTAGATTATAGATTTCATTGGAGATAATTGGGCCAAGCCCTAACAATGTGTGTGCCACACAAATGAGAGAGTGGAATTTAGTGGTTCATTTCTAACACACTACTCCATATGCATATTAAAGCAACTTGTTGCTGAATAAAACACACGAGGTAAGAGCCAAGACATAGTACAAAGCTAAAGGCTGTAATATTATTATCCACTAATACCATATGCCCACTGCTTTGATGCAAAAAAAAAAGGTATGAACACAAAATTGGTAATTGTTCAAATCATATGCCTTTAAACCTCCTGGGAACTCAATTTCAATTTACCTGTGTACATCAAATGTGCTGAGTTCAGTATATCCACTTCGTCTTCTCCTTGCATTGTTAACTTCCTTTGTCGGTGAAGAGCACATGCAGCTTGCATACAGATCTCATGAGGTAGACAGATCTGAAGCAGATTTCCATTGCCTTGTAACTGCTGAAGAAGGCAATGAACTCTCTAGTGGCATTTGCACTGAATGCAGTACGTTGATGAGCTGCAAGGAGGCTGAACTAGCTTATCTGAGGTCCTGAGTCTGCCTCCATCACTACCTCTCCCTATTCATGACACGTATTGAGGATACAGTTCCTGGCAACACCTGTGTCTTGAGCACTTTTTTCTCCAAAGACCGAAGCCAGTTGTATATATAAAACATAAAGAAAATACTGGAATTACTAATTTACAATAAAGCACATGTGTCTTGAGCGCTTGACCTTGTGTCGTCTGTGTCTTGGGCACTTGGCCTTGCGTCGTCTGTGTCTTGGGCACTTGGCCTTGCGTTTGTGTCTTGGGCACTTGGCCTTGTGTTTGTGTGTCTTGGGCACTTGGCCTAGTGTGTTTTCTGTTACTCTCTTATAGCTCTCAGAACCATACAAGTTTTCTCCACATTTCCTTTAGTCTCCAGCGGCGTCTTCATCTTGTGCATGATTGAGAACTAAGCCGATAGTTGCATCCGGTCAGACCAGTGTGTTTCTTGGGCATTTCAGCACCAACTCTGATTGATTCTACAATTCTTCTCGCCGTATCTGTATGGCTTGGATAGCAGCAGAACCTTGTTCTCACCAATTCTCACTCCGCCTTCAGCACCATCAGCCTTTGACCTTGTAATTGAGCGGTCACTTGGATGAGCACCACCATCTTGGATATCTCATTCAAAACCTGAGTCATTATTCACTAATAGAAACAGGAATTCCCCTGTGGGTGTTAATTTTTTTTTATGGTTTTCGCAAGAACACACTAGGAAATTTCTAGTACCATGTCGGTTTCTAAAAATTTCCTGTCGGAAGGAAAATGACAGAAAAATGGCATTTTTGATGGGATGGCACTACCAGGGTTAAAAACTTTTTCACTGATGGGTTAAAAGCTTTTCCCTGTCGGTTTGAAGAATTTCTTTGTTGGTTGCGAGCGACAGAAAAATTGGGTACAAACCTGACGAATCCAAATATCTCAGTCGGATGGGAACTTGTAGGAAAATTGTGCAACCAACGGGGAAATATAAAACTGACAAGCAAAATCTTATTTCTTTATCGTTCTATCCCTGCCAGTGTGCCATCAGGGAAATGTGTTTGGATTTCCCCGTGGAATTACCCTGTCGGTTTTACCATACTCAGGGGAATTTCGATTTACATGGGCTAGAGGCTAGAGTAACCCCCTTCTCATTTAGACGCTAGGAGCCTAGGGCCGCCTCCACTCTAGCGAAGACGCGCCCAACAGGATTCGAACCCGGACCACAAGCTCCACCCTCGAAGCTGCTAGCCACCCGAGCCTCCTCCCATTCCCTAGGGAATTCCGGTTTCCAGTAGTGTTTTAAAGCATTCTCCCTAACGAAATACTGAAGGCCCATACAGGCAACTATAATTAGGCAAGTTCAAGTGAATGCACAACTTCATCTTTAAAACTCCAAGTGACCGCTCAATTACATTTCCAAGGGATGAATGCGCATGATTGAACACTTCTTTGAATCCCATTGGTTCGTGCCCATGCTACCATTCAGAAACATGATGACCTTTGTCCCTTGTAGAGCGCAATAAATCCTTTTATAACAAGATAATAGTTGCCTGCATTTTACATTTATATGTTATGGCACAATGAGTAAAGAATCGTTGAAACATAATTAAAACTGTTGGGGTAACAGATTTTGGCAGGTCTAACCTCCGGAACGGCGACAAAGTTTAGATGTGAAGAAAACAGGTGCGGGAACCTTCAGAAAAAGCATCGAAGGTTCCTTCTAAGCAAAAGAGAAGGATGCGCATGTGAACATGACCTTCGATGTTGGCAAGAAGAATCGATCGAAGGTCATGGAGAGTTTTCCTAGAGGAAAAGCACGTCTGAGTTTCTCGACAGTCAGAGCGAAGGTTTGGAGGGAATGCTTTCGACAAGATCAACCAGAGAGTCACCTTCGTTGAGCATGGAGAAGCGTCGGAGCAGATGCAAACGACTGAATGAGCAGAAATGACCACGAAGCCTGGGCACCGAAGGTGTGGCGAAGCTATCTATTAAAACTCTAGTATTTTATTAGAAGAGAATGACAAATTGTACACGACATCGCATGTAAATTACCCTCTTGCCCTCTATAAAGAGTAATAGAACAAAGGTAAAATGGTTTGTAAATAGGAAGGGGGCAAGAGGGTAAAATTGTAATGTGACGACTCTGTAACCCCTATAAAAGCAGGTCGCCACCCGCTTTTTGGGGGGACGTTTTTTTGTGAACCGTGAACCCTAATTTTATACTGCTGGTTTGTACTGTGGTTGCTAAAATATAAACCAACAAAAACATAACATGTTCTTACCATCTAGAGGATGTGGAAATTGGTGTATGTGAGCAGCGTATGTCCAGTAAATGTTGCACAAAAAAGATTCAAAAGGGTACAGAAATTAAAAGCTCTGGCTTGCCTAATCCAACTTGTCTTCTCCTTTAGAAATCACACAGAAAATCCCACAGGGATCACGCCGTACCTTGACATACTTACCTTTGGGCAGCCATAGCTGTTCACCTTCGTGTTCAGCTCGATGAGTGTGCGGCTGGAGTCCTGAACTCCTGATCGAGGGTGATCCTTGCCTCCGTCAGAACTGAGCCTGACGACTTGATCACCGCCGTCGATCTATATTGTAGGGTTACCTGCATTCAGAAGCAGACAGAGGAAGGGAAATCTTGATCTGACCGTTGCCCGACGGTCGATCTATATTGTAGGGTTACCTGCATATCAAGTGTCATCATTCTCAGCTCAACATGATCACTGATCTGTGATGCATTATTTCTAGTCGAAGGTTAGCACCGGACATTCTTACCAATCAAAATTCGATGTTTCTCATAATTCCATTAGCATGTTGTGAAGGTAAGCTTTTCTTCCATCCCCGACAACTGCAGTTGTATGAGTCCCCCATCTAAAACTGTCATTTTTTGGATTCAATAATTACCAATTAACCTTTCTTTTTATAAGAGTATCATATCGCTTCGTTGCATTTCTGGTCATTTGTGTTCAACCGCATTGTAATTGTGAAAGGGTCTGGTTAGAGCGCCTGAGTAGCACCTAACAGACCCAGGTTTGACTCCACGTGGGAGAGAATTAACTGGATTTGAAATAATAAAAAATATAAAAAATAGGTAGGGGCTTCCCCTCTGGACTTCGATAAAAAAATCCGCATTGTAATTTATTTAAGTACTTATATCATTTGTTGTAGTCTACTCATAAGTAAACCTTGTTGGCCATTGCATGGTCACAGACTCACAGTGAAGCTAACAAATTAGCTTACTCCTACTGCCCTGTCAAGAGTATAATTATGGAAATTTTTTGTACATATTAATAATGTTGTCAAATGACCTTGGTATACACATTAATTAGCGGGTTCCATCTAATTAGTCATGCTACCTTTTTTACTTCACATACTTCATGGCATGCAGTTAATATGGTCGGGAAATTAGAGCATCTCCGAGAGATAAGCCAAATCGTTTTCTAAAATTAAATTTAGCTATTGTTAGAGAAAAAAACGTTTCCAACAGCTCTGTAACCTCGAAATTTAGTGGCTCTCTATCCCACCTCATTCGCTAGCTATTTTTAGCTAGCCTACCTCACTAGTCATCTTTACATAATCTGTTGGATTACTCTGTTATTTGTTAGTCAAATCTACTTTTGAGAGCAGCTAAATCAGTAAATTTGACTAGTTTTTTGGCTAATATCTTAAAGATGCTTTTAGAATTGACATTTGATTAGGCAATAGATTTGCGCATTTTTGGGAAATTTTTAAACGAAGGAATTACACTTTCATGGGATAACAAACGACTGAATAGCCTATAAGGCTACCGGTATAGGAGCTCCTAGAACCATCTACATGACCTTTTAACCACATAAAAGTGTCAGTTTGGTTTGAGCATTATCAGGCATAGAAACCAACCTCTTTGCCTCCTACAAATAAAGGTGTTGGGTGTCTTGGGACGAAACTCAGAAAGCATGCATACATACTCCAGCTCACCATCTAGTTGAAAACTCGATCAACACGTGATGAAGCAAGCAAGGCTCAATGCACTTTGGCACTAGCCGAATTTGTGTTGGAAGCAGACAACCGGACCACCCTAGTAGCTAGCATGCCCCTGCCTTGTTCTCATTTTTATACTAACTTGTGTATTTTTACTCTATGTAGGATATTATATAATGCTTTATTTGCTTTTCTACTAATAAATATATGGTTTTATGACAGCAAAACAAATCGTACAAGTCAAAATCCATGAATATTATTGCATTCACTACCGTTTCAGCCACTACTAGAACCACCGGTGATTCGCTGAACGTGCACATGGATCCGCTCTTTACGTCCACTACAAGGGGTACTATTGCAATGCTTAACCTTCAAACGTATATTATTCCTATATATATTATAATATGTGCAATGGTGATATTATTCCTTCATTTTCTCCAAATCCAAGTGCTTTGTGGGCTCTGTAGCAAGGAAGAATCACAGGAAAATATAGGATGAAAGTCTTTTTACGAGGAATAAGGATGTGATAAGGCCTTCTCCGGTGGCAGAGTAAAATCGAACTCTGAGCTGAGCTGTGGAGCAAGAATCGGTGCCTCGCCACTGGAGCGGTGCTGCACCTTCCTCTGACATAGGAATCGAACCCGAACATAGATTCGGTGCATGTTGATTAAATAATAGTTGTGCTGCACCTTTATTCGCGGGAGTGATTTAGTTGGGAGAGAAACAAAGAGTTTTTTATTTGCTTTGGTGTCACGCAAGGACCTATCCACCGCTGGAGAGAGGCAGGCCAAATCGAATCCAACTTCGTTGTCAGGTTATTTGGCCCCGTAGCGCACCCACTGCTGGAGATGGCCGGAGGCATCCCCGTTTAGGCTAGGAGAGGATGGCCGGAGGTAGGGTCGCATATACGATAATTTGATTTGAATTTTGAAAGCTCACAGAAACTTGTCATTTTTACGCCACGCTGCATCCAGGATAAAACGGGGCCGTTCAAAAGAACTCCAAATGCTCACCCACTCGCTCAACACTGGTCATCTCCCACTCCCACCCTCCCCTGCCGTGCCGTCGCCTCTCACCGGCCGCCGCCAGCTCCCAGCGCCGCCGCCGTCCCGCCCCTCTCCGGCAGCCGGTACGCTCCCTCTGTCTCTCCTCTCGTCGCATTTCTTCTCCTCGCACGCATCGCTGCGCCCTCCTCACCCTCACGTTTCCGGATCCCCCGCTTTGGCAGATGGAGCGCCCCGATCCGAGCGCGGCGGCGGCGGCCGGCGTCCCCGACGACGCCCTCGTGGAGATCCTCTCGCGCCTCCCCATCAAGCCCCTCCGCAGATCCAAGTGCGTCTCGAAAGGCTGGCGCGACCTCATCGCCGACCCTCTCCACCAAATGAAGCTGCCCCAAACTCTAGAAGGGTTCTTCTACGGCGGCGGCGACGCCCGCACAGATGAATACAGCGGCGGTTACACTGGGCGTCGCAAACCCGCAGGGTATGGGCATTTCATCAACCCGTTGGGGGCACCGGCGGCGGCAATCGTCGACCCTTCCTTCGCCTTCCTGAAAGAGGTGCCCGGCATTACCAACATAAGACTTGTGGGATCCTGCAATGGTCTCCTCCTATTTGAGCACTACGTGGAAGTGGAACGTGGCACAGTGGGACATATTGTGTGCAACCTTGCAACGGAGGAATTGGTGACCATTCCTG
>OAMR01000110.1:2119659-2151200 GCA_900205405.1 Echinochloa crus-galli | reverse complement strand
TATATATATATATATATATGTGTGTGTGTGTGTGTGTGTTCTAAATTTAAGGAGACATTGGTAGCATACCCGTGTGCATGGTCAAATTTATTTTGGATGTTTCTCTGGTACTACCTCCGTTCCAAATTATAGGTCGTTTGACTTTTTTAACCACAAGTTTGACCGCTCGTCTTATTTGTTTTTTTGTGTAAATATAGTCAAATTTAAGTTATTTTTTTGAAGAATGTTTATTAATAAAGCAAGCCACCACAAAAAAATATGATAATTTGTATAAAATTTTGAATAAGACGAGCGGTCAAACTTATGGTGGAAAAAGTCAAACGACCTATAATTTAAAACGGAGGGAGTATATCTTTTGTTTCTATTCTTATTTTCATTTCCAGGCCATTTAAACTGACTATTCTTCCCTACTTTTTATCCTTGTGCCACCGTGCGATATGAAGCATATCTTGTCTTGATGTCTTCTCCACTGCTGGCCGGACCTAGTTTATGATTCTCCATTGTTACTGCCCTATTTGTGCTGTCGCCTGAATCAAACACCCCATGTCCTCATTGCTGCTGTCATCTAGGATATTAGAGGTGACAGGTCCTTGTTGACATCGTTATCTGTTGGCAACATCTGGGACGGCTTTGCTTAGGCCACCGAGGGCAGTGGTGGACCTAGCCAAAAAAGTATATGTGGGACGGTGGTACACGATCATAAAAGTAAATTGCAAATGCGTGTAATATTTATATCACAACAATGTAATTTAAAGACAAACTTTAATTGGGGGTAGCTTTAGCTAACTATGTAATGATGGTACCTGTCTTGAGTATGAGAAGTCATATTTGCATTTAACGGAGATAACTGCTCAAATGCAACTGTTGTCTCCTTCGTACATGGACAACATATTGAGCTTTTGTACTAATGGGTTCGATATTAGAGGGGATACTTCAACCTAAGAGTACAAGTAGTGAGTGTCATTGCCCCTGTTTAGTTCAAAAAATTCTCTCTCCAAACTTCACTATTCATCGTATCAAATCTCTCTCCTCATGCATAGAGCATTAAATATAGATAAATAAAAAACTAATTGCATAGTTTTGATGTACACGACGAGACGAATCTTTTGAGCCTAGTTAGATCATGGCAGGACAATGTTTACCACAAACAAACGAAAAGTGTTACAGTGCGCTACAGTGTCTGATGTGACTTTTGTACCAACTTTTCACCCCCTCTTTTCACGAACTAAACACCCCCATTCTCTCTATCTCTCCATATAAAGGAATAATATGTAATTTGTTATGGAGAAGTTGATGATTTAATATTGTTATGAGAATCGAACATGGCTTTTTTCTCGAGAACTCCGTAGAGTAACCTCTGGTGCTAATTGATCTGGTCGAGTGATCTCCGAGTTATCCTAGTTAAGAAATCCATTGAATAATCTCCGGTGCTAGTTGATCTTATTGAGTGATCTCTGGGCGATTTTACTGCTATCCTATCCACCACCCACCACCATTCCCCATTAGTCGATCCCCATCGTTTGGCTATCAAATGTTCCTACCAGAAAGTGTGGTATGACAAACTTTTGACATGGCCACCTTAGACAAACCAAATATACCCTATCCGCATTAGACTCTTGGTGACTTTTGCTCAAGAAGATTGGAAATAGTTGATCTTTGCGATTAGACACTACAAAATCTGTGTATTCGAGAAGGCACAATTTAACATCATTTAACCATGCCTAGTGTGCTTTGTGCTATAGGTGAATAAGCTTATCGAGTTACATATATATGCAATGAGGAATATGTTCAACGATAGAGATAGCTAAGGTTTCGACCCTATTAAATCCATATTTATGTTTACACCACAAATGGCCATTGTGGCGCATACACACAATTCAGCGTGACATAGACACAGATATGTAAGGCTCCATTTGGATGTAGATATTGAAGGGCATGGAATTGCATTAGATTCAATACCAAATCAGCTATGGTATTGAAATGGGCAACAATTCAAATTCGGTTGTTTAGATGACATTTAAAGTGGCTTTTGGAATCCTGGGAAGCTGCATAATTCAAGTTTTGTTAAGATATAAAAAAGCATGGGATTGGAATTTGTTCTCCACCATGGCCGACCACTACTCCTCTGGCCCGCCGCCCTGCACTACTAGGTGTGCTGTCGAGCAACATCGTGCCCATCCATCTATCCACACCCAGCTCACGAAGCAACGCCCATGGAGAAGAGGAGAGTGATGGCGCTTGAGCTCTACGCCTAGATCCAACGCCCATGAAGCAAGAGGCGGCCACAGCCACCACCAAGAAGCACTGCCTATGGGGGAGGAGAGCAGCGGGGCGCCGTTGGTGAGGAAGAAGACAAACGGCGTCGGTGGCAAGGAAGACAACAAGGGGCCCTGTGGCAGCTGAAGCAGGAGATCAGAGAGGGAAGCAGGGGGAATCATATGCAGCGCCGGCGTCTGCGTTGGGAGAGTGGAGAGTGAAGCATGGGGGAGAGCACATGCGGCGGCTGCAGAGGGAAGGCAGAGAGGATGGGCGGCGGTTGCATCGGGAGGGAAGCCCCAGGCTGCTTCTTTATTCCGAGGGAGCAGATGAATGCAACGCAAAACGGAAGGGCAAGGCTCGATATCGAGGATGAGGGAGCGCAGGTGTGCCCGAATACCGATTGGCATTGGAGTTCAATATCAATTCTAAATTCCAAACAGCTGTAGTTGATGCTAGACAATACCAATTCCAAATTCTGAAGGTGAATATCTACATCCAAATGGCCTATAAGGCTAATTCCAGTGGAGGATTTCATAGTAATGTTTCCATGGTGAACACATCAGCAAATAGAAAATGAAATGATGTTTTGAAACTACCCTCCAATGCATAATTTCATATTATTGTTTCATAGGTAGTATTCGGCATTTAATTTCGTGGTGCGCTGGTGCAGGCTGACGTGGCGGAGACCCGGAGAGACGGATTAGACCCGCCGAGCAGAGATAGATGGATATAGTGTTTGGTATGGCGCGCTTGATGGCTGCTAGTGTGATGAGTGTGTGTCGTGCGTGGCTATCGAAATCAGTCGTGATGCGATGGTGCGGGCTGACGTGGCGGCTGCAAATACTGTATTTTTTCTCCTAGGAATGCCAGCGACATTAGGACGGTAAAAAGAACCTCCAGCAAGCTGAGAAAGTAAAAAACTACTTGATGGCGATGGCGATGACGATGACGATGCTGAAACAATAGAGTGATTTTTTTAAGACGGAGCTTCATATATTAGGGAACAACATGATTACAATCCTCAGCCACAAGATCATGCAGGCAGTTCGGAGGCTCATGCCACTCCTCCATCATGCACTCACGCGAGACATGTCTAGCACTAATATGAGCTACCTTATTACAAGATTTGCTAGCAAAAACAGAGGTAAACCCATCGAAGCTTCTACTGGCGCTGAGTACATCCCGCAGAATCAGATTAACTGATAATCATTGTTTGTCAAGGTCGTTCCGGAGATTGACCAGTTGTAAGCTATCACTTTCCAATTGTAGCTTGGTGATTCCAAGCTTCTATGCCAATTGAACACCCTCTCTGCAGGCTTTAGGGCATGTTTGTTTCAGCTTCCTGCGAGCTTTTGGACCTTGGTTTTTCAACCTTCCAAAAGTCAAAAAGCTCCCGGAAGCCAAAAGCCCAAAAGCACGTTTTGAGGAGCTTATGTCTTTTGGGTTCCAAGAGCTTTTTTGCTTTTGGAAGGTTGAAAAGCTGAGGTCCAAAAACTCTTAGAAAGCTAAAACAAACATACCCTTACCCCCATCATCAAGGCATCTTGTGCCGCGTCTTTCCATGTAGCTCACTCTGCTACGAAGCGCCCATCGTGATCACGCAACACCACTCCAACAGCCCCTGTTCGGTCAGCTTCATAAAAGGCATCATCAACATTGCATTTGTGCCAACCAATTTGAGGTTTCTCTAAGTGTTGGGTGATTCCTCTTTTCTGAATCTTCTCTGGATGTAGTAGCCGCCAAAGATCAAATGTTGTGTCCCATGCCCATTGAACGGCTTGTCGCACTGGAAGCGGCACCTGACCATGGCGTCGTTTATTCTGCATCATCCATAGCGACCACATGCCACATAGGATAACAGCTGCATCCTTTCTTGGGCAAAGCTCTGGTTGGAGTAAGTCTCGCGCCCAAGTCACGTCATGGAGTCGTGGCAACTTTATACCAATAATGGAGTTCGTACTGTCCCAAAAGTACCTTGCCACCGTACAGTCCATAAGAATGTGTTTGATTGTCTCCTCACTTACACCACACACTTCACAATTGGCAATTATCTCTATATGCCTTCGATGTAAGACATGTTGTGCCGGCAGGAAACCATGTAGAACATGCCACCAGAACACACTTTTGGGTGGACCTCAACCTTCCAGATTGCTTTCCAATCATTGTCACATGAGTATCCAGGAACTGGCTCGGACAGCTGCCACCGTCGGCGCTCTAGGAGCCAATACGCCGATCTGACCGAATATGTACCATGCTTCTCAGGCTCCCAGGCCCAAAAGTCATCACCACGCCCATTACATGGGGTAGTAAGGATAGCCTCTGCATCAAAGCCGTAGAAGTTCTCTCTGATCAATTCTTCGTTCCACTATCCGCTGGCAACAGTTCTGAAACAGTGGTCAGTTGGTGATTATCCCTTGTTGTGAAAGGTTTTTCAATTGGATGATTATGAATCCATTTATCAGACCATATACGTTAGTCTGATTCCCATCTCCTATATTCTCTTGATCAGCCCCTGCTGAAGCACTTCTCTCCCTACAAGAATTGCCCTCCATGTTTGGCTCGCAAGCGATTTTTAATTTCCAGGTGATTTTTCACTGAGATGCGAGCGCCACCAACAAGCTTCACAGCTTCACCCACCGTCCCATGATGCCAAGCATCAAACGTGCACTTTCCACTGCTCACATGAACCCATGATATATCCTGCTCTAGAAAGATTTGTTGTTATCCGTTGACGAGCCTTCGGTACGAACACGAAGGCGGCCACGCTTCACCATGGAAACAAACCCAACTCAGCGTGCAAACAGGATTACATACCGCCTCACAAAATCGGAACGGCCGGAACACGTTCACGTCTCGGGAACCACGGAATTATTGGTTCGCTAGAGCATCACTATTTGGCTAATAGGATCAATTTTCTGTTTTTATTACCCTGCTACTTCCTCTCACTTTCTCATTGTACTCAATTTTGCTCCACGTTTTTACCTTCTTGGATGCTCCTTAGTCCTTCCCACGTACTAACACAGTCCTCGGTGCACAGTTACAAAACTAAATAACTGAACCAGGTGAGTTTTATGGGGATGAAACTCCTATCTCTCCTCTGTCATGTCATCAAATTTAATACTATTACTATTAAACTCTCCATGAAACTCCCGCTAAGCCAGTCTCATTAGGAGTTTCATGGTATCAACACTACAAGAAACCATTTAATCTATGATGAATTTTTCGTGACATATTTAGAGAACGTCACTAACCGTGTGTAATCTGTGACGATTATCGATTTTCTGTCACAGATCTGCAATAGTGGATATCAGGCCCATAATATACCGTGTAGTTTGTAGTCGGCAAAATAGGCAAGTTCATCCCTGAACTTTGTGTAAAGGGTCAAGTTAGTCCCTAAATTTTCAAAAAGGCCAATCTAGTCCCTCAACTCTTGTATTTGGGTCAAACATGTCCTTGAGCTGACGTGGCATTGTACAGTAGCATGAGCTGAAGGTGAAATGTCCCTTTTGCCCTTAGCTCTTATATAATGATAGGTAGAACCTGCATGTTAGGATTTTTATTTTTATTTTTTTACTCGCATGAGCTAGAGCAGGAAGCCAACGTGACGGGCGACCTGCGTGGATGTGCGAGGCGTTGTGAGGAGTAAATAAAAGAAAAAAAATCCTAACATGTGTGTCCTACCTGTCATTATGCAAGAGCTAAGGGCAATAAAGACATTTCATCTTCAACTCATGCCACCCTATAGCGCCACATCAGCCTGAGGATGTGTTTGACCCAAAAACAAGAGTTTAGGGACTAGATTCACCTTTTTAAAAGTTCAGGGACTAACTTGACACTTTGTGCAAAGTTTAAGAATCAACTTGGCTATTTTGCCTTTGTAGTCTGTACATACCGTGTGTATATCCTTGCATATAAAAGAGTTCCCCAAGGCAAAGTTGATGGTACATATGCTTGCCAAATGCTTCTAGGAATATATCGAGGGTCATGTGTTTGAGAGATCAGAATATGGGTGGCAAGCTTGATAGGTTGAAACTGTGCTCGATATACAAATAAGCTCCTAATCTTAGTTGAATGACAGAGGTCTGGTCCTGTTTCCCAAAAAGTAGGTTTCAGAATTCTATGCCTAATTGCTCCCCGTACAATGTACAAAACTCAGAGTACAATTGCTATGTCTCGATCTTAACTTGGGGAGCTCCTTGTTCTGTATGCAGCTCTATCCTTTCAAGGACAATAGCATGTCTGCACTCATGCAAAGAGTACACACATGATATGCTCTAGCTTGTGTTACAGTGTTATCTGTTGTAGTTTTATATAAAGAAATATTATATTCACACGGGCAAATAGAAACTAGTAATCTAAAATGCTTTTCTATTAATAAAGATATAAAGACTAAGCAAAGTCAAATTTTGGTTGAGGAAAGTACTGCAGCAGTTGAACTCACCATGTGCAGGTCTACAATTAATTGAGCTCAGATGGAGCTTGTCCTAAGTCCGATTGGAGCAAAGGTACTATGACCCCTATTTGGAACAGCTTAACTTCAGCTTATGGCCAAAATAAGCCGAAACTAAAAGCCAAACGATACGCTTTTTTGCAGCTTTTTTTGGCCACGCTTCTCCCCACAACCCCATTTGTACTAAAACACAGAAGCTAGTTTAGACACGCTTTTTAAATAAGCACTATTTCTATATTTATACAGTTTATCTGATAATAGCTTCTCAATAGCTTCTCACAACCATTGTTGCAAACAGGACCTATATAGGGTACGGTGGTCATGGGAGCATGGGTGTGCTAGAAGCTATGATTTTGTGCTAGACTAAAAAAATTGAGTTATACTGTGATTTAATGCTAAGTCAAAAAATTATGTTGTATCTATGTGTATGTGGATGCTCGTTGACAGCTTATTTACGTGACGAAATGTTTTGAGATGGGCTAGTTTATATCTTGGGTTGGGCTGAAATGAGATTGGAATGATTTGGTAAGTGGGCCATATTTTTAATGGACTGGATGTTAAATGGGCTCTGCTTGGTCTGATTCTAAATGGGCTGAAATCTAAATACGCAAATGCTTTGATGCATTGAGACAATTGGGCCCAAATAGATCATTAGTTTGTTGTCATGTCATTGTTTGGGTCAGCATCTACGCTGGGAGCCACGTCAGATTGATCCATTTTACGATGACATGGCGGTTCAATCTGCGACGAATATTTACTCTACGTGGCAACAATTTGTGATGTTTATTTTTGTCACCAATTTTGGGCCTGGGTTGGGCTGTGCGGGCCTGAGCCTGTTCTATGACGTTTAAGAAACATCACAGAATGCATTTTGTGACGATTTTGCAAAACCATCACGCGAGTTAATTTATGACGCTCAATACATGGCGGAATCTGAAAACGCCATAAACATTACTTTGTGACGGTTTTGAAGTGATACGTGACAAAATCTGTCCGTCATGGACCACAAGGTTTTTTGTAGTATAAATAAGTTGATGTGGCATGTCTTTTATAAAGAGAGAAGGAGAGTTTCATTGGATGTGAGAGGATTTTCATCCCCATAAAACTCATATGGCTCTGTTATTCTGATCTAGGTAATTATGTAATGGCAGTTACCTAGACCAAAAATGAGATAACCGAGCCAGGGTCATGAGGATGAAACTTCTCTCACATCCCATAAAACTCTTGTTTCTCTCTCCTTTGTCATAGCAGCAAATATAATACATGAAACTCTCCATGAAAACCCATTGAAATTGATATGTTCTTCTCGTTTTCTAGTTTTGTTGAGTCAGTTTTTTATTTACCAAATTTCTTGATTCAATATTTTACCATAAATATTGATCCAGCATTTTATATTCTTGGTGACTAGATTGGGGGGGGGGGGGGGCTCAAGCTTCCAAATTGCTTTCCAATCACTATCACAGGAGGATCCAGGAACCGGCTCAGACAGCTGCCACCGTCGGCGCTCCAGGAGCCGATATGTCGATCTGACCGAATATGTACCATGCTTCTCTGGTTCCCATGCCCAAAAATCATTACCACGCCCATTACTTAGCGTAGTAAGGATAGCCTCTGCATCAAAGCCGTAGAAGTTCTCTCTGATCAATTCTTCGTTCCACTATCCGCTGGCAACAGTTCTGAAACAGTGGTCAGTTGGTGATTATCCCTTGTTGTGAAAGGTTTTTCAATTGGATGATTATGAATCCATTTATCAGACCATATACGTTAGTCTGATTCCCATCTCCTATATTCTCTTGATCAGCCCCTGCTGAAGCACTTCTCTCCCTACAAGAATTGCCCTCCATGTTTGGCTCGCAAGCGATTTTTAATTTCCAGGTGATTTTTCACTGAGATGCGAGCGCCACCAACAAGCTTCACAGCTTCACCCACCGTCCCATGATGCCAAGCATCAAACGTGCACTTTCCACTGCTCACATGAACCCATGATATATCCTGCTCTAGAAAGATTTGTTGTTATCCGTTGACGAGCCTTCGGTACGAACACGAAGGCGGCCACGCTTCACCATGGAAACAAACCCAACTCAGCGTGCAAACAGGATTACATACCGCCTCACAAAATCGGAACGGCCGGAACACGTTCACGTCTCGGGAACCACGGAATTATTGGTTCGCTAGAGCATCACTATTTGGCTAATAGGATCAATTTTCTGTTTTTATTACCCTGCTACTTCCTCTCACTTTCTCATTGTACTCAATTTTGCTCCACGTTTTTACCTTCTTGGATGCTCCTTAGTCCTTCCCACGTACTAACACAGTCCTCGGTGCACAGTTACAAAACTAAATAACTGAACCAGGTGAGTTTTATGGGGATGAAACTCCTATCTCTCCTCTGTCATGTCATCAAATTTAATACTATTACTATTAAACTCTCCATGAAACTCCCGCTAAGCCAGTCTCATTAGGAGTTTCATGGTATCAACACTACAAGAAACCATTTAATCTATGATGAATTTTTCGTGACATATTTAGAGAACGTCACTAACCGTGTGTAATCTGTGACGATTATCGATTTTCTGTCACAGATCTGCAATAGTGGATATCAGGCCCATAATATACCGTGTAGTTTGTAGTCGGCAAAATAGGCAAGTTCATCCCTGAACTTTGTGTAAAGGGTCAAGTTAGTCCCTAAATTTTCAAAAAGGCCAATCTAGTCCCTCAACTCTTGTATTTGGGTCAAACATGTCCTTGAGCTGACGTGGCATTGTACAGTAGCATGAGCTGAAGGTGAAATGTCCCTTTTGCCCTTAGCTCTTATATAATGATAGGTAGAACCTGCATGTTAGGATTTTTATTTTTATTTTTTTACTCGCATGAGCTAGAGCAGGAAGCCAACGTGACGGGCGACCTGCGTGGATGTGCGAGGCGTTGTGAGGAGTAAATAAAAGAAAAAAAATCCTAACATGTGTGTCCTACCTGTCATTATGCAAGAGCTAAGAGCAATAAAGACATTTCATCTTCAGCTCATGCCACCCTATAGCGCCACATCAGCCTGAGGATGTGTTTGACCCAAAAACAAGAGTTTAGGGACTAGATTCACCTTTTTAAAAGTTCAGGGACTAACTTGACACTTTGTGCAAAGTTTAAGAATCAACTTGGCTATTTTGCCTTTGTAGTCTGTACATACCGTGTGTATATCCTTGCATATAAAAGAGTTCCCCAAGGCAAAGTTGATGGTACATATGCTTGCCAAATGCTTCTAGGAATATATCGAGGGTCATGTGTTTGAGAGATCAGAATATGGGTGGCAAGCTTGATAGGTTGAAACTGTGCTCGATATACAAATAAGCTCCTAATCTTAGTTGAATGACAGAGGTCTGGTCCTGTTTCCCAAAAAGTAGGTTTCAGAATTCTATGCCTAATTGCTCCCCGTACAATGTACAAAACTCAGAGTACAATTGCTATGTCTCGATCTTAACTTGGGGAGCTCCTTGTTCTGTATGCAGCTCTATCCTTTCAAGGACAATAGCATGTCTGCACTCATGCAAAGAGTACACACATGATATGCTCTAGCTTGTGTTACAGTGTTATCTGTTGTAGTTTTATATAAAGAAATATTATATTCACACGGGCAAATAGAAACTAGTAATCTAAAATGCTTTTCTATTAATAAAGATATAAAGACTAAGCAAAGTCAAATTTTGGTTGAGGAAAGTACTGCAGCAGTTGAACTCACCATGTGCAGGTCTACAATTAATTGAGCTCAGATGGAGCTTGTCCTAAGTCCGATTGGAGCAAAGGTACTATGACCCCTATTTGGAACAGCTTAACTTCAGCTTATGGCCAAAATAAGCCGAAACTAAAAGCCAAACGATACGCTTTTTTGCAGCTTTTTTTGGCCACGCTTCTCCCCACAACCCCATTTGTACTAAAACACAGAAGCTAGTTTAGACACGCTTTTTAAATAAGCACTATTTCTATATTTATACAGTTTATCTGATAATAGCTTCTCAATAGCTTCTCACAACCATTGTTGCAAACAGGACCTATATAGGGTACGGTGGTCATGGGAGCATGGGTGTGCTAGAAGCTATGATTTTGTGCTAGACTAAAAAAATTGAGTTATACTGTGATTTAATGCTAAGTCAAAAAATTATGTTGTATCTATGTGTATGTGGATGCTCGTTGACAGCTTATTTACGTGACGAAATGTTTTGAGATGGGCTAGTTTATATCTTGGGTTGGGCTGAAATGAGATTGGAATGATTTGGTAAGTGGGCCATATTTTTAATGGACTGGATGTTAAATGGGCTCTGCTTGGTCTGATTCTAAATGGGCTGAAATCTAAATACGCAAATGCTTTGATGCATTGAGACAATTGGGCCCAAATAGATCATTAGTTTGTTGTCATGTCATTGTTTGGGTCAGCATCTACGCTGGGAGCCACGTCAGATTGATCCATTTTACGATGACATGGCGGTTCAATCTGCGACGAATATTTACTCTACGTGGCAACAATTTGTGATGTTTATTTTTGTCACCAATTTTGGGCCTGGGTTGGGCTGTGCGGGCCTGAGCCTGTTCTATGACGTTTAAGAAACATCACAGAATGCATTTTGTGACGATTTTGCAAAACCATCACGCGAGTTAATTTATGACGCTCAATACATGGCGGAATCTGAAAACGCCATAAACATTACTTTGTGACGGTTTTGAAGTGATACGTGACAAAATCTGTCCGTCATGGACCACAAGGTTTTTTGTAGTATAAATAAGTTGATGTGGCATGTCTTTTATAAAGAGAGAAGGAGAGTTTCATTGGATGTGAGAGGATTTTCATCCCCATAAAACTCATATGGCTCTGTTATTCTGATCTAGGTAATTATGTAATGGCAGTTACCTAGACCAAAAATGAGATAACCGAGCCAGGGTCATGAGGATGAAACTTCTCTCACATCCCATAAAACTCTTGTTTCTCTCTCCTTTGTCATAGCAGCAAATATAATACATGAAACTCTCCATGAAAACCCATTGAAATTGATATGTTCTTCTCGTTTTCTAGTTTTGTTGAGTCAGTTTTTTATTTACCAAATTTCTTGATTCAATATTTTACCATAAATATTGATCCAGCATTTTATATTCTTGGTGACTAGACCTTTTCATAGATTAAACCTTTTTAATATGAGATTTATCATTGCATTTTTTACATACCGATTTCACATTTTCGAACCCACATTCCATTACGTTACCGCTTGACTATGCAGTGCCGCACAACTTCAGATAAGGGCACATTAACGGATGCTTGACAGCGCATGCCCCTTTTTTTTATAAAAAGTACAAGCGTGGTTCATTGGCGGGTCATAGCACCCAATCTGTACGGTGACAGTTAAAAAAATAATCAGTGAAGTCAATTCTGATATTTTCTAAACTAATATTTTCATGAGGGTTGTAAAATTCCTCTCACGAAAATGGTGCTCCTCTCATGAAATCTCCATTTTGTGGTAGTGGTCCATTAAGGTTACTGAGTCCAGTAGTTCTTTTTGACTTTGTACTAAGTTAAACTTCTCTAACTTTCATCGAATTAGTTTTATATTTATTTGGTATTGTAGATGATATTATGCTTTTTTGTAAATTTAATCAAAATTCCTCAAATATGACTTAAAAATACTTTATGAGAGAGTAAGGGCAATCTCAACCTATGGGTAGTGTCCATACTATCATGTTAGCAAGACATCACTTTAGACAATACATTTCCAACCTATAATTTCTTAGTATGCATTCTTAATAAATTCATCATCTCTAATCTCTACCAATCATACCTATTATTTACATATCATGAAGATAATATTATCTCCCAATGCAAACTTTGATAGTGTCATGTGCATAGGTTTCCGTGTTCAAACTA
Organism: Echinochloa crus-galli; assembly: GCA_900205405.1. NCBI lineage: Eukaryota > Viridiplantae > Streptophyta > Magnoliopsida > Poales > Poaceae > Echinochloa > Echinochloa crus-galli. The sequence continues at coordinate 2,138,589 of OAMR01000110.1, read as the reverse complement.
GGTCTTGCATGAGACTAAGTTTCTTCCTATTTTCCTTCTCTTTCTTATTTAATATAGTGCCACACAAATAAAGGGTCATATGTGGCAGCTCAATTAATGTTGTGAAAATCATTCTACGTGGAGAGTTGGGACTGATCTAACCGTAGAGCAGTTAAGATAGCGTTGAAACAACCATCTTGGTTCTCAATATAATGAACTCACTAGCTATAAAAAAGAACTTTCTAGAAAACAGTGTTTCCTTATTTATCTAGATATATACATATATGGTATCAATCCAACAACGATATGTTAGTCGAACTTGCATCATTACCGACCCACCTTCATTTCCATCGCCCCCAAACTAGAGATCTTCACCTCATGCAATTTATTTCCGCACACACTCCATCTCCCTTTGTAGACACCAAAGAGAACCCAAGTCAGGAAGCCAATTGTCAAGTCAATAATAGCCTTAGGATCATCATTGCTATTACAACATTTGTCTAAGTGAAACAAAGTTGCCTCCTTTTGTCTTGAAAAGAAGAACAAGATGGATCATGTTAAGGGTGTACCTAATTTCAATGATAATTATTGTCGCATGGGTTCTTTACCTTTTATGTTAGGTAGTATTGCTTAGTTTCTGTACACATGGGTGTGGTATAGGTTTTAAATTTGATATTGGCTAATGATCTATGCAACTTGTGGGTGATGGTAATGTTTAAGCAATTTGGAATCTAGGAGCTCATGCATGTGGCACAACACTGTGGATTGTTGGTTCATGGATAATTTTTATGTAGTGATTGTCATCCTGAGTTGACAACTAAGCATCAATTCATGGGTGACCACCCAAGGAAACTGTGTATTCATCACTCGCTCCATTCCAACTTATAATTTACTTTTCCTTTGTACTAAATTAAACATGTCTTATTTTGACCAAGTTTATAGAAAAATACAATAATATCTACAGAAACAAGTAAATGCATTATCAAAACATATTTAAGAGTAGACACGATAAAACTAATTTTACGCTGTAAGTGTTGATGATTTTTTCTATAAACTTGATGAAAGTTAGAGAAGTTTGACTTAGATCAAAACTGAAATGAACTATAATTTATAATTTGTAATGAAGGGAATCACCATGTAAATTTGGTATATCATCACTTTTTAATGCTGATATGGATGTACATCGCTTGGTCTCTAGAATGAGTCAAGGATGTTGTAGCATGTTTTTTGGATAAACAAGTAAGTGATGGTTTGGGTTTCTTTTAAGCCAAGTATTTTAAAGTTTGGTTATATATTACTCCCTCCATTCAAAATTACTATTCACTATTGACCTTTTCTCACAATATTTAACCATTCATCTTATTTAAAAATTTATTCCAAATATACGAAAAATAAGTAATATCTAAAATATATGTGATGATAAAATAAATCACAAACAACACAAATGATACTTGCATAATTTTTTTGAATAAGATGAGTGGTCAAATATTACTAGAAGAAGTCAACAACAAATAGTAGTTTGGAATGGAGGTAGTACTTTTTACGTATTGAGTATGGATATTTATAAATGATATGAGTAATTTGTCTCAAAACATAGTTTCATAAAAGTATTGACGTTGCTATGTTCATAAGTAGTACTCCCTCTGTACTCTAACTTTGACTAAGTTTATTAAAAAGATAAAACACCAACATCTACAATATGAAATCAATATAACTGATTCCATCATGAAGTATATCTCGATAGTGCATTTATTTTGTATTGTAGATATTAATATATTTTTACTATAGTCAAAGTTAAAAGTTTGACTTAGAATAAAACTAAAGTAACCAATAATTCAGAATGGATGGGGAAATAAAAAGTATGGGGCGATGAGGTAATGTGATCATGATTGTAGAGACATGCAAATGGGGCGGGGAAAATAGATTGCCTGATTTTTTTCTAAACCGTAAAAATAGACCACCCTGTTAGAAAATACCCTCCTTACACGCATAATAGGTGTAATCTTATTTTATGTAGAGAAGTAATACAAAACTCCTGGTACGTGTTGGTGATTTTGTTGGTCTTTTGTTTGGGCAACCCGCGCATAGGAGAGCGTATCAGGTTGCAAGTGGGGCGGGTTGCGGCTTGCCCGCCCCGCGTCCGCACTTGCCGCAAGAGAACATGCAGGCTCATGCGGCTGCCCGCACGCCGCCGCGAGTCTTTTGCGGGCAATGCGGCAATCCGCATAATTGCCGCGTTTCACTGTCACCGTGAGCTCGTCGTTCCAGCGGTTTAATACTTGAAAGCAGAACATCAGAACGTATTTGGCGGCTGCCTGGCTGCATGCTTGCTTGCATGTTTTGCTCTATTATGCACAGAATCGAAATCAAGCATCAATCTCGAATGGTAAATCCGTGAGCATGAATGTCATCTCTGTCCTGGGTCGTCAGTCACCGCCATGAATAAGCATCAATCTCGAGCAAGCAAGTCCTGACGTGGACCAGTGCTGGAATTTATATTCCTAGCCCACACAGTGGATGTGATACACAGTTGCCGCTGCCATCCTTCATGCAGTGAACCACCGTCTGTATTGGCGATAAGTCTGATGACTGGTTCAACAGCGGACGAGTCCACCTGATGCATGCACACCAGGCCGTTCCGCATGCAGTGGATCTCCTCCCTTGTAGCTAGGATAGTTAGCTCTAGTGCGTGCGCCATGCACCACTCATGTATTCTGTAACTTGCCTATTTAAGGCCTCATGTATTTGCAATACAAAGTGTCGTATTCACCACTTTCAGTCTGAACTAGAGTAAGCTCGAGCTCGCCATGACGCCATCCATCCGCAAGGCCAACAAGATTGACGCCAATGGCCTCGTCGTTACAGCTCCGAACCAACCATGCATCCTTGCCGTAAGGACGACAGAGATGTCCGGGCGCGGCGGCGAACGCGCAGAGCGCTGGCGGTGTTGCGGCGCCGCTGGGCACCGCGGGCACAGCCGCGTGGTCCACTTTAGCGACGCGGGATTGCTGCGCAGGTTATGCGGGTTCGCGGCGCGGGCTGAGCCGGTGGGTTCGCGGCGAAGCCCGCCCCACTTGCATCCGGAAGAGCGTAGATTCCTAGTGCGATCCCAGGAATCCTGTGCGGGTCATCGTTCAACCAGATCTCATGGCCGTTATGGCCGGCATGGGGAGATAACTGACATGTACTCCCTCCGTCCTTTTTATCTGTCGTTTACGGTTCCCGAGAAACAACTTTGACTGAATATAAAAAATATATTAATATTTATAGTACATAATAAATATCATTAGATAGATATTTGAATCTAGTTTTTTAACAAACTAGCAAATGTGCCAGTGCGTTGCTACGGATGAAAAAAATACATTAGTGAAGGCGCATGGGAGCCATAGACGCCGTCGATTCCACATTTAATGAGAAGCACGACAAAAGAGACCCTTAGCGGACACTACGTTCAGAAATGACAGCGTGTCAACGACGGGGCTGCGAGCGATGTTAGAAGACGAATGGGTGTGTGTGGTGGTATAAGACAGCGAGAGGAGGCGAGATATTGCGGATTGATTAATATCCATGTGTTGCTATTGTTGAACAGAACTTCATAAATAAAGACGAGTGGGAGCCATGAATGCCGCCGACTCCACATCCGATGAGGAGCACGATAAAAAGAGATCCTAAGTAGACGTTGCTCTCGGAAAGATGGTGAGTCAATGTCGGGGATGCAAACGACGTGAGAAAACGAAGGGTGTGTGTGCGGCGGTGCTGGACAACGAGAAGAGATGAGGTACTCTGAGTAGATAAATACCATTATTTATACAGGTGAAGACGACTTCATAAGCAAATGTGTCTGTGCGTTGCTACGGGTGAAAACTGTATAAATATGTTATCATATATGTGTCTATGTGGCTACATATAATTTTTTATGTTGTATTTTAGACAATCAAAAGAGTAATAGTTATAGTTGATTTTTATATTAGACATTAGTGTAACGTGGATTCCATGAAACATATCTTCCCTTCAAACACCTCTAACGACTCTCTTTCCTGGCTACTTCTCTAGACAGCGAGCTTCCCATCCAAATTCTCTCTCCACTTGTTTGCGGTTGACGATTTATTATTTTGTGACTTACTTTATTATCAGAGCTACTTTGTTCTACTCATTTCGATCTCTATCTTTTTTATTTTAGGAAGGGATTTTCCAATTAACTATTTTTTGTCTCTATAGTTAGTATAGTTTACATTGCAATTCATGCATTTTGATAGTCAAATATTATTTAAGTATTACAGAATACTCATCATGCATTAATGTGTTCTTATTCTTGCACGCCAACCATCTATATACTCCAACGCTATGAGGCCCTCCCAAGCTAGAAGATGTGTATAAGAGACAGATCCAACGATGCCGGCATTATCCCTTAATTTATAAAATGTTTAAAATGCAACATTATTGTTTCTTATGTATGATTTTCTAAAAATCTATTCAATCTATTCGGGTCGTCTAAGATGAATAAAAATGGAAAAGTATAAGTTATGAAAAATTTACCATGACAGCTCATGGGCTCAATCCACATGTAGGTCGGAGCATCACATATTTTCACACTGCACATCGCACACCTCCTCCATAGCAAGCCCCTTCTGAAACATTGACGACCTAGACAACCCTGTACTTGGCATTGGGTATGCACGCTGGGACCATGCTCATAGTCTCAGTCTACTACTACATTAGAGTCTAACATGAGCATTTTATTAAACAATCGGTGATTAGAAAAACTGCGTCAAGGTGGGGAACTAATCATGGTGCCATGAATTCGCAGATTAAAAGAATGGCAAAGAATGTGCCAGAACAAAATAATCAAGTCGAAAAAACAAAATAGTCAAATGGGGATATATATTTTTGGATGAAGATGGAAGCAATGTAATCTAATCGATGAATGCAGTTTGGACTTGCGTTCGTGGCCTGCGCTAACCTACTGATGAAGGCAGCCGGGCAAGCCGCAAGCCCTGCCTGTGTTATATTAAGAACGTCGTCCTCTATGGCTCCACCTCGGCTTTCCGACGGCAGCAGAAGGGTGGGTACGTGGCCTGGCCATGGCCGGGGAGGAGCAAGGCATATATGTGATGTAAGACCTGCTGTGCCGTGGATCCCTATGTGCTAGGAACGCGGGTGGTAGTGCCGGGCTCATGGAATCGGACACATTGAGGAGCAGGACCATCGGCAGCACTGCATGCGACATCGACGGCGAGGAGCCGCAGGGCAGTGGGCAGACAACAGCGGGATCGACTACCGCCACCACGCGCTGCGGTCTCAGGTGTCATGCGCCGGAAGAAAGCAGATTCCGGCTTCAAGTAAATCACATTTCCTTATCTGTGTGAGTGTGACTGTGTGGCTTCGTGGTTGCCTCGCTCATGGCTTGCGCTCGTCCCACATTGAGCGGCATCCTTAGACAAGGGATTAAATCGAGGGGAGAGGGGAGAACGGATTCATGAATTCGAGATCGAGACGACGAACCAACTTGGACGACAGCGAAGACACGGGAACACGGTCACTGCTAAGCTCCACGGTTCTTGTACGTCCTCTGCCGCTTGATGGATTTTTATGTGGCATCACGGTCTGTCAAGAACGGGAAGGGACTGATGACAGGACGGGTTGGAGACGTAATAGACCAGGTGGATCAAGGAAGTTGACCGGTGAAAACTAAAAACACAAGGCGTCTAGGATTAGCTTGCTTTAGATTAGAATTATGAATACGTTAGGGGGTTTTATACAAAATTACGACTACCGCAGAATCAATCCTTGCTTTAGTATTAGGTAGAGATTTTTTAGAGATTAAAATATTACACATATTTTCTACAAATCGAATCTAAATCGTGACACGGAAACCAATGACGACCTATAAAAAGGGACGGAAGGAGTAGGCGGCATTGGGGAGCAGAGTCGAGGTGGGAGGCTCCATGCTCCCAGGAATCCCGGTCCGTAAGTGTCTAGGTCACTCATCAAACAGGATTGAGCTGTGTTTAGTTTCTAAAATTTTACACTAAAATTCCACTATGTAAAAAGTTCTATCACATCACATCAAATCTCTCTTCTCATGCATGGAGCATTAAATGTAGGTAAATAAAAAAAATTAATTACATAGTTTTGATGTACACGATCAACGAGATGGATCTTTTAAGCTTAATTAGTTATGGTAGGACAATAATTACCACAAATAAACAAAAAGTGCTATAGTGCGCTACAATGACCGATGTGACTTTTCGACCACCTTTTTTCAGGGATCTAAACACGGGAGAGAGACACTGACATTGACATGATATATACGTGCCGATGCCAAGGTATATTTCAATGGTGAATAGCATTTTGTTCGTTTTCCTACATATGATGATTATTATGCGAAACAGAGCTTAATTATTGGATTGTTAATATCAGGAAGTACATAATTAAAGTAATCTTTAACATGAAACAAAGAGAACAAGTTAAGTTGCTAATAACCGGATTAGACCAGAGCAGTCGCATGCCATCCGCTACAAAAAAAATATTAATAGTAGTTTCAAACGATCAAAGATAAAAAAAAAGATATGGAGCATATAAAAACATTAGTAGCGGATGCCTATGTTTCGCTTTGTTAACTGTGGATCAATCTCGAGATCAAATGGAGAAGCAGCGCTGTGCGATGACACTGCAATTTACACTCGCAGGAATCTCCTATTGGACGACGTTGGAACGGACCATCCTTCAGCTGGCTGGTGGCACGTGACTGACTGGTGCTGCTGGGAAAAAAATACTGCTGACTGGCTGATGGCTAATGGCTAGTGTTAATTTGTTCTAAGAGAAAAATACTGATTATTGATGGATGATAAGCCAAACAAACAGGCGACCAATCAATGCACCCGATCCAGTGTTTACCTTTCTACCCGTGTCTTTTGCTTCTCCCTTCCGATGCTTATCTGCTGCTCCACTTCACAAGAGCCAAGGGCTCTCTTTCTTGCAAAAGCAAGCGCACGCTCTCTCTCTAGCCGCAGCCAAAGTCGGTGCGTGCTGCATTCGGTTGGGCTGGCCCGGAACGAAGACGGACAGGAACTGGCCATTCCGCCCCTTGTGAGCCTGGATCGGAGCCGAGCGCTCCACCTCTGGGAACGGTGCCGCGTCTCGTCGCAGTCGCGTGGGAGAGGCGGCGCGGCGGCGAATGCACGGCAACGACGGCGACCAGATCCTCCTCCCCGCCTCTCGTCTACTTATCCCCGGTAGCGTCCCGCCCATCTTTTACCTCTCCTCTCCTCTTGTTCGTCGTCGTTCTTGGCTAGATCCCGCCGCCGCCGGCGTGGACGCGGAGGGCGAAGAGGTCGACCCAGTCCTCGACGTCGTAGGAGAGCTCGCGGACGCGTCTGACCCATTCTCAGCTCGCTGAGGGACTTGTCGAGGGACTCACAGTGGTGAACCTTGGCGCGCATCCCGGAAGCCAGAGAGGAGTGGGTACTCCTGCTCCAGTAGCTCGCCGAGCTTCCCCGGCAGCGCGTGCAGCACCCCGGACCCTGAAAACGAGGTCACTACATGGTCCAGCTTGCTCGCCGGCACAAGCTTACTTCGGATTTTTTATCTGTGCCAATAGTTTAACATTCTGTTCCAAATCAGAGATAATTTGGGGATCAGTCGAACCATAGGTAGAACTGGTGCTCCTTCTTGCCGTCACTGTTGGCCCATACGTTGGTGTTCAGTAATCAGTACCACGGGTTGGCCGGTCGAGTTGCCCGTGAACTCCATGTCGATCTCGTCATGCCTGAGGCCATCGCCGGAGGTCAGCTGCAGAACATATTCTGTTGTGCATGAAAACATATTGCTACTGGCATTTTTCATATAACCTGCTACTGAAACTGTGTTGCAGTGAAAAATAAGAATATGAAACTGGGTAATCTGCTGTACGAGCCAATTGCTAGTATTTGTTGATGTTGTATGAGGTGTCATGCGTTCGCATTCAGCTATCAGTTCACAACTCCAAAAGATTTTACATGTAACAGCAAGCATTACCTGGTGAATAAGCTTATAGTACTTTAGGCACTATAAGCTTATGAGTAGGTATTACCTGGTGCAATTGCTTATCAGTGTAGATAGCTTATAGTACTTTAGGCACTTTCTTTTCTGAATAAGCTTGCCGGAATTTTTAGTAGCAAGTTTCAAAAGAGGAGGGACCATATTTACAAATTTCTACATGAAACCATTGGCTTCTTATACGGGTCTTCAGCTTAGCTTGTCCTAAAAACATGCTGGGAATCCAAATCGCTAAATTCTTCAACACCACAGGTCGAGCACATTTGACGCCAAGGCTGGTATTGGCCTAAGCTCTTCGTTCATGAAGTCACTGTTTTTCAAATATAAGTGCACAAATCAGCCACTAATGAAGGCCTCTTGTTTAGCGCATCATATATTTCCTGACATTATTTTGAATCAGCAAAATTAGAGCTATCCAATGGGCTTGCATCATATATTTGATGCACCCTAGTCAACCATAGTCATCTCTGATTCTAGGTGAACAAAGGACTTCCTAACACGGCATTTGGTTCCTTTCTCCGCCATCCTTTCCTGCAAGTCTATAGGCATTGTCAAGTCTTTTATTTCCATTAGGGGTACTTGCCCAAACATTATACCTGATGCTCTTGTGAATATCATCTTTACTGTAAGATTTAATTACAAAGAATAGAGCATGCTCATACTGTTCTATATATCTGTTCTATATTCAGAAAAAGAGTCATAGGAACAGCCACTTTCTAAATTGAAACAGCTCATTGTTGTTTATCTTTGGTCGATATATGGAGCAAATGAATGGCTCTTTGTTTGTAATAAAAGGTCTGCTCCATTTTAGTGTTTGCGAGTCCTTTATTCAGCTGCATCTGAACCTCCTTGTTTCTACTCGTTCTTTCTGTTGTCAGACTTCTGTCGGAGTTGCTGCTTGTCTGTTGAGTCTCTGGTCCCATTTTATAAACTATATTTTATAGTTGCTTAATATGTTTGCTTGTATATTACTGCTTCCATATATATATTAATCTGTCTTTCCATATTAATCTGTTTGCTAAATTCAGACATGGAGTATTCAAAAAAACTGTTCTTCGTTGTTGCATGCATATATATACTTTTTTTTATGAAATCTGATTGGATAACTAGTTTCATCAGGTAAAAGTGTTCTGATGGGATTATACTTTTATAATGATTTTTTACAATTGCCTGTCCTCCTGCAGCTGTGCAGCAGCAGCATCTAAATTTTGTTTGACTTTTTTATAGGCTATCAGTCCTCTATCTTCCAAAGTTCAATTGAGATAATCATATTGAGATAAAAATTATTGTTGGAGCATGAGCCTAAGGAATACATTTTGTTGTTACATGTAGATCCCTCCAGCACCGGTTGGTTGTGTCATGGAATGGGCGGATGCTGAAACATGTAGAAGGAATTTTCTCAGGCAGAGGGTTCCTTTTTTGGGTGAAAGTGTATTGGTACTGGTCAGATGTGTTTGTCGGTCCTGGATCCCTATGATTGTTGGAACATGCTTTAATTTTCTATGCATTGGCATCTTCTGTAATTGGGTCAAAACCATGCTTGAATTGAAAGAACGTATAGTTCATATGTTTGTTTAGGCTTTCTTAATACTATATTTGTTTGGGTGCTCGTGGCTTGCTGCTCCCTGGTCATGTGTTAGCCTGTGCTATCGTGTGATGGTATGTGCTGGTGTATGAGTATTTTTTAATTGAACACCTCCTGTTTTTATCCTTGTCCCTTAGCCAAACACAAGAATTGAGAAGAGGATTGAAAAAGAAAAGGAATTAATCCTCTCACATGGTTTGAGTGACACGGGTGGATTCGCTTGATCCACGCCTAGGAACCATTCCAGCTGAGAATGGTTAGCAGGTAACCGAACGAGGCCCAAGTGGGACCAACCGAGCGGTCGATTCGCAAAGGCCGGACCTGATCGATCGAGCGAGACACCCACGCCAACACGTGAGCAGACATCGCCGCGTCTTCCTCGGGTCGGAACTCGGACTGCAAGGGTTTTAGGTCGCTCACGCTCGCCCATGGCCGCCGCCGCCGCCGACGGTGAGGTGCCGCGCGTGACGACGACCAGCCCACCGGCTTAGGAGCAGGGCGCGAGGGACGTACGGCCGGCCGGCCGACGGGCGCGACGCGGCGGCGTCGTTCCACACGACGGCGAACCGGCGGCTGGCTTCGACACTTCTTCTCCAAGTTCCTCCGCCCTCTCCCCGCACCGGAACCGCATCTCCCCTCCCGCGCGGCTTCGACGAACTTCTAATCTGGCTGAAGTCTCGATTCCATTCCATCTCGTCCACACTCTCCCCAGCAGGTTGTTCATCTCTCTACTCGTTCGTTCGTTCTCGATCTATCCATCTGCACCGTGCGTGTTATTAATCATATATACCTGCATGGAACTGGCCGTTTTCTAGCTAGATCTAATCGATCCTTGTAATTAATGAAGCCTAGTCCTGCCTTTTTAGTAGCTACTAGCCTACTACTAGCGTTTGTGCTCCATCCTATTGGGAGAGAGAGAAAAAAAAATGCAGTTTTCTTTTGTACGTTAGTGTTCATGTGTAACACACATTTGTGACAACTGCAGATCGATTAATGTCGTTTCTGAAATATTCATTATCTAAATGTTTCTTTTATCTCTTTGACTGTTCATTGACTGCAGGCAATGTGTGCCTTACAGATCAATATACCAACACACTAATCAAAACTTGGAGAACGTATGTCGTTGTGTACCTTTAGTTCCGAGTTCCCTCGCTGCTTGCACCTAATTTAAGGACTTCTTTTATGTTAATGGGTTGCCTGAAATCCAGTTATTACCAAATTGGCATTAACCATTGGTTTGTCCCTCACTCCCTTCTAGTACCATTATTTTGCAATGTGACTGAATTTCTAGAGTTCAGGCTACCCTTCTAGTGCTGATTACACAGAGATCATGAAACTGTAGCGCTGTATGCAACCAAGATGCATTACCGGGCACATCAGTTGGAGATACACAGCTGTACTCATCACCAGATGACTATATTAAGCAACAGTTGCAGTGATGTAGCTCTAGTTTTCTTACTGCCTGCACTGAATTTAGGAATTCGTTTATGTTCATTTGTTGCCTGAAATCCAGTTACCAAATTGGCATTAACCATTGGTCTGTCCCTCATCACTCCCTCCTAGTAGCATTATTTTGCAATGTGCCTGAATTTCTAGAGTTCAGGCTACCTTCTAGTGCTGATTACACAGAGATCATGAAGCTGTAGCGCTGTATGCAACCCAGATTGTTATGATGTTTGTCCCACACACTCTGCAAAATCACATACTCTGGACAATCACACTTGCCAGATGATTGTTATGATGCTTGTCCCAATGCAAGTATCATATGTCTAGCGCTGCTAAAGAAGCGACACGTCTTTAATCATTTCTATCGTTTTCTGTTCTCTCTTTTTCTCCCCGTGCATGGCCAAATGTTTAGTTAGGTTTGATAGGAATATCTGTTAATTAGCAGTCCTTTCCCCCCATGTTATGTGTCAACCAAGTCACAGTTTTCCTGTTGGGTATGCAGCAGTAACATATCTACACAACCGAAGAAGAGCAACAACGTACTTGGACATGGCACCGAACAAAGGAAAACAGAAGATTGAAGAGGTTGACACTGGGATACTTGATGTAAGTGTAATCACAGCTCAGTGTATGCGTTTATAGGCTTTGCATATGAGTTACATATATTTTAATTTCAGTTTGTGAAGAAAAACGCTTCTTGTTCAAGAGGTTACTATATTATTGGAATCTCTTTGGGAAATTGGTTGTTTGGTTCCATTAGTGTTCTATGCTAATTTAGTTCCTCTGTCATATGCATACTGTGAGGTATGTAATTGATGACTGGTACAGTTTTTGAGTTAACTACATCTATTTATGTGGACTCATGTCCCCAAGTATATAATCATAAATATTTGGTAGAAACTGTTCTAGTGTGTCTCGTGATACATCCATGCATTTCACCTACAAAAATATTCCTCCATATATTCGTTTCATTTGAAATTATAAATATCCCTCCCTTCTCTTCATTTGAAATTATAAGGATAATTTTGTTTCCTTGAGACAAGCCTTCAACTAGCAATTACTCTACTAATATATAACTTTTGTGATACAAAGTTATTATTCGATTCGTATTAAAATCTTGTCCTAGCAAAACAAAATACACCTTATAGAAAAAAGAGGGACTAGTAATTAATGTCCTATTTGGGAGGTATATTTTCTCAGTTTATATAGGAACTAAATTGCTTACTATGCATAAATTCTAAATGGAGTTGTTATTACTCTTGAAAGAACTTCCCATCATCAGTACAAAGTTTACCTACTTTACATCACAAAATTGCTTTGAATGTCAATATATATGAAGACTTGTAGAAAAACAAGAAATAATGATAATTTTTTATAAACAGAAAGATTCACTGCCATTTCTCTATTTTTTTTCTGTCCTTTGTGAACCATATGCAGAACTCCGGTTTGGAATTCATAATTCATTATGACATGAACATTGGCAAAAATGCTATTTATCTCTTCTTTCTGTACTTACACATTCAAGCATGAAGCATAAAAAAATGCGCTTAGTTTACTGTAGAGTTTATGTGAAACAAAATTATAGAGTACAATGATCATGTCCACCTATCTTATTTAACTTAACACCCTATTTATGCTCTAGGAAAATGAACGCATGCATTTCGATGTTTCTTTTTCATTCCATAATATAAGTTTAGTGTGGTGAGAAGACATTGTTGTACAAGTTTCATACTGTGTATGAGCTGTAGTGTTCTGTTGCAGTAGAACACTTTTGGTATCTAGTTAGTCATTCTAAAATATGTTCAATGCTATGGATACAGGACATCCCTACACCAATCACAACTTTCGACCTGAGGGACCAAACTAAGTTTTCTGAAAACTATGACAGCTGTATGAAGGACATTCGAAAGCATATGGAAGATGAGACAAAAGTGAAATTTACTTTTGTTATGGCTGATAGAAAGGAAGTTGTTGTTCCAGTGACTGCTGCTGAAGATATCACAAGTAAGGGAACTTATGTCATAAGATTGGAATATGGTGACAAAAGACTTGATCTTGTGGCAGAAAAGTATCAAACTTGGTTTAGAGGGATAGTAACCAACAGTGGCCACAGGTTTGAGATCGATGAGAGGTTACCAAAGATTATGAAGAACTCAGGATCTCTTCATACAATTGGAACCTACCCCAAGTTAATTGACTGCCAACTGCAAAAACTCAACGTCGGCTATCAACAGCTCATTCGAGATCTTGGCTGGATTTAAAGGGGACCCGAAAGATATGACGAAGGTGAAAGAGGCGATTGCTATCCTGCTTATCATGTTTTTTTGAAGGACCTCGGCTTGTTCCAGTTGAAGAGTTTACCAAAGACTTGATGTGTCAGTTTTCCTCCGGAGAGGTCGGGGAGAAAAATGTGGGCTTGATCAGGAACTGGTGTGACGACAGCTTCAAGTTCTATAAGAAGGCAGCGGGTGCGATGACACCTCAGATGTAGTCTACAAGGCCGCAACAACTTTTCGAATCATGTGTCGGTCAGCATGGGATAAGTGGGTTCAGAAGAGTAACGAAGAGGGAAGCCAGCCCCAAGCCAGTCCGCAGCATGTAGGCAAGAAAGGAAAAGGTGAGAGCAGCAAGGAGGGAGGGCGGAGATCTCAGTAATGCTATGCAACTTCACAAACGTGCATAGAATGCTATCAAATGATTGACGTGTTATATCTAAGCAGCACAAAAGTGTATGTACTGCTACCAAATGATTGGCTCCTGTCTATTTGAATCTCTCTGCCACTCATTTCGTGCCTAGCTGCGCCGCATACTTCTATGTGTAACTATAATGCCACTTTTTTTAAAAAAAAAGAACTATTATGCCAGGAGTCCAGGACCCCTTGGCAAGGAGCCAAGGATATCATATTTTAGTATTTCAAGAATGCATGTTGGGCTGTTGGCAATCACATCCTTTGTTTTAGCACAAATATCATTTTTGTGATTTATTTAAGAACGCATGTTAGCAATTACTTCCATTTTGAGGTACATCACTGCAGTCTTTTTGTGACAGCTTATGTAGGCAGGAGTTCGACGTAGAATGCCACGGACACGAGTATTGTTCCATCGTTGTTCTACCATGGGCCACCACATGCTGCTCTACTTTTTCTGTAGCTTAACATCATGAAAATATACCACATGCTGAACACCATGAAAATATTTTCAAAGTACAAATTTTAAACAGCTTGATTCATAAACGAGTTCATAGTTCCACAGAGCCACAGATAGAAATATAAATTGCAGGGCAGGAATAGCCACAACATTAGGGTCAATATAAATCTCATCTTGCCAAGAGTTAGAAGAACCGGTACTAATGCATGGAAAAATCTTACATAAATGGCCACATAAATACCATGTTCCAGCCTTCTCACAGCTGATACATCTTCATCTAGCCCTTCAAGGCTCATGGCGTGTCCACAGCTTTCCAGGTGACCTTCACCGAAATTCTGGTGAATCCCAAAAAATCCATCTCTTCACCCACTGTCCCATGATAACTCGCATTGAATCTGCATTTCCGCTCTTCATAGGGACGGTTCTGCGAAATACCGTTATCTATCGATGACCCTCTGATACAAAGATCAAGGTGACTACGCCACCCCACCGCTACAACTGAACTCAATCTGCGCCCAGCTTCTGTAGCACCTTCGAAGAGACGGATCACATCACTAAAGCCACTGGTCTTGGCATATAACTTCAGATCAAAGCCGCAAACAGGAGCACGTAGGATCTCAACGTCAACTGTTGCTTGAACAGCATTAACCAGCACTGCAAACTTCACATCCAATCCACACTTCTCCCCATACAGACGGCCGGTTTTCACGAAAGATTTTGATTCATACATGTTGGTGATCTCAGTACACCCTTTGATCAAAATGTCACGTTTGGGCTCATCTTCAGATGGATCTTCAGTCAAAACACATAGCTCAAATTCGAACAATGCTTGGCTTTTCATAAAAATACTTCGAGCGGGGCTAGTCAATGATAAGCGTGCCATACCCTGCAATTAGAAACCATAGGCACTCTACATCATACTTTTGAGATTTTATCAATAACAAGAAACTGATGACATAAACAGCCACATCTGTACTACCAAAATCAATTGTTTCCTTTACAGTTATGATGTGATCTGCAGCCTTATGACCATTAAACTTCAGAGTTCTAATTGTAACATTGATTAAGAATATCACGACTGAATGTAGACATGTTAGAAGAAAAACAGCTTTTACATAGCATTTCAGAGTGACAAATCAGCAGTTAGGTAAACCAAATTACCGTATTTCGCTTCACAGGCACGGCTTCATAATTGTCAATCCCACGTCTGTAGACATAGTTGCGTAAGGGTTCAACCTTATCCCGGACAGCAAAAAACCCAAAGATTTTGGCTGGTTCAGGCTGGGTGTGGATATAGCCAGCTATTTTCAGATCAATCAACTGCAGCAAGTCCGTAGGGTTGCAATGACAATGTTTCGAGCAATCAATGATCCCAGCATTGTTGACACTGACTACATAATCAATAAATAAAGAATTAAGACATTTTTACATATATACAATTCATTAAAGATGATGTGATAAATACATGAAAGGAATAAATAAAAGAAAGGACTTACTTCCAGATTCATCATAGAGTCGATAAAGACTACCAAACCAATGACCGCCTTTTGTGACGTCGACAGGATAATCCTTGAATGCACAGAAAAGACTGAGTGGCGAAGGGCCTCGGTGATAAATCCCTGGATACATATATAGTGTCGTTGTCTGCTCAAAATGATCACCGCTGAACTTTGGGAAATTATCAGCTGTAAAAGGGCCATCATTCCCTACATAAAAAAATTGTTGAAATAATCAGATCAACCGAGGAAAAAAATCGAAGCCGTGGAGTTCACTTCCATCCATCTCTCACTGATACAGAACCTAGAATTAGATTTGATGTGATGGCAGAAAAAAAACAGCTAAGAAAACCAATGGTTACTGAACATCATATAAGATTACAACTATCTTTTTTTTAGTTCCCAAGAAAACTATCCTTATATTCTTATTACCAACAAACTGAAAGCAATACAACATTATGAATCAGATAAGAACTATATCCATCAAGTTGTTCTTCAATATTTCCAAGGAAAAGCATCATGTTATCGGTGCTTTCCTTGCAGCGTCACCCAACCAAAGAGCACCCACCGTGTTTTACTAATTGATGAGATAATGTAAAAAATGGACAGTAAAGGACTAACCAAATAGATTTGAACATTATTCGTCCTGTATTTCAGTATGGATTGAATGCAGCCCACAGCCCCACAACAAGCGTGAAAGAAAAATAACAAATCAAAGCCGTACCTTGATCCTCCTCCTCTTCCTCTTCCCCCTCCTCGTTGCCGCTGATGTTCCAGTCGTCCTCGTCGCTCGGAGGAGATGCCGGGGGATGCGTCCTCTTCTTGCCGCGGCTAGGGATAGTGGCCTCCGCCAGCTCGTCTCCACCTACCTCAATCTCCATCGCGCGCGCGCGTTGGTATTGAGATCGGGCTAGAGCTGACGGCGGGCCAGGAGGGATGCTTGGGGCGGTGGAATCGGCTGGCGGAGGCGAGGCTGCGTGAAGGGCGGTGAAATCGACCCGGATGCGAAACGGCGGCGGTGATCCTGCGCGCGTAGGTCGCCGGTGTTGCGAGTTTTTTTTTTTGGAAAGAGTCGGCTGAGGGAAGAGACGGAAGAGCAGCGGTTGAGTAAAGTTCAGAACTTTAAATAAGTGATAATTATACTTATTAAATATAAATTAATTATATAAGTCAGACCTATTTCACGAAATAAATCTAACAAGCTATAATTAATATATAATTATCATATATTTATTACATTGTTTAATAATGATATAATTAAGTTTAATAGATTCGTCTTCTAAATTAGTCAAATTTTTTAATTAATTTATATTTAATACTTTTAATTAATATATTTATATTACGGATAAAGTTTAGACCGAGGAAACCAACGGCTTAAGAAGCTTTCCCCGATTAAAGAAGAGGTTAGGCGTGCGGACGATGGTGGGATCCACGTGCGCGACACGGACGACTTTGTGTGACTGACCAGGTGGGCCACACGAACGTTTTGACTTTTCCTCGCTTCCTGCCTGGTTCAGTGGCAGGTATATCGACGAAAACGAACTGCACAATTTTCCTTCCAAAACACTTACTGCACAGTTCTTAAAAAGAGAAAAAAAAAGTTTCTCCACCCCTCTCTCGTAAAAATCTACACAGACGCAACGAACTTTTAACTTTTCACAGCTCAGATATCAGACCATATCACCTATCTGCTGGCACCCTCCGGATAGGCGATAACCGTCCGTATAATTTTAAAATATTTGGAACAAAAGATATGAACAAATTATGGTATTTAAAAGCTCTTTATGATGTATATTTAGTCATGTCGTTGTAAATCTATTGATGATCAAAGCCTCAAAGTATCCTGTGCGCTGAAAGTCTGGACCAAACATTCAGGCTATGGGATTCAGATTTCAGACAGCTGCGTACTAGAAACGATAGATCCACACCTCCGCCCTCTCTCACTGATCCTATACAGTACACCATCTCCTAGTTGAGGCTGCAATTCCTTGCACGCCATTTCCTTTCCAAAATGCAACTCCAAGATTGCGTCATCACAGCTTCAGACAAATCAGGCTGCGTAGCAGGCGGCACACACCAAGCAAGATCCTTCAGCCCTGCGCGGCGGCGATCCTGACGTTGAGCCTCCGGAGCCAGACGGAGTGCAGGACCATGTGGAACGCGTCGTACCGGCGCGGCGCGCCGCCGTGCACCATGAAGTGCCGCCGCACGGCCCGCACCCGGCGCCACATCCGTATGTACTGCCGCGGCGACACCGCCGAGAGCACCTCCTTGAGCCGCGGGATGTCGGCGGCGCGCAGCCGCACGGCGAACGCGCCCCAGTCGAGCACGTCGGCGAACGGCAGCGCGTACTCGCCGTCGTCCACCACGACGGGCACGCACCCCAGGTAGATGGCCTCCGCCAGCCGCGGCGACGCCACCTCGTACCCGCCGGGGCACAGGCAGAAGCGGCTCCGCCGCACCATGTCCGTGTACGACACGCCGCGCGGCAGGTACTCGCTCACCACCACGTCGGGGTCGCCCCGGCCCTTCCAGTGCGCCAGCAGCGCCGGCCGGACGGGCCCGTGGTTGCCGCCGGCGAAGAAGGCCAGGATCGGGCGGCGCGACGCCGACGGCCCGCCCACCTGCCGGTCCACGGCGTCGCTCCGGAGGTTGATCTCCGGCAGGGACACGTCCTTGGAAGGGTTGAAGCCCTCCGACGTGTTGGCGTTGCACAGCGCCCGGATGGAGTTGCCGAACAGGTGACTGTTCGCCGACGACACGTACGGCCCCTGTATGTGTTGACACAAAATTCAAATTCTACTGTTCAGCTAAATTTCATCAAATGGCAAGTCAATGATGTGCAATTTGCAGAAACATGTATAAACCATGGTAAAATTGTCTTACCCAGTCATGGCAGGAGAGCATGAAGTGATCGGCGCCGAGGCTGCGGTTCCAGTAGGGGTACTTGGCGGAGAGCACGCCGATGTAGTCGGAGACGGTGCGCTTGAGCGGACCCATGTCGTGTGAGTTGGGCTCGTAGATCATCTTCACCATCTTGACGACGCTGAAGGGGAGGAAGAAGGCGTGGGCGAGGTCCGGGTCCCGGGTCCGCAGCCGGCTCTCCATCTCCATGGAGTAGATGAACCTGCCCTCCGTCGAGTAGATGCTGCGGCACGGCCCGTCGTGGAACACCGGCGGCTCGCCTTCCTCGTACACGTACACCTTGAACAGCTTCTCCATTTCCAGGTAGCTCCTGCA
>OAMR01000110.1:2092172-2113821 GCA_900205405.1 Echinochloa crus-galli | reverse complement strand
TTGAGCCTCCGGAGCCAGACGGAGTGCAGGACCATGTGGAACGCGTCGTACCGGCGCGGCGCGCCGCCGTGCACCATGAAGTGCCGCCGCACGGCGCGCACCCGGCGCCACATCCGTATGTACTGCCGCGGCGACACCGCCGCGAGCACCTCCTTGAGCCGCGGGATGTCGGCGGCGCGCAGCCGCACGGCGAACGCGCCCCAGTCGAGCACGTCGGCGAACGGCAGCGCGTACTCGCCGTCGTCCACCACGACGGGCACGCACCCCAGGTAGATGGCCTCCGCCAGCCGCGGCGACGCCACCTCGTACCCGCCGGGGCACAGGCAGAAGCGGCTCCGCCGCATCATGTCCGTGTACGACACGCCGCGGGGCAGGTACTCGCTCACCACCACGTCGGGGTTGCCCCGGTCCTTCCAGTGCGCCAGGAGCGCCGGCCGGACGGGCCCGTGGTTGCCGCCGGCGAAGAAGGCCAGGATCGGGCGGCGCGACGCCGAGGGGCCGCCCACCTGCCGGTCCACGGCGTCGCTCCGGAGGTTGATCTCCGGCAGGGACACGTCCTTGGACGGGTTGAAGCCCTCCGACGTGTTGGCATTGCACAGCGCCCGGATGGAGTTGCCAAACAGGTGACTGTTCGCCGACGACACGTACGGCCCCTGTGACACAAAATTCAAATTTCTACAGTTCAGCTAAATTTTCCTCAAACGGCAAGTCAATAATGATGTGCAATCTGCAGAAACATAAATAAACCACGGCAAATTTGTCTTACCCAGTCATGGCAGGAGAGCATGAAGTGATCGGCGCCGAGGCTGCGGTTCCAGTAGGGGTACTTGGCGGAGAGCACGCCGATGTAGTCGGAGACGGTGCGCTTGAGCGGGCCCATGTCGTGCGAGCTGGGCTCGTAGATCATCTTCACCATCTTGACGACGCTGAAGGGGAGGAAGAAGGCGTGGGCGAGGTCCGGGTCCCGTGTCCGCAGCCGGCTCTCCATCTCCATGGAGTAGATGAACCTGCCCTCCGTCGAGTAGATGCTGCGGCACGGCCCGTCGTGGAACACCGGCGGCTCGCCTTCCTCGTACACGTACACCTTGAACAGCTTCTCCATTTCCAGGTAGCTCCTGCAAACGAATAAGTTCAGACTCGGTGGGCACTGCATGAACAAGCAGGTATGTATGTACTCTGTAACCACAAACAGAGTTTTCAGCTGGAGAGTTATGTTATGTATGTACCTGTGAAATGCATAGGCGTTACGGTAGATCGGTCCCATTGGCACGTAATCTTTGTCGGCCAACGGAGGCCTATTGTCCTTGTCCCGGATAGCTTCCATGATCGCCGACCGAGCTTTCGCCAAACCAAGTTCCAATCGCTCCAATTTTACATCCTTCATCCTCGGCGCCTCCTGTGGCGTGGCTTTGATCACTTCATCTGAACTTTCCTGCAAAAAAAAAACGGATCTAAACGACTCATCCTGGTAACATGCTCCAGTCAAAACTCGGTGCAAATAAAAAGCTAGCATTACAAAGTGATCTGAACTTTCTCAGGAACTGACAACAAAAGACAGTTGCAAATTCAGAAACCAATTACTACACGATTATAATAGGCAGTTCGTGGTAGTTTCTCATCATTCTAACTCATCAACAGTTCCAATCGCACAGGAAACAAATTGTACAGATTTAGCTACACAGTGTCCTTTCTCCATTCAATTACAAAGTGCAAGCAGATCTCTATATTCTCCTGCATGCGGTCCCGGATGATTCTGAAAGTTTAGGATGAGCCCAGACTTCCTGCACACACGAAGCCAATTCTGCGAAAGGGACGAATCCGTCTTTCCTTGCTCCTTAACTTCACGCTGGCAAGCCAAGAACACTTTGCATCATCGTTTTGTTTATGCGACACGGAGGACAGCTACGTGTCACTGACCAGGATGAGGTGTTTTGTTTCTATTCGGTAAATCTGCTGCAGGGATCTAGTAGTAATGGAACGGCGTCGCGACACCAATAGTTGTATCATCATTGGATTGTTGTCAGAAAATCTACTCACGAATTCTACGACGGGAAGTGAACTAGGCTGTACGAAAAGTGTACATGAAGTAAAGATGATGCTCCGACCAAAAGGTAGCATGATGAGAGTATTACTAGGGCTTTAGTTTCTAAAGTTTGCCCCCATATCCACTGTATGTAAAAAAAATTCCATCACATCAAAATACCGGTACACGTATGAAGTACTAAATGTAGATAAAATAAAAAATTAATTACACAGTTTTGTTGTACTTTGTTGTACTTTATAGACAAACATTTTAAACCTAATTAATTAATGTTTGAATAATTATTTATAAATATAAATAAAATGCTAGGTGACGCTACCGTAGCAAAATGTCAACTTTAATCTCTCCGAATTGGGAACTAAACAAGGCACTATTCCTACTCCTGCTGGAATACAGTCGTACTAGATATGCCGTAAAGCGTAAATAACTAAAATGCCAGTGATTTTTGGCATGCATGTCAGGTCAGGCCAGCAAAGAATCAAAAGTGATTGATTTCAAGGGCAACCAGAAAAAAGAGATTATGATGCAGTCTAGACCATGCTATGACACGCCCAATTCTGAACCTGAATCAAATGGCTGGCAATTATTTTGCCCTTTAGAAACAGTGCACTTCGAGAATGAAGCCACTGATTGCATCGGACGTGTCCAACTCAAACGTCAAAGAGATAATAATAATAATAATCTATCTCCAACGAGCTAACCAGATTTCGTTAGAGAATCAGAAGAGAATAAACAACGCCATTATCTGGGCAGCAGGGCTGTGGGCTGCATACCGTCGCTGGAGCCGGAGCCGGAGCCGGAGCCGGAGCCAGTGCGGCCGGCGCCGGTTCCGGCGCGGCGGCCGGCGGCGTGACGGAGAGCTGAGGCGCGCCATGGCCGGAGCTGGAGTCGATAACGGACAGAAAGAGGTCGTCACCACCACCCTGCACATCCTCGTGCACCTCCTTGCCGGTTCTGTTCCTGCGGCCGCCGTCGCCGCCGTCGGAGAAGGAGCTCGAGGTGACTAGGAGGTGCTCACCGCCACCGCCGCCACCGTTCGGCTGCAAGTAGGAGAGGGAGGAGAGAGAGGAGGAGGAGGAAGACACGAACCATGACGAAGCTTGGGTCCTGGGGTCCAAGGCAGCCAGCGCCAAGAAGGTCACCGCCACAAGGCACGATACGCGGTGGCCGCCCTGCCGCGGCCATGGCCGTACAAGCACGGCAAGTAAGGAGCCGCGGGGGAGGTGGAGACGGTGGCGCGCATGGCTGCTGGCTTGGGCTAGGCGTCAAGGAAAGGACTATGCCTCCATCCACAAGCTAGCAGCCGAACCGGAGCTCTGCCTTGCAGACTTGCGAGTTGTGGTTGCATGCGGCGGCAAGCTAATTAGCACATGTTCATATGAGGACGATGGCGGCGGTTACATGCTCTTGTGGTGGGCGGAGGGCGGTGATATGCTTGCCATGGCGAGGAAGAAAGGCATGTGTGCGCGCGTCGTCGCCGTTGCGTTTGCTGATGGCGACGGAGGAAATGGAAGTAGAAGTACGAGTAGGTAGGAAATACTAGAAGGGGTGTGGGACCCACAGGATCGACGAAGACAATATTTTAAAGCCTATAGTTTGGTCAAAATGTCAAATAAGAGGATATTGCAGTTGAGTTCCTTGGTTTCTTAAATTTTCTTTTCTAGTCCTTGAGTAAGTTCCTAGCTAGCTTGCTCTTTCATTTCAGACTAAAGGTAATGTTATACGTTTCAGCTATGTATAGGTCCAGTATATCAGAAGTTATTATACTAGAGCTTTTTATGTTAAAAATAAGTTATATTGTATAAAAGAAGGGATTTAGTATGTTATCTATCTGTTCTAAATTATTGGTTACTTAAACTTTATTTAAAATCAAACATATCCAACTTTATAGAAAAAATAAATTAATTTCTAATGATCAAATAAATAAAATATCAATATTTATTTATGGTGGATATAATAAAAGCAATATGATGTTGTCGTGTCGATATCTTTTCCTATGAATTTAACCAAGTTAAACAAATTAGACTTATTTACCAGTAATTTGGAACGATAGGATTATCCCATATGGGAGCCGAGCGTTCTGAAACGTCTGATCAGAACTAAAATGAATAAATATTGAAGCTCTGTTTGGTTTTAGGACTAAACTTTAGTCCAGCCGTATCGAATATAAGAATACTAATTAAAAATATTAAATATAAATCAATTAAAAAATTATTATATAATTGAAGACTAATTCACGAGATAAATTTATTAAGACTAATTAGTCTATAATTTGATAATGTAATGCTACAGTAAACAGATGCTAATGATTAATTAATTAGGTTTAATAGATTCATCTCGTAAATTATCTCTCATTTATATAATTAATTTCATAATTAGTCTATATTTAATGTTTTTAATTAGCATCCGTACATTTAATATGATTGATATGAACTAAATTTTAGTCCGTGGAACCAAACAACCCTGAATATGTTTATGTGAGGAAACAAAATGTTCTATATATTGGCACACTGATATCTCGTAAATGATTGGTGAAACATTGTTATTTCACTTCCCTAGTTTTTTTCGGCGAGGAAAGTTCCCCGCTTAAAACCGAAGTAACGACCGTTCAATTCCGAATACATGCTAAACCCCAGACTAACCTCACATCCGATTATCTGACGTGTTTTGCACTCAGGCAGGGATGTTAGAACATCTCCAAAAGACTAGCAATAATCATAACTAAATTTAAAGATTAAAAGGCTAGCTAAAAAATAAAGGAAGAAGTATATTTTTGACCATCTAACTATAGCCACGATTTGGTTTCGACCATCAGACTCCAAAACCAGAATTCATTGGCCATTCAACTATCAAAACTGTTCATGTTTGGCCCTCTAGTAGTTTTGGTTGGTGGTTTTGCTTAAACATATAGGAGTGGGTTCCACATGTCAGCGACTTTTTCTTTCTTCTTTCTCTTTCTGTCTGCGTTTATGCCTAAAACCACCATGTTGCCACACAGTCCACTGGCCGTCGTCCACCAGCAAAATGGACGGCGACGGCGGATTGGCCATGAGGGGAGAGAAACAGAGAGGGAGGGCAAAAAAAAGTTGTTGACATGTGGGCCCTGCCGTCACATGTCGTACACATCAGCAAAACTACTGACCAAAACAGCTAGAAGACTAAACGTGAACAGTTTTGATAGTTGGATGGTCAATGATTCCTGGTTCTAGAATTCTATGGTCAGAACCAAACCTTAGCTATAGTTGGATGGTTAAAAATGAACTTCTTCCAAAAATAAAAAGCTTCCCAAATACAATGGTAAACCTACGGACTCTTTAAGACTGGCAAGTGTAGATGAAGAGCGCGTCTAGATAGACAAAAATATCTAGCGAAGGGTAGGAGAGGTAGCTAGTGTGAAAAGAAAAGATAGCTATCCAGTTGGCTAGTTTGTTGATAATAATTTTTTTCTCTTTTTGACTGACCAACGACATATACAAGAGCTGTTGAAACACCGTCGTTCGCTCTCAAACTGTACGGAGCTATCGGTGACATATTGGCGCTCCAAAACGAGTACCTTTGCTTTCTCGTTAAGGCGACCGACCGGGTACGAGACCTCGATTTCTAAACAAACGGTATATACATATAGCATGCCGAAACGTGGGACCTAAAGTTTGCCAGATAGTCCTCCAGTTCACTGGGGTATAATACTTGACGTGCACGCGGCCATGGAAACAACGACTATGGTATCTTCAGCAGTTTTGTTTACACAAAACCCCCTGCTACATCCCGCAAATTCTGCATAAGCTGCCGCGCGCGAATAAGCGAGAAGCCAGGGGGTCCCCCGCGCGTCGCCATGATGCGTCGTCAATCCTGAGGCCCGCCCGAGATCTTGGACTCGTGCCCCCAACCCCCCTGCTGCTACGTGCGTGCCAGCCTGCCCGCCATGCTGCTCCTGTGGAGATGCTGCAGGCGGCTGGGGAAAGGGAAGCGAAGGGGGCGTCGTGTCCGGCGGCGACAAGCGAGGCCAACGCCGGAGGACACGTGGGGACGAGGAGAGCCGCGGCGTCGACACATGCGCGGGGGCGCGCGCCAGCGCGAGACGAGACCCCCCGCCGGCCCGCGTCTTCTTCAATGCCGTACGTATCTCTCTGGGCCGGGCAAGGGAAAAAAAGGCGCGCAATGCGCCGCGCAGGCATCTTTCGCGGTGGGGGCGAAGCCGAGGACGCTACACGCGGCCGTGCCGTGCCGTGCCGTCGTGGCGACGCGCCAGGGAAGGGGAAGCCGACGACGATTACCGGAGGCAGGACATCGTCGTGACGCACGCACGCCGCTGTTTATTTCAGGCCGGCAACAAACCCTTTTTCGAAGTGCCGGTACGATATTTATTTTAGCTAATATTTCTATGTAGTATATAGTATAAAAGTATAAAATTGATCGAGGGGCGTGGCGCCTGAAATCAGTCGATAAATTATGGCCGTTGGGGAGAGTGGCTTCAGAGGTTATATAAGCCCGAAAGGCTACGTGAAGACGCGCATTAGTTTGCTGCAAAACAAGACGTGCTATACGAACAACAAAATATATAGTTTACTACTTCTAACTATAGATCGTTATAACTTTTTAGATGATACGTATATTTCATCATATCTAGAATTCTAGATATATATAGCCAACTTATATATTTAAATTATAGTAAAAACTATATATCTAAACAATCTAAAATAATTTCTATATCATGAACGTAACCATTATTTATTTATATATAATTTATAACGATTAGATTTGTGTGGATTTGTAATTCTGACTACAATCTCCATGTCGTGAACGCAATAACTATTAAATTAAGTATGGGGGAAGAATTATACAAGCACATGAACACGTGTAATTGTCCACGCACCCAAACACTAATAATCATTTTTTTCATAAAACAATTACCACTCTCATATCTATAAATGTAATACTACCTCCATTTCAAATTATAGTTCATTTGAGTTTTTTGACTCTAAGTTTGACCGCTCGTCTTATCCAAAATTTTGTGTAAATTATTATATTTTTTGTGGTGGCTTGCTTTATTAATAAAATTCTTCAAAAATAACTTAAATTTTACTATACTTACGAATTTTTTTTGAATAAGACGAGAAGCCAAACTTGTGATAAAAAAATTAGACGATATATAATTTAAAACGGAGTCAGTATTTTTTACAAAATAATACTAATATTAATGATGCACAATATATATTATTAGATTAACTATAAAATATATATTTATATTAAATTTATTTGAAGATGTAAATACTAGTGTTTTTATAATTTTAATAAAGTAAAAATGTTTGATTTTTTGAAAAATAAAATTTGTATTTTTGTAGTACCTGTCTCTTTAATACTCTGTATTAGATGACGTCTCGCGGACTCCTCGGCTGAAGCGCCGCCCGTTCGCATGCATGACTCGCCAAAAAAACGCGCCATGCAGGCGCCATGCAACGCGGGCGGCAGCCGACAGCAAACGAAAAAAATGCGCCATGCAAAACAGCGAAAAACGCAGAGGCCAAACACAGCTCCCAGGGTTCGAACTATGGAGCTCCTGCAGCCTCGGGCCACGGTGCTCCCAAGGTTCGAACTATGGAGCTCCGGCGGCCTCACGCCACCCTCAGCTGTATTTAACGAGGACAAAACAGAAAAACTAACCCCTCATTAATCACCTCTTAGTAATCGTATTTACGTTCTAAACGTCATCTAAAGGGCATGTATAATCCACAGACAGCAGCTGTCCTTTTGTTGCCACATAGATCAAATGAGCTGATATGACCATCATTTAATGAGGAAAGAGAGTGTTGCTGTCTACTATCTCTCGTCTACTGCTTTGGCTCGTGCTCCCATGCAAAACATCAGAAATCAGAGTGCGTATTTATTATCACACAGACAGCTAAATAGACAACATGTGTCTAAACTATTGTAGAACTGACTATTTAACTGTCTGTATGTGTTAAATAGACATTCTAGTATGTTGTACGTGCCCTTAGCATACGAAGGGAGTACGCAGTACGAGAACAACTCATGCCAATCAACCGTTTTTTTCTATCGGCGTCACCTGCAATTCTCAGTTTCTCCCCTCTTCTCTAAAATACATTATTACGCTCTCAAATTTTCACAGGCAAACAAATATACACAGATCGAATTAAGTCAATTATTTTATGTTTTATTTCTGATAGCACGGGCCCGCAATCCTGCACCGCGCCTTGCCTCTGTCGCCGGCCTTCCCGTTCCCGCCGGCGGCGGCCCACCCGCGCAGCTTCCGAAGCAGCCTCGGCCGCGTAGGCGCTGCCGCGGCCGAGCATGGCACCGGCGTCTTCGTCGCCGTCGTAGGGGTTCACGCCGAGCACCGTGCTGCCGCCGTCGTCGTCGACGAACATGAGGTCGTGCTGCAGCCAGGCCGTGATCCAGCCCAGGTAGATCATCTCCTCCATGCCGGCGGCCCATCTGTCACGGAGCGCCTCCAGCCCGTCCACCAGGTCCCTGCCGCTCGACAGGTTCCGCAGGCTTCTCTCCACAGCCACTTCTACGTTCTGCTACGCATTGCAGAAAAAGGAGAACAATTGATTCATCGTCTGATTCGAGTTCTAATCTCC
This sequence comes from Echinochloa crus-galli, assembly GCA_900205405.1. Lineage (NCBI taxonomy): Eukaryota > Viridiplantae > Streptophyta > Magnoliopsida > Poales > Poaceae > Echinochloa > Echinochloa crus-galli. The sequence goes on along the minus strand of OAMR01000110.1, from coordinate 2,105,178 downwards.
TGATCAAAGAATGCAAAGAAAGATGACAAGAAAAAACGAAGCCAACAAGATCATTTGAATCTGATCGTCAATGGATTACCTCAATGTTAGCTGCCACCTTTTGCTCCTGCAGCTGCAACGTCAGCTGCTTCATCTCCTCCATGCACTGCTCAAACTCCTCGCACCTCCTCGCCATCTGGGATTGCTTGGCATCAAGAGCCAGGATTTTCTCGCCAACGGCATCCGAATCCTGCTTGCTTCGCTTCGTGATCTTCTTCAGCTTGCTCTGCAGGTTGTCGAGCTTGCCTTTCATGGCCGCAAACTCTTCGGCAGCAGCCCGGATCTCCGCGGCAGCTGCCTCGAGCCGCTGGTTCTGAGACTCCAGCAGCTCCAGCTTCATGCCCAGGCACATGATCTGCATCTTCTGGTACGCCGACTCCTGCTCCTTCATGTCGCTGTACTCGTGGAACTGCGCCTCGATGCTGCAAGCTCGCTCTTCAAGGGCCGACACCATGAGCTTCAGGCTCGCAATCTCGTCGGTGACAGTTCTCTGATCATCCTGGAGCTGTTTGTTGGATGCAGCTTCTGACGAATTTTCAGTGGCCTCTACCACCATGACTTCTTCCGCATTTGAAGCCTGCCTTGCTAGTTCACTGATTATAACTCTACCTGCAGTGCTGCGAGCACTCTCTGACCGCGCCAGCTTCCGTGATGAACGACGAGTTGGTTCCATTTCTTCTTCTTCTTCCTCTTCTTCTTTGCAGATTGAACCGAGTGATTGGTGCAATTGGACTGAGCTATCAGATGATGAGTCTGTGTAACTACTGTGCCTATTTGCCCTATTTGTTATGAGGTCACAGATAAAAGCACCAGCTAGGGGGAAAGCTAAGGGAAAGACTATCTTCAGAAGGAGATTCGTGATGCCCTCCGCCTTCTTACTTTCCATTGAAAAGAGTTCATCATTCCTTCAGTCTCAGTGGAATAACCTTTTAACTACTATATGTACGTATGCCAACCCTGAGGTGTTCCTACATTGCTTTGCCTTCAGGACCAAACTATGCCAAGTTTGTTCAGGTATCTAACCATCAATGGGTTTTGCGGTGTATCGTTCTTTAGTCAAGAACACATAAAGGTATATGCATACTATTTAGATCTTGTTCCGCACATATAACTCTCAGATGATCAACACTCACAGCTGGAGTATGAAATAATGATAAGATTATCTTTCAGGGCAAGATTAGTATTGTTCATTTCTTGATTACGAGAAGAAAGCATAAACTTTGCATCTAGAGGCTTCTCTCCTTGTTTATACATGGCTCAAGATCATCTGTTGGGCAGCATGGAACCTTTTCTAACCGTCAAAGGCTTCCCTCCTTGTGGTTATGGTTGATAATAAAGAAGAAAAGGTAACAAAATAGGTGAAAAGGACATGCTCATACAGAAAGTAGACCAACTCACCACAGATAAGCCATGTTTGTTTTGTGGGTAGAATCCACCTTTTTGCTTGCGTGTGCTAGATGAAGACAAGTCCATTCAGGTACTCAACTTTCCGCTTTTGCTCTACACTTCTAGTTGGATATTCTTATTTCTGTTTTTGCACAAATGCATATGTACTTTCTTAATTAACTCAAACACAAGACTGCGTGGAAGCCCGAAGCATCATTTTAGTTTTTTCACTATCAAGCTAGGGAACCATTTATACTTTTGTTTCCAACTAAATTTTTCCGACAATGGTTCTAAGCAGTACAGATAATATAGAAATTGGAATAGACGACTTATTTTCATCACATAAATAGAATTCTATATTTCAATGATGTTCAAAATCTTAGACGAGCGCACTATCAACGCAATGTAAACTAGCCATTTTTCTATAGCAATGCTTTCCTGTCCACACTCCACACAAATATGTACCATTCTCTTTAGAACACTATGCACAATTATCCTTCGACGATCTTCACAGGAGTCCTGTAAAAAAAAGAAATATATACTGTAGTGACGGTTGGAGAAAAAAAATTGAATGTCATTTGCAACTGGTCAACCACACTTACCCAAATGGACTCTGCTTTATTGATAGTAGCTCAACATCCAGCTGTTCAAAAGAGAGGACATAAAAAAATAGATGGATAAAAGAAAAACTGAACCAGGCCATACAACTGACAAAGAACAGGATAGAGTTTGTAAATGACGTGGAAACAAATGACAGTTTACCTCAATAGTTGCATTTGGAGGAATTTCTTGGACACCTTTCTTTCCATACGCCAGTTCAGGAGGAACGATGATCAACCTCTGAAAATTTCATAATTATGTTTTCCAATGCCATAAAATATTCTGATAGATGTTTGTTGAAAAGAATAAAATAGATGAAGCAGACCAACATTTGCTATGTATCTTTTCTTTTGTTTGAAGTACAAAGGGATATTTGATATTTTGTTTTTAGGCATGACACAAATAACTTGCAGAGTCATCAATTGGATAAGCAAACTCTAGGACAATCATTAACATTATTCTTTGATAAAGATCTATTTGGTGGAGGATTAGTTATCCTCATTATGATTTTAAGCTAATCGAGTCAGTGATGATATACTAGTAGTTTATACAGTCAGTGCCGATATACTAGTTGCCGATGGAGTCAATGTTTTTTTATTTGAAAAGATCAATCATAGATGGAAACCAAATCAAAACTTGGCATTAACTAACCTGGCCTCCAACTTTCATTCCCTCAACCCCAAGATCCAGTCCTTTTAAAACATTGCCTCTCTCAGAGTTGCCAACATCAAAACCATATGGCTGCACATAACTTTAAGACTTATAAAAGGCAGTTGCAAAAAAAAATCGCAAACATTAACTAATCACAGCTAAGAGCATCTCCAAGAGACTAGCCAAATCATTTTCTAAAGTTAAATTTAGCTATTGTTAGAGGAAAAACGTTTCCAACAGACTCTGTAAATGACCCTCCAAATTTAGTGGCTCTCCATCTCGCCTCATTCGCTAGCTATTTTTAGCTAGCCTACCTCACTAGCCATCTTTACAGAATCTGTTGGATTACCCCATTGAATTAGATGACTTTCTATTTTTACAAAGGAGCTATAATCTCCATATTTAGCTAACACAATACAGAGTCTCTTAGAGATGCTCTAAGACTATCAATTGTGATCACCCCATAAATACCAAAATCATAAAACTAATCAGGATTTGCTTTATACAGACTGTCAATAACCTCTACTCATGCACACGAGAAAACCTCAACTTATGCAAATAAAGAAGCACAGAAACAATCATAAACATATGTACAAATGTATTGAGCGAGGAACTTCTCCCATATCATAATTTCATAATATGTCAGGAAATTTTAGCTCGGTATAATGGCTGACATGTATAAGTTGAAAATGACATGTAGTAATTATATGGAGAAAGAGGTAGAAGATGCTATAGCATTACTGTTCCACCACCAACACCGAGACCCTGCCTGCTCGTCATGAATGTGATGCCCTTCCACTTGGCCACATAATGTACCTACACTAACATAAGCATCGCATCATTATAAAAAAGAACAATGGCTCTGTAACAACAATGCAATTGGTAAACATTCATATTAGTTGTAAGTTGTTGGTGATTTATTATTGTTATGTATGACCACATCGGATTATATACAATCAATTCAATTGGAATCCTATTAGTTTAGCACACAGTTTTCAGCAGTCAGCTATAGCATACTAACTTATTTCAAGCAAGTTACTATTTAGCCCACATGATTGATCAAAACAGAGCACAATAACAAAAAAGCAAGAGATTGTCTGGTAAGCATGCTTCAAACAACAGCACCAATCACATCTGAAAGAAATAACCTCTAGATTTGAAATTTAGTCTTCAAGTCAGTAAACAAATGAGCAGACTTCCCAGTCTCAGAATTCATGAGAAGGCTCACCCTTCTTCTATTCCTTGGGATTATTCTGTTCAGTGTCAGCTATGATTTGCGTACTGCAGTGCAAATGCAAACGCCAACAATTTGTCCATTATGGTTCATGCCATCTTAATCCAAGATACACAAATTGCAGTTGTACTTACCGCTACGCGGGATCCCTTAACAGCTGTAGCCCCATTTCCTACCTTGATGTCATAGTACCTGATCAGTGATAAAAAAAATTTGACAGGTTAGTGCACATGCAGGCAGTAACAAAAAGAAGCTTATCTTTCAGTCATACAAATATCAGCAATTGTCTTAACTCTGAAAAGAGAATTTCTTATTTGTGAAATGTCCTATTTTGATCTCCTCATTTATAGTAATAGCAAACATCATAATCATTGGAATGCAACATCAAGAAATTAATCTAGTTGAGTATCCATTCTAATTCCTGCACACCAAGAAGTTTTCAGCATGCTCAACCCGTATTTTCGTTATGACATCCAAAAGTACTAGAAAAAATCGAATCCTGTACCGGACCACCAATTCATGCCCATGAACATGGCACACTTAAAAACGGATCCAAATTCCCCAAAAACACACATTAACATGAGTTATTTCAGAGGAAGCGCGTACTTGAGGCCATTGGGCAGGGTGGTGAACTCGCTCTCCGGAATCTTGGACGCCCTGAGCTGCGCATTCAATCAGCCAAACACAAAAAAAAACACAAAGACATTTCAACCCAACTTCACAAGATCAACCAAATCCTGACACCATTTTGAGAAATGCTGTAGCAGAGTACAAGTTTGCCGGGTCCCTACCGCCCTCCTGCTGGTGGACACCGCGTCGGCTTCCCCTCCGGCCACGCCGATTCCCACCGCTGCGCCAAGGAACACCAAGAGGCGATCAGAACACGCAGCCCCCTGGCAAACCGATCCCAGACAACCGTCGAGAAGAACCGAGCAGGGCAGAGAAATCAAGAACCTGCGGCGGCGGCGAGGAGGGAGGCGAACCACCGCCGGGTGGCCCCGGGGGACGCGTCCGGGGAGCAGCTGCAGCGGCAGGCGAAGGCCGGCCGCCGCGCCGCCTTCCTGGCCAGGAGCGGAAGGGGCAGGCGCGGGGAGAGGCAGATGGAGGGCGCGACGGTGAGCTCCATTGGTCGGGGGCTCGGGGCCACGGCGGACTCTGAAATTTTGATATTTTCCGGCTGGGCTCGTGTGGATTTGGGTGCTCGTGGCCTCTGAATTTCCATCCCGGAAATGGAATTGTCAGTTTCTGGGTGTCGCTCCCACCGGCAGAAATCAGAATCTTCAGTTTCAGCCACATTGCAGCAGGCTGTACAGTAAAGTCCAAGTGTCCAACCATGATGCAGTTTCTCGATTTTTTTTCTTTTTGAAATGAATTTTGCTCGTATTTGATCACATGGTGTTATGAAATATTAAATGTATTCTTTTCTAATTTTAAAAATCATTTTCTCATGAATCCACTCCGAAAAAGATAAGAAAAACAGTAGACTTACGTTGTTGTTCGATTGGCAACGCACGTAGGATGGCACCATTGAGGCTAGATTATTAGGTTCGTCCCAGTGGGCTCTTATGGAGATTTTATAATATTAAATTCGCTGATACGGTAGAGTAGAGAGAAGAGATAGTTCACGGTAAGAGGAGTTTTTATCCCCATGCATAAACCGGTTACCTAGCTTCTAATGTTGATTATTGTATCAAATAGTGTGCACTGATACTGGCCTTAGTGAATAAGTCTTTTGCATTAGTTTAGAGCAAAGATTAGAGGATACTCGGATAGTAATGACATAGAAATGAGTCAAAACTTTGCAAATCAAAATGATGGCCGGGACAAAAGAATCAAATAAAGGCTTAGAGGAGAAAGGGGGTAGATCCTTGTAGAGAAAAGTGATGGCTGATCATGAAGTACGGAAATCATCTTCAACTCATAGACTATAGATCCTTCCTTCCATATAAATTAATTCACATCCTAACTTTATCAGAAGTTAAATATTTCGCATTGAAATGAGTAATTCATGCTTTGTTAGTATTCATACAAGTTAATTTTGGTGGAAAAAACGTCATGAAGCACTAGCCAAGGAGAAATTAAGAGCAACCGTGCTTTGTGAGATCTCTGAAACTGAAGGACGTCTGCAACTCACCGAAGGCCCAACCCAAGATATTTTGGGGGGCCATGTAACACCAGGAGGACTACACGTGCATCAAGGCCCAACCCAAGATATCATAGCAACAACGATGTGCCCATATATAGCCGAGTATCAGATGTTAGCGTAAGATTGAATGAGAGATTTGTACTTGTATCCGGGGTAATTAAGTGAAGAATCAGGCAGTAACTATAGCGCTGTTTGGATCTGTTAGAGCTAGCAATTAGCCATGTTAGTTGCGGGAACCCGCTAACAGAGTAACAGCTCACTGTTAACTAGGTACACCCTCCGTATCTGAAAAGAAAGAGTTTAGGCTAGTCCTAGCGGAAGATTCATGCACGTTAAATGAGGTGATACATCAGCAAACATGATGACATGGCTTGATAATTATGAAGAGAGAAAGGGACAGAGTTTCATCCGGATGAACACACACCTAGCACAGTTATCAACTCTAGATGAGTCTTGAAAGTAAATGCTAGAGGGTGCCTATTCAGTTACCAACAAAGTTTTTTTAGGCAATGTCAGGAGGTTTATTCATTAAAACCATAACAAAGTTTTTTTAGGCAATGTCAGGAGGTTTATTCATTAAAACCATAATTACAACTTACAATCCTTAGCGAGCATCTCTAAAATAAAGTCTAACTACTATTCCAAATTATATGTTTGCTGGGAGCCGTAATTGTCGGCAGGGCATCCACAAAGTTGGACATGGACTGACGTAGGTGGCGTGTCGGTTTTTATCGTTGGAAGTCTCAATACTTATGACTTCAAATAAGTATATTATGAAAATATAGTTCATGATGAATCTATTTATATTTATTTGGTATTATAAATATTAGTAATTTTTATATAAACTTGGTTAAACTTAAGAGAGTTTAACTTATGATAAACCCCTAAAGTTTTTTTTGACGGAGGGAATATAGTACGTGATCCTTTTCCATGACTTGTTGGCCCAAAACACTGGTGAAAAAAGAGCATATGATGATTTTTGTAATGATAGAAAAAAAATAGAACATCTGGTAGATTGGGTGGGACTGCATGCGCTACATCTATCGCCAAAGTAAGCCCTCGTTTAGTTCCCGAATTTGAGAGCAAACTTTGACCTTTGGGGTGCGTGCGTCACTGTAGCATTTTATTTGTACATTTAAAAAATTATCCAAAAATTGATTAATTAGGCTCAAAATGTTCGTCTCTTATAATACAACAAAACGGTGCAATTAGTTTTTGATTTCATCTACATTCAGTACTCCATGCATGTTATGACATTTTGATATGATGTAAATTTTTTTTTACATAGTGGACTTTAGAGATAGAATTTGGGATCTAACCAACGCCTCAACACCCTTTTTACTTTGCCGCTGTCACATCTATCATATGAACCATCACCACACGATACACTGCTGCAGCTAGCAGATTGGAGATGCTGCGCTAGCAGCGAACTACTGACGGGCGACGACGCACTGTAGCGCCGTCACATGCCGAGGGATCAACATCGACGCCCATCCAATGCGGCAGTACGCCAGCACGTGCTCTCGGTCTCTAATCATGCCCTTGTTTTTGTTTACAGTTTAAAAAGTAACCACAAAGTTTATTATACAAAAAAAAGATTTCCGTCACATCAAAATATAAATTCATGCATGGAGTACTAAATGTAGATGAAATAAAAAACTAACTGCACAGTTTTGTTGTACTTTGTAAGACGAACGTTTTGAGCCTAATTAATTAATTTTTGAACAATTTTTCACACATACAAACGAAATGCTACAGTGACGCAATGATCATGAAGTGACCTCAAACCTCAAAATCTCCACCCCTATTTTACATCTAAACGAGGCCGATATCGATGGAGGCACCGGACTTTGTGTGGAAGCATACCATCACCAGGTACTTTGTGTGGACTCTTTGTCCTTGCGGGAGGAATCAACGATCTCAAGTTTCAAATGTTACATTGTTCAAGTTGAAATGGAGGAGCTTAATTAGCGGGACCTGCGGTGTGACTTTAAACTTTGTTTTATCCATATTTCTCCTAATAACGTCGTGCACACATAATAGGACAAGTAGGTCTCACTGGTGAAAATAGACTTTCCATCCACTATATTAATCCCAGATTCACATTAGTCTATGCTCTAACGACTAGGGGGACGCAGGGGCCTTTAGTCCCGGTTGGAACCACCAACCAGGACTAAAAGTCTAACGACCAATACTGTGAATTAGGTTTCTATCCGGTGGTCAACCACGTGATCAGCAGTCTCCAATGGTCAATCTCTACAGCATAGCAATGGAAGATTTTACAAAGCCGGAAAAAAAGAAAAGAAAAGGAGAATGACAAAGAGAAAGCAAGCAGAATAGACGTTTTTCTCCATTGTCGTGCTCCTCGGTGAGATCTCCAATGAGGGTCCATGGTTCGGGTTAAGGATTTGTGGGATACTAACTTATGGCTTCTTTAGTGTCCATTTTATGGATTTATGTGGTATGTGCAACCCGGAACGTCGTCCCTAGAGAAGGCCACCCGTAGTTGAAGAGAGGAGTCAGAATCCTCTGTTAGAGTCAATGCATAGTGATTTCAAAAATGAAAACATATAGAAAGGACTATGGTGATTGTGCTATGAAGCAATAGAAGTAGAGGAAAATAAGAACATGTATGAAATCTTGCTGATTTTTACTCCTACATGGGACCCACGGTGTTTTGAATTCATGAGTTGGCGCCAACTTTTTGCATGCGTGGATACTCTTTCTCTCTCCTCGATGAATTGACTCGCTGCAGTGGATGCCCTTAGAGAGGTGGTGGTCCAATAGTGATGGCATGTCAAGGGTGCGAGGTGAGCTTGTGGTGGCATCGCCGATTGGACGGCAGAGGACGATTGACGAGGCCAAGGATAAGAAGCGGCTAGGATAGTACAAAAATCACTGTTCATTGAATGGAGATTAGGTTGAGCCAGGGGGGCATGGCCCTCCTTGGTCTCAACTAAGCTCTGCCTCTGGTGGCAGTAGAGCTCGCCGTGCCAAGGTGAGCGACGTGCAATTGACGACATGGCTATGGGTGGGCCATAGTGGTGGTAGGCCAACGTGCGGGGCACAATGGTGCTAGGGCAATGTGTGGAACATGACGGTGGTGACACTCATGGGGTGGAGTGGCGGCAAGGCTTTGCATGAACGGTGTTGGCAAGATCAAGCACGAGCAATATGCATAGGGTGGGGCCCACACCGAAGAAAACAAGGAAAAAATGAGGTACCATAGAGATATCTTATAGTGATACAGGACAAATATCTTTGGGGCGATACTGCTGAGGAAGGTGCTTTAAGGCGGTACAACTGAGGAAGATACCTAGGGCGATATAGCCGAGGCGGAAAAAGGGTGGCGGCATGCGTAGATTCAACTAAAAGAAAAAAGCTGACGACATGTGAATAATGGTACAACCGGGATAAAAAGAGTGACAACCCACGTACTAAGAGAAAGAGAACTGAAAGATGCGATTGAAGATTAGAGTTTGAGATGCCTATATACTTTAAATATTTAGAATCTAATTCGCGTCAAAGGTATTCGGACGTGACTTAGAGCTTGTTGGGTTAGTCCAAATTTCACCGAAAATAGTTTCAGCTAATAAAAAATTAATATAAATTAAGTAAGCGATTCGGCTAGAAATGATTCGAGGCCACCGTTTCATTCCATGGACCCCCTCGACGGGCCCTTAAGGGCTTGTCCGGTTAATCCCCAATAGAAAGGGATTAATGGGATTTTGTTTCCCTACAAATCAGTTAGGATCTAATCCCCTCGCTGCTCAAAGGATTAACCGAACAAGGCTTTACTGTGTTCTAACTATTTCGACGGGAATGGTTGCATATCCAATCCAAACGTACGTTAGGCAGGCAAATCGCACACGGAATAATCCCCAAAGCTTCACTGACCGGTGGGACCTACATTCTGCGGCCCCACATTCAGCGAGCGTGGGTACAATCTGCCCGTCCCCTTCCCAAACCCGCAGGCCACCTCACCTTGGCTATAACCCCCCCGGTCTTCGCCAGTCCGCGTGGTCGTCTAGTCGCACTCGCCACTCGCACGTCAGTTTTCCCCTCTCAGAAAACCCCATGGCTTCGCGTGGCGCAGGCGGTGGCGGTAGGCGCGGCGGTGCCGGAGGGCGGGGCGGCGAGGGCGGAGGGCGCTGGTTCGGTGGCCGCGTGACTTCCGCGCGGCCGCCCGCGCCCGCGCCGAGTCTGGTGCCAGCGCCTCCAGCCCCTGCGGCGGCGGCGGCGACTGCTCTGGCGAGAGGCACTCCCCCCGCACCGGCAGCTAGATCCGCGGCGCAAGCCCCGGCGTGCCGGCCGCCGGAGGCCCCGCCGGTGTCGAGCCAGGGGATCGAGCACCCGGCGCGCCCGGGCTTCGGCACTCTCGGGAGACGGGTGGTCCTCCGCGCGAACCATTTCCTCGTCCAAGTCGCCGACAACGACATCTGCCATTATGACGTGAGCTCCGCGGCTCCTCTCTCCTCTGACCTCTTCATCAACTCGTGCAGTTGTTTTTGTTTTTAGCCTTTTTATTTTAGCATCTGATTGCTCTGGATTTGTTCGTCGATCAGTTAAGTTTTGTGTTCATGTTTAGGCATAACTTCACGTCCTTGCTAGTTAGTATTAACCGTGGTTTATCCTCCCTCTTTTTATTATCTTTAGTCAAGATTTTTACTGGTTGCTTTTTGTAGAGGAAGTATTACCGTTGTCCCATTTCCTGGAGTATTTTGTGAGGCCCTTGAGTGGTAATTCTGCACTTGCTTTTTTGAGCAAAATGTCTGTAGCCTGCATGTGAGGTAGCTGCTGCTATGGTTGTGTAATGGGCTGATTTTTTTTTCCGCGACGGTGCCTTAGCACGTATTTCATTAAGAAGAGAGCAGATTACATGTACTTGCCCCAGGTCAAACAGGAGTTGACCAACACAAGCGCACAAAGGACTAAAAAATAGATAAAAAACCCGAAAAACGGCCAAGAAACAAACGGCCAACGGAACAACTAGAAACGAGCGACCAAGGCTCCAGCACACCCAAACCCAACGACCTAGAATCGATCACACTCCTGAACCTGCAAACAGATAGCCTCGTCATGGGCGCTAAAGGTATAACGGTGGCAAAGCATCCACCTAGCAGCACGAACCCGGTGGCAAAGCATCCGCCCGAACCGATGATGAAGCACAACAGGGGTGGCAAAGCATCCACCCAATCCGAAACGACCACGGCGGTAAAGCATCCGCCCGAACAAGAGAACCGAAGCGACCACAGCGGCAAAGCATCCGCCAGAGCAACGTAGAGGGTGGCAAAGCGCCCACCAGACGACGACCTAAGCAACCCATACGAGGCGGACGATGAAGGCGAGGGCAGGCGCAGGAGCATAACCACCAATGGGATGACCAAAAACCACCGCCAGATGAGAGATGAGGCAAAGCCCGCCGGGGGGCATCGGTGTCACTTCCAAGACAACGCCTCAAGGGAGGGGGCGACGCCAAAGGCGCCGTCATTGTCCGACCAATCATGATCAGGGTTTTCACCCGGAAGGTCGCCAGAGATGGGGAGGAAGGAGGGAAGAAACGTATGATGCCTCCAACAAGGTAAACGACGCCCGAAGGCGTCGCCATCAAAGGGCTTTCGCCATCTCCCCTTCCCCACCAGGAGGCACATCTCACCAGCAGCGTACACACGACGGCAACCACACCGACGGCATGGAAGGCCCCCACAAGCCGGCGCCAGGCAGCGAGCATACCTCCGCCGGGATGGGCGGCAGCACGGAACCAGCGACGAAACCAGCGACGGGGGAGGCGGATCTGGCGGCGGAGGTGGCCGATCCGGCGGAGGAGATGGTGCATCCGACGGGAGCAGGCCGGTGGCGGCGGATCCGGTGGAAGGGAAGCCGCCAGCTGCGGGACCACCGGACCCAGCGCAGGGGCTGTCTCTTATACACATCTCCGGTGCCGGGGCGGCCACCAGCGGCGGACCACCCGAGGTCGGCGCGAAGAGGCCACCGGCGGCGGTAAATCCATGGTGACGACCAGCAGAGGCGGCCGGAGGGGATGGGATGGCGACCGGCGAGCGAGAGAGGGAGACTAGAGGAAGGGTGGGGGGAGGGGAAGNNAATGCATGTTGCGTAATGGGCTGATTGGTTGCTTGTTTCTAGCGCTAAGCTAGGTTCTCTGCATGCAACAACCGTATGATTGGTTGGCAGCAACCGGGCCTGTGCCCATGGGGTGCAAGATTCCCTCCTCAGCCTGGCTGCACAGATGCGGTAAAATTTTTTGTTTCTGCCGGGCCAGGCTGGCGCGAGCGCGTGAGCTGCATGCGGCGAGAGAGCAGCAGTGCACGGCCAACATGATAGTTGGGAAACCAATCAGCGGCAATGCTTGGCCATGCTGCACATATTCAGGTAACCGAACACCAGGCATTTGCATGCCATCAGCCTGGGCGAAGGAAGCCTGGCTCATTGGTGCAGGGAAGGCTGAGATGGTGCAAGAAACCAATCAGACCCTAAATGAAGTGGGTTGACGATGACGCCTCGGGCTCTGTGCGTGTCAAGCGCAACTTTGTTGCTTTCACCATTTCCATGTATGACATGGCATTGATGGCCACTCCTTTATTGATTTGCCAATGATCGATGGCTTGGGTAGTTTTTTCTTTGGTCCTCTTGCGTGTCTTGGTTGTAGCACGGTAGATGGTCTCTTTAGTACTTGGGTTTGGTTGGTGCTTGGCAGGGTTCTGGGGCTTTCTTGGTAGGGATTCCTCTTTGGAGCTTTTATTCTGCAGTTAGCTGTCATATTGAGAAATCAATCAAATTTCATGCCACCAGATGAACTTCTGGATTCATGGTTGAGGATGCACCATTATCTTCTCTGGTGAACTTGGTTAGGGTTAGAAATGGGAGGAGGATCACCGGGTTAGGTTTGGTCGTGGCCTGGTTCAGAGGAGCAAAATGTCTGTAGCCTGCAT